>CAWUFW010006945.1:600000-1077009 GCA_963921515.1 Calotriton arnoldi | reverse complement strand
CGGATATCATTTATTGCTGCGTGAGAGCTGTCTCCGTACTGTGTTTTTGATCTGAATAATGGTTGCATCGTGCTGAGTAGTTTGTGCTGAGTAGTTTGTGCTGGATGAGGTGGTCTGTGAGACGTCTGTTGATGACCTTTTCATAGAACCTGGCTGCTTACAGCTGAAGCGGACTGGCCGGTAGTTTGTGAGCTTCGTTTGGTTTTCTGATGGCATCTTCAGCAGAGTTTTTACTGTTGTATGCTTATAGGCTCTATGTAAAGTGTCAGTGTTGATGGAGGCATTGAGGATGAGTGTGACTGCTTCACTGATGGGGTGAGTACTTTATTGAAGACATGATTAAGGCATGGGTCTGCTGGCACCATGCAGTGGATGGACTTCATGGTTGTGGCAGTCTCATCTGTGGTTATGTTGTTACATGTTCTCGAGGAGCATTCTTCGGTGGAGACAGATAGACTGGCAGCGAGGTTAATGGGGGTTAGGTTGGGTGTCCAAGGTGTCGTATATGGCTGTAATTTTGCTTCTTAAGGATTTTTAGAGGTTGCTGCATAATTTTGTGGATGGTATATGTAGCTGATAGTGGCTGTGGGAGTGGTGAAATCTTTATGGACAAATGCTGCAATTTTCTTGATGGTGTTTGTGCAGGCGTCGATCAGGTTTGCTAGGAAATCCACGTGTTGTTTCGGACTTCCTGATGCTAGTGACTTAAGGTGGATTAGAACATGTCTTTCTCTGAGGTTTTCTGCCTGTCTCTCCACCTGCATTCCAGTTGCTTGCAGAGTGCTTGGTTATCATGAGTATTTCTGTGTTTATAATTTTATTCTCATTGAAATGCAGGCATTATCATAGCCAATACTTTCCAGATAAATGAGAACTTACTGTGGAGACCAAGACAAATATTTTCTAGAACATGAACAATGAATGCATGTACTTCTGTCTTTTTATGAGAGTACAGCGGAGACTCTGTGCTATATTCAGTTCTCTTAAGAATTTCATGTATATATGCCAATATTTAAATATACATCTCCTTATCAATAGGAGCTTAATCCAATTTCTGGTACTGCAGAACTGTAGTGACCTCCTCAGTAAATGGTTGGAAGAAACCAAAACCCGAGGTAACATGGAAACTGTAGAGGAATATGTTTTGGTTCACATATTATACTTCGTTTGCGTAACACCTTAAAGATTTCTTAATTGTTATTACTTGGCTTTTAAGGATCATCCTCTCCCTGTCCGTGATGCTGGAGGCATGGGTGGTAGGCAAAATGGATTTGGGAAACTGTAAGAGTGGATTAAGATTGGAAAAAATTACTAGTTTGGCTGATGTCAAATTGTCAGTGTTAAGAGCATTAAAAAATAGCCTCCCAGTAGAAAGCATGGATATTCAACACATTTGAAGACATTTTGAAAGAGTTTCTGAACCATTCAAATATTATCATGAAATAGACAGCTCCAACAAGTTGAAGAATTTTTCCAAATGTATCCTTCTTTGGGATATCCAAGATGGTATGACTAATTCACACTAAAGTACAAGACATGTTTTCTATATATTTTAAAACTATATAGATATACAACAACAGAGGTTACTATATCGTCATCTCTTACCTCCTTGGAGGCCGGTGGAAGACTCTAATAGTAAAAGAAAAAATCATAACGATATTATTCACAAGCGTAAAGAAAATTAGATAATGTGTATAATATGCTATGGAATAGTAATAGCCTTTCGAACGAACTGAAATACACTTGCAATCTGATTTGGAATCAGGCATGAGGCAGGAGCATGCAACACTTGTATTAAATGTGTGGTGAGATGATCATTTCAAATTTTCTATAATTATGATATTTAAAATAAAGATGTCATACTACACTCTGACTGAAGACAAGCTACATTTATCATGTAGTTATAAAATTATACTATGGCATAAAGTGAATGCATTTAGCCCAAGGAAAATCAGCCACAAACTCTTCATCATTAAAAACTGAAAAAAAGTAAAAACACATTTTCCACAAGGTTTGTAAACTTTAATTAAAAATGTGATTCTACAATGATTACGACACATGGTAAATAGTTTCTAGTTATGCCTCTTGATTCCAATTATCCTGGAAACTCTAAGAGTGTGTGCATTTTTTGAATTGGAGTAATGATACAAACAGAAAGCTTTGGTACATATTGAGGGTTCCTTGATATGCTATGCTTTGATGTCACTCTAGTGACACATCTTGTAACTGACTTCATACAAAAGAAAATGTTATCATTCAAACATTAGACCAATGGTGGTAATGGGAATCATGAGAACAAATAAAGTTTGCTACTATGAAAGGCCACATACATGGAAAGTAGAAAAAAGACACTTGCCAAATCTACCTGCAAGAGGTTTGTGTGCATGGGCCTGTTGGAGTGATGGTCATTGACAACATATTGATGCAGACTTGATTAGAAAAATTGGAAGAGGTAATGGATTACATCCATAGAAAATGCATGAAAAGTTCTTATACAGAAATTGAGTTCATGCACGATTGTCATGTTATATTATGCTATGATATAGTAATTAATGTTGTATTATTTTATGTAATGTTATGTTATGGTGTTTTATATTAAGTTACATTATGTTTATTTGTATATAACACTATCACGTGTCATGGTAGCTGGCTCTATGCATGTGTGTGAAGCTAGGCCTATGGAGTGAAGATTGAAGATGAATTATTCGAAGGGCCAAATCTTCAGCTTCTTGAAGAATTTAAGAAGAGAGGGAGAGGTTCTAATGTTAGTTGAGAGGTCATTACAAGCTTTGAGGGCGATGTAAGGAAAGGTTTGATCTCCAATTCATCCAATTCTACTACTGTCAATGCATGGAATGTGTGCCTCTAGGAATCTGGCTGAACAAATGTTGCTGGGTGGTAGGTTGTAGTGTATGAGGATGTTCACGTATGCAGGGGCCATTTTATGAAGTGCTTTGTATGTTTGGGTGATGAAAATGAATTGTGGGCGATTGTGTAACCAGACCCTTGTAGGTCCTTTAGGTATGGTGTGATATGGGTCTGAGTGGGAAGTTGCAGATGGTAGGACTGAGTGACCTGACTTGAGGTACTCCGCAGATGAGTTTACTATCTTCTGAAGAGTAAGGAGCTAGGTTGACTGCCTGAGATGTTCTGGTCAGTAATGAGAAGGATCAACTGGCGGGCAGGTCCTTGAATGCAATCCTTGTCTAGTCTTCTGATGAGAATGGGTGGTAGACTGTGACAAACACTGCTAAGAGCTCCAATAACATTTGTGGTTTTTTTCTAAAAGTTTTATATAGCGCTGGCTAGACCCGGAGGTATCAGAGCGCTTTACATGAGATAGGACATTGTTTCAGTACATTGTTACATAGTTACATCAGTTCCAGTTCCAGTTGCAGTTACCAGTACATACATAGGAGAAAAACGTGAGCTTATTCAATAATATAAGATATTAGCGGATAGCATATTCAAGACACACGTCTTATGGGGAGTGGAAGGTAGTGGGGGGAAAGGTAAACAGGAGGGGGAGAGCAGACAGAGTCAGGTAGACCTGAAGTGGGAAATTACTCCAGGGGGAACACAGTAGTAAAAGCAGTTGAAGAGAGAGACAGATAAAACTGAGAAGAACCGTGAAAAACAATGTCTGATGTCCGGCTGGGTAGGTCACGGCCGAGGGGGTGTCCCAGAGCCAGACTCCTCTACAGCTGCATAGGACAGCTCCACCGGGCATCGGCCAAGGGTACTTGGGCTCCGCGGTAAGTACAAATAGTTATAGTTTCAGCCCGTGGGGCATCGTCATAGTTCCAAAGAAGGCATCAGTCCCGGTGTTGCTGGGAGGCGCCGTCTGCCTCTTCCTCCAGCTCAGAGGACGTAGGGAGAGATCACTGTCGATGTCAAAAGGAAAAGGATCCTGTGAATAGCCTGAAGATAGCCCGTCCCCCCCCTGTTGCTGCCGCTACACCCCTGTCCTCCGCCTCTGTAGCTCTCTTGGTTAAGGCTGCATATTAAGAAATCTCCGGCCGCCATTTTAGGGTCAGGCAGGCCGTGTAGTTGATCCCCGGCGAGTCTCTGATGGGCGCGTGGAGGCCTGCTGGACTCCTGGGATAAGTTTGCTGATGATGAGGGCTGCTCCCGTTGCTGTCGCTGCGCCCCTGCCCCCGCCTCTGTATCTCGCGTGGGTGCTGTTTCTCAGTTAGGCTACGCCAGCCGCCATTTTGGGATCAGGCAGGCTGCGTGACAGTGTCCCGGTGAGTGTTTGCTTAAGTCTCTGTGGGGGCAGCAGTTACCTTGTGGATTGCAGTAGTTTCCTCCGATGCCTTGTGGGTCTGACTCAGCTTAGGCCCTCTGCAAGTGCTGGCAGGGTTCAGTTTCTCCTTTGTCTAGGATCCTACGGATATCATTTATTGCTGCGTGAGAGCTGTCTCCGTACTGTGTTAATGATCTGAATAATGGTTGCATCATGCTGAGTAGTTTGTGCTGAGTAGTTTGTGCTGGATGAGGTGGTCTGTGAGACGTCTGTTGATGACCTTTTCATAGAACCTGGCTGCTTACAGCTGAAGCGGACTGGCCGGTAATTTGTGAGCTTCGTTTGGTTTTCTGATGGCATCTTCAGCAGAGTTTTTACTGTTGTATGCTTATAGGCTCTATGTAAAGTGTCAGTGTTGATGGAGGCATTGAGGATGAGTGTGACTGCTTCACTGATGGGGTGAGTACTTTATTGAAGACATGATTAAGGCATGGGTCTGCTGGCACCATGCAGTGGATGGACTTCATGGTTGTGGCAGTCTCATCTGTGGTTATGTTGTTACATGTTCTCGAGGAGCATTCTTCGGTGGAGACAGATAGACTGGCAGCGAGGTTAATGGGGGTTAGGTTGGGTGTCCAAGGTGTCGTATATGGCTGTAATTTTGCTTCTTAAGGATTTTTAGAGGTTGCTGCATAATTTTGTGGATGGTATATGTAGCTGATAGTGGCTGTGGGAGTGGTGAAATCTTTATGGACAAATGCTGCAATTTTCTTGATGGTGTTTGTGCAGGCGTCGATCAGGTTTGCTAGGGAAATCCACGTGTTGTTTCGGACTTCCTGATGCTAGTGACTTAAGGTGGATTAGAACATGTCTTTCTCTGAGGTTTTCTGCCTGTCTCTCCACCTGCATTCCAGTTGCTTGCAGAGTGCTTGGTTATCATGAGTATTTCTGTGTTTATAATTTTATTCTCATTGAAATGCAGGCATTATCATAGCCAATACTTTCCAGATAAATGAGAACTTACTGTGGAGACCAAGACAAATATTTTCTAGAACATGAACAATGAATGCATGTACTTCTGTCTTTTTATGAGAGTACAGCGGAGACTCTGTGCTATATTCAGTTCTCTTAAGAATTTCATGTATATATGCCAATATTTAAATATACATCTCCTTATCAATAGGAGCTTAATCCAATTTCTGGTACTGCAGAACTGTAGTGACCTCCTCAGTAAATGGTTGGAAGAAACCAAAACCCGAGGTAACATGGAAACTGTAGAGGAATATGTTTTGGTTCACATATTATACTTCGTTTGCGTAACACCTTAAAGATTTCTTAATTGTTATTACTTGGCTTTTAAGGATCATCCCCTCCCTGTCCGTGATGCTGGAGGCATGGGTGGTAGGCAAAATGGATTTGGGAAACTGTAATAGTGGATTAATATTGGAAAAAAGTACTAGTTTAGCTGATGTCAAATTGTCAGTGTTAAGAGCATTAAAAAATAGCCTCCTAGTAGAAAGCATGGATATTCAACACATTTGAAGACATTTTGAAAGAGTTTCTGAACCATTCAAATATTATCATGAAATAGACAGCTCCAACAAGTTGAAGAATTTTTCCAAATGTATCCTTCTTTGGGATATCCAAGATGGTATGACTAATTCACACTAAAGTACAAGACATTTTTTCTATATATTTTAAAACTATATAGATATACAACAACAGAGGTTACTATATCGTCATCTCTTACCTCCTTGGAGGCTGGTGGAAGACTCTAATAGTAAAAGAAAAAATCATAACGATATTATTCACAAGCGTAAAGAAAATTAGATAATGTGTATAATATGCTATGGAATAGTAATAGCCTTTCGAACAAACTGAAATACACTTGCAATCTGATTTGGAATCAGGCATGAGGCAGGAGCATGCAACACTTGTATTAAATGTGTGGTGAGATGATCATTTCAAATTTTCTATAATTATGATATTTAAAATAAAGATGTCATACTACACTCTGACTGAAGACAAGCTACATTTATCATGTAGTTATAAAATTATACTATGGCATAAAGTGAATGCATTTAGCCCAAGGAAAATCAGCCACAAACTCTTCATCATTAAAAACTGAAAAAAGTAAAAACACATTTTCCACAAGGTTTGTAAACTTTAATTAAAAATGTGATTCTACAATGATTACGACACATGGCAAATAGTTTCTAGTTATGCCTCTTGATTCCAATTATCCTGGAAACTCTAAGAGTGTGTGCATTTTTTGAATTGGAGTAATGATACAAACAGAAAGCTTTGGTACATATTGAGGGTTCCTTGATATGCTATGCTTTGATGTCACTCTAGTGACACATCTTGTAACTGACTTCATACAAAAGAAAATGTTATCATTCAAACATTAGACCAATGGTGGTAATGGGAATCATGAGAACAAATAAAGTTTGCTACTATGAAAGGCCACATACATGGAAAGTAGAAAAAGACACTTGCCAAATCTACCTGCAAGAGGTTTGTGTGCATGGGCCTGTTGGAGTGATGGTCATTGACAACATATTGATGCAGACTTGAATAGAAAAATTGGAAGAGGTAATGGATTACATCCATAGAAAATGCATGAAAAGTTCTTATACAGAAATTGAGTTCATGCACGATTGTCATGTTATATTATGCTATGATATAGTAATTAATGTTGTATTATTTTATGTAATGTTATGTTATGGTGTTTTATGTTAAGTTACATTATGTTTATTTGTATAAAACACTATCACGTGTCATGGTAGCTGGCTCTATGCATGTGTGTGAAGCTAGGCCTATGGAGTGAAGATTGAAGATGAATTATTCGAAGGGCCAAATCTTCAGCTTCTTGACGAATTTAAGAAGAGAGGGAGAGGTTCTGATGTTAGTTGAGAGGTCATTACATGCTTTGAGGGCGATGTAAGGAAAGGTTTGATCTCCAATTCATCCAATTCTACTACTGTGAATGCATGGAATGTGTGCCTCTAGGAATCTGGCTGAACAAATGTTGCTGGGTGGTAGGTTGTAGTGTATGAGGATGTTCACGTATGCAGGGGCCATTTTATGAAGTGCTTTGTATGTTTGGGTGATGAAAATGAATTGTGGGCGATTGTGAAACCAGACCCTTGTAGGTCCTTTAGGTATGGTGTGATATGGGTCTGAGTGGGAAGTTGCAGATGGTAGGACTGAGTGACCTGACTTGAGGTACTCCGCAGATGAGTTTACTATCTTCTGAAGAGCAAGGAGCTAGGTTGACTGCCTGAGATGTTCTGGTCAGTAATGAGAAGGATCAACTGGCGGGCAGGTCCTTGAATGCAATCCTTGTCTAGTCTTCTGATGAGAATGGGTGGTAGACTGTGACAAACACTGCTAAGAGCTCCAATAACATGAGGTCTTCAGTTTCTCCTTTGTCTAGGATCCTACGGATATCATTTATAGCTGCGTGAGAGCTGTCTCCGTACTGTGTTTTTGATCTGAATAATGGTTGCATCGTGCTGAGTAGTTTGTGCTGAGTAGTTTGTGCTGGATGAGGTGGTCTGTGAGACGTCTGTTGATGACCTTTTCATAGAACCTGGCTGCTTACAGCTGAAGCGGACTGGCCGGTAGTTTGTGAGCTTCGTTTGGTTTTCTGATGGCATCTTCAGCAGAGTTTTTACTGTTGTATGCTTATAGGCTCTATGTAAAGTGTCAGTGTTGATGGAGGCATTGAGGATGAGTGTGACTGCTTCACTGATGGGGTGAGTACTTTATTGAAGACATGATTAAGGCATGGGTCTGCTGGCACCATGCAGTGGATGGACTTCATGGTTGTGGCAGTCTCATCTGTGGTTATGTTGTTGCATGTTCTCGAGGAGCATTCTTCGGTGGAGACAGATAGACTGGCAGCGAGGTTAATGGGGGTTAGGTTGGGTGTCCAGGGTGTCGTATATGGCTGTAATTTTGCTTCTTAAGGATTTTTAGAGGTTGCTGCATAATTTTGTGGATGGTATATGTAGCTGATAGTGGCTGTGGGAGTGGTGAAATCTTTATGGACAAATGCTGCAATTTTCTTGATGGTGTTTGTGCAGGCGTCGATCAGGTTTGCTAGGGAAATCCACGTGTTGTTTCGGACTTCCTGATGCTAGTGACTTAAGGTGGATTAGAACATGTCTTTCTCTGAGGTTTTCTGCCTGTCTCTCCACCTGCATTCCAGTTGCTTGCAGAGTGCTTGGTTATCATGAGTATTTCTGTGTTTATAATTTTATTCTCATTGAAATGCAGGCATTATCATAGCCAATACTTTCCAGATAAATGAAAACTTACTCTGGAGACCAAGACACATATTTTCTAGAACATGAACAATGAATGCATGTACTTCTGTCTTTTTATGAGAGTACAGCGGAGACTCTGTGCTATATTCAGTTCTCTTAAGAATTTCATGTATATATGCCAATATTTAAATATACATCTCCTTATTAATAGGAACTTAATCCAATTTCTGGTACTGCAGATCTGTAGTGACCTCCTCAGTAAATGGTTGGAAGAAACCAAAATCCGAGGTAACATGGAAACTGTAGAGGAATATGTTTTGGTTCACATATTATACTTCGTTTGCGTAACACCTTAAAGATTTCTTAATTGTTATTACTTGGCTTTTAAGGATCATCCCCTCCCTGTCCGTGATGCTGGAGGCATGGGTGGTAGGCAAAATGGATTTGGGAAACTGTAAGAGTGGATTAAGATTGAAAAAAGTACCAGTTTGGCTGATGTCAAATTGTCAGTGTTAAGAGCATTAAAAAATAGCCTCCTAGTAGAAAGCATGGATATTCAACACATTTGAAGACATTTTGAAAGAGTTTCTGAACCATTCAAATATTATCATGAAATAGACAGCTCCAACAAGTTGAAGAATTTTTCCAAATGTATCCTTCTTTGGGATATCCAAGATGGTATGGCTAATTCACACTAAAGTACAAGACATTTTTTCTATATATTTTAAAACTATATAGATATACAACAACAGAGGTTACTATATCGTCATCTCTTACCTCCTTGGAGGCTGGTGGAAGACTCTAATAGTAAAAGAAAAAATCATAACGATATTATTCACAAGCGTAAAGAAAATTAGATAATGTGTATAATATGCTATGGAATAGTAATAGCCTTTCGAACAAACTGAAATACACTTGCAATCTGATTTGGAATCAGGCATGAGGCAGGAGCATGCAATACTTGTATTAAATGTGTGGTGAGATGATCATTTCAAATTTTCTATAATTATGATATTTAAAATAAAGATGTCATACTACACTCTGACTGAAGACAAGCTACATTTATCATGTAGTTATAAAATTATACTACGGCATAAAGTGAATGCATTTAGCCCAAGGAAAATCAGCCACAAACTCTTCATCATTAAAAACTGAAAAAAGTAAAAACACATTTTCCACAAGGTTTGTAAACTTTAATTAAAAATGTGATTCTACAATGATTACGACACATGGTAAATAGTTTCTAGTTATGCCTCTTGATTCCAATTATCCTGGAAACTCTAAGAGTGTGTGCATTTTTTGAATTGGAGTAATGATACAAACAGAAAGCTTTGTTACATATTGAGGGTTCCTTGATATGCTATGCTTTGATGTCACTCTAGTGACACATCTTGTAACTGACTTCATACAAAAGAAAATGTTATCATTCAAACATTAGACCAATGGTGGTAATGGGAATCATGAGAACAAATAAAGTTTGCTACTATGAAAGGCCACATACATGGAAAGTAGAAAAAGACACTTGCCAAATCTACCTGCAAGAGGTTTGTGTGCATGGGCCTGTTGGAGTGATGGTCATTGACAACATATTGATGCAGACTTGAATAGAAAAATTGGAAGAGGTAATGGATTACATCCATAGAAAATGCATGAAAAGTTCTTATACAGAAATTGAGTTCATGCACGATTGTCATGTTATATTATGCTATGATATAGTAATTAATGTTGTATTATTTTATGTAATGTTATGTTATGGTGTTTTATGTTAAGTTACATTATGTTTATTTGTATAAAACACTATCACGTGTCATGGTAGCTGGCTCTATGCATGTGTGTGAAGCTAGGCCTATGGAGTGAAGATTGAAGATGAATTATTCAAAGGGCCAAATCTTCAGCTTCTTGACGAATTTAAGAAGAGAGGGAGAGGTTCTGATGTTAGTTGAGAGGTCATTACATGCTTTGAGGGCGATGTAAGGAAAGGTTTGATCTCCAATTCATCCAATTCTACTACTGTGAATGCATGGAATGTGTGCCTCTAGGAATCTGGCTGAACAAATGTTGCTGGGTGGTAGGTTGTAGTGTATGAGGATGTTCACGTATGCAGGGGCCATTTTATGAAGTGCTTTGTATGTTTGGGTGATGAAAATGAATTGTGGGCGATTGTGAAACCAGACCCTTGTAGGTCCTTTAGGTATGGTGTGATATGGGTCTGAGTGGGAAGTTGCAGATGGTAGGACTGAGTGACCTGACTTGAGGTACTCCGCAGATGAGTTTACTATCTTCTGAAGAGCAAGGAGCTAGGTTGACTGCCTGAGATGTTCTGGTCAGTAATGAGAAGGATCAACTGGCGGGCAGGTCCTTGAATGCAATCCTTGTCTAGTCTTCTGATGAGAATGGGTGGTAGACTGTGACAAACACTGCTAAGAGCTCCAATAACATGAGGTCTTCAGTTTCTCCTTTGTCTAGGATCCTACGGATATCATTTATAGCTGCGTGAGAGCTGTCTCCGTACTGTGTTTTTGATCTGAATAATGGTTGCATCGTGCTGAGTAGTTTGTGCTGAGTAGTTTGTGCTGGATGAGGTGGTCTGTGAGACGTCTGTTGATGACCTTTTCATAGAACCTGGCTGCTTACAGCTGAAGCGGACTGGCCGGTAGTTTGTGAGCTTCGTTTGGTTTTCTGATGGCATCTTCAGCAGAGTTTTTACTGTTGTATGCTTATAGGCTCTATGTAAAGTGTCAGTGTTGATGGAGGCATTGAGGATGAGTGTGACTGCTTCACTGATGGGGTGAGTACTTTATTGAAGACATGATTAAGGCATGGGTCTGCTGGCACCATGCAGTGGATGGACTTCATGGTTGTGGCAGTCTCATCTGTGGTTATGTTGTTGCATGTTCTCGAGGAGCATTCTTCGGTGGAGACAGATAGACTGGCAGCGAGGTTAATGGGGGTTAGGTTGGGTGTCCAGGGTGTCGTATATGGCTGTAATTTTGCTTCTTAAGGATTTTTAGAGGTTGCTGCATAATTTTGTGGATGGTATATGTAGCTGATAGTGGCTGTGGGAGTGGTGAAATCTTTATGGACAAATGCTGCAATTTTCTTGATGGTGTTTGTGCAGGCGTCGATCAGGTTTGCTAGGGAAATCCACGTGTTGTTTCGGACTTCCTGATGCTAGTGACTTAAGGTGGATTAGAACATGTCTTTCTCTGAGGTTTTCTGCCTGTCTCTCCACCTGCATTCCAGTTGCTTGCAGAGTGCTTGGTTATCATGAGTATTTCTGTGTTTGTAATTTTATTCTCATTGAAATGCAGGCATTATCATAGCCAATACTTTCCAGATAAATGAAAACTTACTCTGGAGACCAAGACACATATTTTCTAGAACATGAACAATGAATGCATGTACTTCTGTCTTTTTATGAGAGTACAGCGGAGACTCTGTGCTATATTCAGTTCTCTTAAGAATTTCATGTATATATGCCAATATTTAAATATACATCTCCTTATTAATAGGAACTTAATCCAATTTCTGGTACTGCAGATCTGTAGTGACCTCCTCAGTAAATGGTTGGAAGAAACCAAAATCCGAGGTAACATGGAAACTGTAGAGGAATATGTTTTGGTTCACATATTATACTTCGTTTGCGTAACACCTTAAAGATTTCTTAATTGTTATTACTTGGCTTTTAAGGATCATCCCCTCCCTGTCCGTGATGCTGGAGGCATGGGTGGTAGGTAAAATGGATTTGGGAAACTGTAAGAGTGGATTAAGATTGAAAAAAAGTACCAGTCTGGCTGATGTCAAATTGTCAGTGTTAAGAGCATTAAAAAATAGCCTCCTAGTAGAAAGCATGGATATTCAACACATTTGAAGACATTTTGAAAGAGTTTCTGAACCATTCAAATATTATCATGAAATAGACAGCTCCAACAAGTTGAAGAATTTTTCCAAATGTATCCTTCTTTGGGATATCCAAGATGGTATGGCTAATTCACACTAAAGTACAAGACATTTTTTCTATATATTTTAAAACTATATAGATATACAACAACAGAGGTTACTATATCGTCATCTCTTACCTCCTTGGAGGCTGGTGGAAGACTCTAATAGTAAAAGAAAAAATCATAACGATATTATTCACAAGCGTAAAGAAAATTAGATAATGTGTATAATATGCTATGGAATAGTAATAGCCTTTCGAACAAACTGAAATACACTTGCAATCTGATTTGGAATCAGGCATGAGGCAGGAGCATGCAACACTTGTATTAAATGTGTGGTGAGATGATCATTTCAAATTTTCTATAATTATGATATTTAAAATAAAGATGTCATACTACACTCTGACTGAAGACAAGCTACATTTATCATGTAGTTATAAAATTATACTATGGCATAAAGTGAATACATTTAGCCCAAGGAAAATCAGCCACAAACACTTCATCATTAAAAACTGAAAAAAGTAAAAACACATTTTCCACAAGGTTTGTAAACTTTAATTAAAAATGTGATTATACAATGATTACGACACATATCAAATAGTTTCTAGTTATGCCTCTTGATTCCAATTATCCTGGAAACTCTAAGAGTGTGTGCATTTTTTGAATTGGAGTAATGATACAAACAGAAAGCTTTGGTACATATTGAGGGTTCCTTGATATGCTATGCTTTGATGTCACTCTAGTGACACATCTTGTAACTGACTTCATACAAAAGAAAATGTTATCATTCAAACATTAGACCAATGGTGGTAATGGGAATCATGAGAACAAATAAAGTTTGCTACTATGAAAGGCCACATACATGGAAAGTAGAAAAAGACACTTGCCAAATCTACCTGCAAGAGGTTTGTGTGCATGGGCCTGTTGGAGTGATGGTCATTGACAACATATTGATGCAGATTTGAATAGAAAAATTGGAAGAGGTAATGGATTACATCCATAGAAAATGCATGAAAAGTTCTTATACAGAAATTGAGTTCATGCACGATTGTCATGTTATATTATGCTATGATATAGTAATTAATGTTGTATTATTTTATGTAATGTTATGTTATGGTGTTTTATGTTAAGTTACATTATGTTTATTTGTATAAAACACTATCACGTGTCATGGTAGCTGGCTCTATGCATGTGTGTGAAGCTAGGCCTATGGAGTGAAGATTGAAGATGAATTATTCAAAGGGCCAAATCTTCAGCTTCTTGACGAATTTAAGAAGAGAGGGAGAGGTTCTGATGTTAGTTGAGAGGTCATTACATGCTTTGAGGGCGATGTAAGGAAAGGTTTGATCTCCAATTCATCCAATTCTACTACTGTGAATGCATGGAATGTGTGCCTCTAGGAATCTGGCTGAACAAATGTTGCTGGGTGGTAGGTTGTAGTGTATGAGGATGTTCACGTATGCAGGGGCCATTTTATGAAGTGCTTTGTATGTTTGGGTGATGAAAATGAATTGTGGGCGATTGTGAAACCAGACCCTTGTAGATCCTTTAGGTATGGTGTGATATGGGTCTGAGTGGGAAGTTGCAGATGGTAGGACTGAGTGACCTGACTTGAGGTACTCCGCAGATGAGTTTACTATCTTCTGAAGAGCAAGGAGCTAGGTTGACTGCCTGAGATGTTCTGGTCAGTAATGAGAAGGATCAACTGACGGGCAGGTCCTTGAATGCTATCCTTGTCTAGTCTTCTGATGAGAATGGGTGGTAGACTGTGACAAACACTGCTAAGAGCTCCAATAACATGAGGTCTTCAGTTTCTCCTTTGTCTAGGATCCTACGGATATCATTTATAGCTGCGTGAGAGCTGTCTCCGTACTGTGTTTTTGATCTGAATAATGGTTGCATCGTGCTGAGTAGTTTGTGCTGAGTAGTTTGTGCTGGATGAGGTGGTCTGTGAGACGTCTGTTGATGACCTTTTCATAGAACCTGGCTGCTTACAGCTGAAGCGGACTGGCCGGTAGTTTGTGAGCTTCGTTTGGTTTTCTGATGGCATCTTCAGCAGAGTTTTTACTGTTGTATGCTTATAGGCTCTATGTAAAGTGTCAGTGTTGATGGAGGCATTGAGGATGAGTGTGACTGCTTCACTGATGGGGTGAGTACTTTATTGAAGACATGATTAAGGCATGGGTCTGCTGGCACCATGCAGTGGATGGACTTCATGGTTGTGGCAGTCTCATCTGTGGTTATGTTGTTGCATGTTCTCGAGGAGCATTCTTCGGTGGAGACAGATAGACTGGCAGCGAGGTTAATGGGGGTTAGGTTGGGTGTCCAGGGTGTCGTATATGGCTGTAATTTTGCTTCTTAAGGATTTTTAGAGGTTGCTGCATAATTTTGTGGATGGTATATGTAGCTGATAGTGGCTGTGGGAGTGGTGAAATCTTTATGGACAAATGCTGCAATTTTCTTGATGGTGTTTGTGCAGGCGTCGATCAGGTTTGCTAGGGAAATCCACGTGTTGTTTCGGACTTCCTGATGCTAGTGACTTAAGGTGGATTAGAACATGTCTTTCTCTGAGGTTTTCTGCCTGTCTCTCCACCTGCATTCCAGTTGCTTGCAGAGTGCTTGGTTATCATGAGTATTTCTGTGTTTATAATTTTATTCTCATTGAAATGCAGGCATTATCATAGCCAATACTTTCCAGATAAATGAAAACTTACTCTGGAGACCAAGACACATATTTTCTAGAACATGAACAATGAATGCATGTACTTCTGTCTTTTTATGAGAGTACAGCGGAGACTCTGTGCTATATTCAGTTCTCTTAAGAATTTCATGTATATATGCCAATATTTAAATATACATCTCCTTATTAATAGGAACTTAATCCAATTTCTGGTACTGCAGATCTGTAGTGACCTCCTCAGTAAATGGTTGGAAGAAACCAAAATCCGAGGTAACATGGAAACTGTAGAGGAATATGTTTTGGTTCACATATTATACTTCTTTTGCGCAACACCTTAAAGATTTCTTAATTGTTATTACTTGGCTTTTAAGAATCATCCCCTCCCTGTCCGTGATGCTGGAGGCATGGGTGGTAGGCAAAATGGATTTGGAAAACTGTAAGAGTGGATTAAGATTGAAAAAAAGTACCAGTTTGGCTGATGTCAAATTGTCAGTGTTAAGAGCATTAAAAAATAGCCTCCTAGTAGAAAGCATGGATATTCAACACATTTGAAGACATTTTGAAAGAGTTTCTGAACCATTCAAATATTATCATGAAATAGACAGCTCCAACAAGTTGAAGAATTTTTCCAAATGTATCCTTCTTTGGGATATCCAAGATGGTATGGCTAATTCACACTAAAGTACAAGACATTTTTTCTATATATTTTAAAACTATATAGATATACAACAACAGAGGTTACTATATCGTCATCTCTTACCTCCTTGGAGGCTGGTGGAAGACTCTAATAGTAAAAGAAAAAATCATAACGATATTATTCACAAGCGTAAAGAAAATTAGATAATGTGTATAATATGCTATGGAATAGTAATAGCCTTTCGAACAAACTGAAATACACTTGCAATCTGATTTGGAATCAGGCATGAGGCAGGAGCATGCAATACTTGTATTAAATGTGTGGTGAGATGATCATTTCAAATTTTCTATAATTATGATATTTAAAATAAAGATGTCATACTACACTCTGACTGAAGACACGCTACATTTATCATGTAGTTATAAAATTATACTACGGCATAAAGTGAATGCATTTAGCCCAAGGAAAATCAGCCACAAACTCTTCATCATTAAAAACTGAAAAAAGTAAAAACACATTTTCCACAAGGTTTGTAAACTTTAATTAAAAATGTGATTCTACAATGATTACGACACATGGTAAATAGTTTCTAGTTATGCCTCTTGATTCCAATTATCCTGGAAACTCTAAGAGTGTGTGCATTTTTTGAATTGGAGTAATGATACAAACAGAAAGCTTTGTTACATATTGAGGGTTCCTTGATATGCTATGCTTTGATGTCACTCTAGTGACACATCTTGTAACTGACTTCATACAAAAGAAAATGTTATCATTCAAACATTAGACCAATGGTGGTAATGGGAATCATGAGAACAAATAAAGTTTGCTACTATGAAAGGCCACATACATGGAAAGTAGAAAAAGACACTTGCCAAATCTACCTGCAAGAGGTTTGTGTGCATGGGCCTGTTGGAGTGATGGTCATTGACAACATATTGATGCAGACTTGATTAGAAAAATTGGAAGAGGTAATGGATTACATCCATAGAAAATGCATGAAAAGTTCTTATACAGAAATTGAGTTCATGCACGATTGTCATGTTATATTATGCTATGATATAGTAATTAATGTTGTATTATTTTATGTAATGTTATGTTATGGTGTTTTATGTTAAGTTACATTATGTTTATTTGTATAAAACACTATCACGTGTCATGGTAGCTGGCTCTATGCATGTGTGTGAAGCTAGGCCTATGGAGTGAAGATTGAAGATGAATTATTCTAAGGGCCAAATCTTCAGCTTCTTGACGAATTTAAGAAGAGAGCGAGAGGTTCTGATGTTAGTTGAGAGGTCATTACAAGCTTTGAGGGCGATGTAAGGAAAGGTTTGATCTCCAATTCATCCAATTCTAATACTGTGAATGCATGGAATGTGTGCCTCTAGGAATCTGGCTGAACAAATGTTGCTGGGTGGTAGGTTGTAGTGTATGAGGATGTTCACGTATGCAGGGGCCATTTTATGAAGTGCTTTGTATGTTTGGGTGATGAAAATGAATTGTGGGCGATTGTGAAACCAGACCTTGTAGATCCTTTAGGTATGGTGTGATATGGGTCTGAGTGGGAAGTTGCAGATGGTAGGACTGAGTGACCTGACTTGAGGTACTCCGCAGATGAGTTTACTATCTTCTGAAGAGCAAGGAGCTAGGTTGACTGCCTGAGATGTTCTGGTCAGTAATGAGAAGGATCAACTGACGGGCAGGTCCTTGAATGCAATCCTTGTCTAGTCTTCTGATGAGAATGGGTGGTAGACTGTGACAAACACTGCTAAGAGCTCCAATAACATGAGGTCTTCAGTTTCTCCTTTGTCTAGGATCCTACGGATATCATTTATAGCTGCGTGAGAGCTGTCTACGTACTGTGTTTTTGATCTGAATAATGGTTGCATCGTGCTGAGTAGTTTGTGCTGAGTAGTTTGTGCTGGATGAGGTGGTCTGTGAGACGTCTGTTGATGACCTTTTCATAGAACCTGGCTGCTTACAGCTGAAGCGGACTGGCCGGTAGTTTGTGAGCTTCGTTTGGTTTTCTGATGGCATCTTCAGCAGAGTTTTTACTGTTGTATGCTTATAGGCTCTATGTAAAGTGTCAGTGTTGATGGAGGCATTGAGGATGAGTGTGACTGCTTCACTGATGGGGTGAGTACTTTATTGAAGACATGATTAAGGCATGGGTCTGCTGGCACCATGCAGTGGATGGACTTCATGGTTGTGGCAGTCTCATCTGTGGTTATGTTGTTACATGTTCTCGAGAAGCATTCTTCGGTGGAGACAGATAGACTGGCAGCGAGTGCATGGAATGTGTGCCTCTAGGAATCTGGCTGAACAAATGTTGCTGGGTGGTAGGTTGTAGTGTATGAGGATGTTCACGTATGCAGGGGCCATTTTATGAAGTGCTTTGTATGTTTGGGTGATGAAAATGAATTGTGGGCGATTGTGAAACCAGACCCTTGTAGGTCCTTTAGGTATGGTGTGATATGGGTCTGAGTGGGAAGTTGCAGATGGTAGGACTGAGTGACCTGACTTGAGGTACTCCGCAGATGAGTTTACTATCTTCTGAAGAGCAAGGAGCTAGGTTGACTGCCTGAGATGTTCTGGTCAGTAATGAGAAGGATCAACTGGCGGGCAGGTCCTTGAATGCAATCCTTGTCTAGTCTTCTGATGAGAATGGGTGGTAGACTGTGACAAACACTGCTAAGAGCTCCAATAACATTTTCTTTTTTTTAAGTTCTTCATAGCGCTGGCTAGACCCGGAGGTATCAGAGCGCTTTACATGAGATAGGACATTGTTTCAGTACATTGTTACATAGTTACATGAGTTCCAGTTCCAGTTGCAGTTACCAGTACATACATAGGAGAAAAACGTGATCTTATTCAATAATATAAGATATTAGCGGATAGCATATTCAAGACACACGTCTTATGGGGAGTGGAAGGTAGTGGGGGAAAGGTAAACAGGAGGGGGAGAGCAGACAGAGTCAGGTAGACCTGAAGTGGGAAATTACTCCAGGGGGAACACAGTAGTAAAAGCAGTCGAAGAGAGAGACAGATAAAACTGAGAAGAACCATGAAAAACAATGTCCGATGTCCGGCTGGGTAGGTCACGGCCGAGGGGGTGTCCCAGAGCCAGACTCCTCTACAGCTGCATAGGACAGCTCCACCGGGCATCGGCCAAGGGTACTTGGGCTCCGCGATAAGTACAAATAGTTATAGTTTCAGCCCGTGGGGCATCGTCATAGTTCCAAAGAAGGCATCAGTCCCGGTGTTGCTGGGAGGCGCTGTCCGCCTCATCCTCCAGCTCAGAGGGCGTAGGGAGAGATCACTGTCGATGTCAAAGGGAAAAGGATCCTGTGAATAGCCTGAAGATAGCCCGTCCCCCCTGTTGCTGCCGCTACACCCTGCCCTCCGCCTCTGTAGCTCTCTTGGTTAAGGCTGCATATTAAGAAATCTCCGGCTGCCATTTTAGGGTCAGGCAGGCCGTGTAGTTGATCCCCGGCGAGTCTCTGATGGGCGCGGGGGCCTGCTGGACTCCTGGGATAAGTTTGCTGATGATGAGGGCTGCTCCCGTTGCTGTCGCTGCGCCCCTGCCCCCGCCTCTGTAACTCGCGTGGGTGCTGTTTCTCAGTTAGGCTCACGCCAGCCGCCATTTTGGGATCAGGCAGGCTGCGTGACAGTGTCCCGGTGAGTGTTTGCTTAAGTCTCTGTGGGGGCAGCAGTTACCTTGTGGGTTGCAGTAGTTTCCTCCGATGCCTTGTGGGTCTGACTCAGCTTAGGCCCTCTGCAAGTGCTGGCAGGGTTCAGTTTCTCCTTTGTCTAGGATAGTACGGATATCATTTATTGCTGCATGAGAGCTGTCTCCGTACTGTGTTTTTGATCTGAATAATGGTTGCATCGTGCTGAGTAGTTTGTGCTGAGTAGTTCGTGCTGGATGAGGTGGTCTGTGAGACGTCTGTTGATGACGTTTTCATAGAACCTGGCTGCTTACAGCTGAAGCGGACTGGCCGGTAGTTTGTGAGCTTCGTTTGGTTTTCTGATGGCATCTTCAGCAGAGTTTTTACTGTTGTATGCTTATAGGCTCTATGTAAAGTGTCAGTGTTGATGGAGGCATTGAGGATGAGTGTGACTGCTTCACTGATGGGGTGAGTACTTTATTGAAGACATGATTAAGGCATGGGTCTGCTGGCACCATGCAGTGGATGGACTTCATGGTTGTGGCAGTCTCATCTGTGGTTATGTTGTTACATGTTCTCGAGGAGCATTCTTCGGTGGAGACAGATAGACTGGCAGCGAGGTTAATGGGGGTTAGGTTGGGTGTCCAAGGTGTCGTATATGGCTGTAATTTTGCTTCTTAAGGATTTTTAGAGGTTGCTGCATAATTTTGTGGATGGTATATGTAGCTGATAGTGGCTGTGGGAGTGGTGAAATCTTTATGGACAAATGCTGCAATTTTCTTGATGGTGTTTGTGCAGGCGTCGATCAGGTTTGCTAGGAAATCCACGTGTTGTTTCGGACTTCCTGATGCTAGTGACTTAAGGTGGATTAGAACATGTCTTTCTCTGAGGTTGTCTGCCTGTCTCTCCACCTGCATTCCAGTTGCTTGCAGAGTGCTTGGTTATCATGAGTATTTCTGTGTTTATAATTTTATTCTCATTGAAATGCAGGCATTATCATAGCCAATACTTTCCAGATAAATGAAAACTTACTGTGGAGACCAAGACAAATATTTTCTAGAACATGAACAATGAATGCATGTACTTCTGTCTTTTTATGAGAGTACAGCGGAGACTCTGCTATATTCAGTTCTCTTAAGAATTTCATGTATATATGCCAATATTTAAATATACATCTCCTTATCAATAGGAGCTTAATCCAATTTCTGGTACTGCAGAACTGTAGTGACCTCCTCAGTAAATGGTTGGAAGAAACCAAAACCCGAGGTAACATGGAAACTGTAGAGGAATATGTTTTGGTTCACATATTATACTTCGTTTGCGTAACACCTTAAAGATTTCTTAATTGTTATTACTTGGCTTTTAAGGATCATCCCTCCCTGTCCATGATGCTGGAGGCATGGGTGGTAGGCAAATTGGATTTGGGAAACTGTAATAGTGGATTAAGATTGGAAAAAAGTACTAGTTTAGCTGATGTCAAATTGTCAGTGTTAAGAGCATTAAAAAATAGCCTCCTAGTAGAAAGCATGGATATTCAACACATTTGAAGACATTTTGAAAGAGTTTCTGAACCATTCAAATATTATCATGAAATAGACAGCTCCAACAAGTTGAAGAATTTTTCCAAATGTATCCTTCTTTGGGATATCCAAGATGGTATGACTAATTCACACTAAAGTACAAGACATTTTTTCTATATATTTTAAAACTATATAGATATACAACAACAGAGGTTACTATATCGTCATCTCTTACCTCCTTGGAGGCTGGTGGAAGACTCTAATAGTAAAAGAAAAATCATAAAGATATTATTCACAAGCGTAAAGAAAATTAGATAATGTGTATAATATGCTATGGAATAGTAATAGCCTTTCGAACAAACTGAAATACACTTGCAATCTGATTTGGAATCAGGCATGAGGCAGGAGCATGCAACACTTGTATTAAATGTGTGCTGAGATGATCATTTCAAATTTTCTATAATTATGATATTTAAAATAAAGATGTCATACTACACTCTGACTGAAGACTAGCTACATTTATCATGTAGTTATAAAATTATACTACGGCATAAAGTGAATGCATTTAGCCCAAGGAAAATCAGCCACAAACTCTTCATCATTAAAAACTGAAAAAAATTAAAAACACATTTTCCACAAGGTTTGTAAACTTTAATTAAAAATGTGATTCTACAATGATTACGACACATGGCAAATAGTTTCTAGTTATGCTTCTTGATTCCAATTATCCTGGAAACTCTAAGAGTGTGTGCATTTTTTGAATTGGAGTAATGATACAAACAGAAAGCTTTGGTACATATTGAAGGTTCCTTGATATGCTATGCTTTGATGTCACTCTAGTGACACATCTTGTAACTGACTTCATACAAAAGAAAATGTTATCATTCAAACATTAGACCAATGGTGGTAATGGGAATCATGAGAACAAATAAAGTTTGCTACTATGAAAGGCCACATACATGGAAAGTAGAAAAAGACACTTGCCAAATCTACCTGCAAGAGGTTTGTGTCCATGGGCCTGTTGGAGTGATGGTCATTGACAACATATTGATGCAGACTTGAATAGAAAAATTGGAAGAGGTAATGGATTACATCCAAAGAAAATGCATGAAAAGTTCTTATACAGAAATTGAGTTCATGCACGATTGTCATGTTATATTATGCTATGATATAGTAATTAATGTTGTATTATTTTATGTAATGTTATGTTATGGTGTTTTATGTTAAGTTACATTATGTTTATTTGTATAAAACACTATCACGTGTCATGGTAGCTGGCTCTATGCATGTGTGTGAAGCTAGGCCTATGGAGTGAAGATTGAAGATGAATTATTCGAAGGGCCAAATCTTCAGCTTCTTGACGAATTTAAGAAGAGAGGGAGAGGTTCTGATGTTAGTTGAGAGGTCATTACATGCTTTGAGGGCGATGTAAGGAAAGGTTTGATCTCCAATTCATCCAATTCTACTACTGTGAATGCATGGTATGTGTGCCTCTAGAAATGTGGCTGAACAAATGTTGCTGGGTGGTAGGTTGTAGTGTATGAGGATGTTCACGTATGCAGGGGCCATTTTATGAAGTGCTTTGTATGTTTGGGTGATGAAAATGAATTGTGGGCGATTGTGTAACCAGACCCTTGTAGGTCCTTTAGGTATGGTGTGATATGGGTCTGAGTGGGAAGTTGCAGATGGTAGGACTGAGTGACCTGACTTGAGGTACTCCGCAGATGAGTTTACTATCTTCTGAAGAGCAAGGAGCTAGGTTGACTGCCTGAGATGTTCTGGTCAGTAATGAGAAGGATCAACTGGCGGGCAGGTCCTTGAATGCAATCCTTGTCTAGTCTTCTGATGAGAATTGGTGGTAGACTGTGACAAACACTGCTAAGAGCTCCAATAACATGAGGTCTTCAGTTTCTCCTTTGTCTAGGATCCTACGGATATCATTTATAGCTGCGTGAGAGCTGTCTCCGTACTGTGTTTTTGATCTGAATAATGGTTGCATCGTGCTGAGTAGTTTGTGCTGAGTAGTTTGTCCTGGATGAGGTGGTCTGTGAGACGTCTGTTGATGCCCTTTTCATAGAACCTGGCTGCTTACAGCTGAAGCGGACTGGCCGGTAGTTTGTGAGCTTCGTTTGGTTTTCTGATGGCATCTTCAGCAGAGTTTTTACTGTTGTATGCTTATAGGCTCTATGTAAAATGTCAGTGTTGATGGAGGCATTGAGGATGAGTGTGACTGCTTCACTGATGGGGTGAGTACTTTATTGAAGACATGATTAAGGCATGGGTCTGCTGGCACCATGCAGTGGATGGACTTCATGGTTGTGGCAGTCTCATCTGTGGTTATGTTGTTGCATGTTCTCAAGGAGCATTCTTCGGTGGAGACAGATAGACTGGCAGCGAGGTTAATGGGGGTTAGGTTGGGTGTCCAAGGTGTCGTATATTGCTGTAATTTTGCTTCTTAAGGATTTTTAGAGGTTGCTGCATAATTTTCTGGATGGTATATGTAGCTGATAGTGGCTGTGGGAGTGGTGAAATCTTTATGGACAAATGCTGCAATTTTCTTGATGGTGTTTGTGCAGGCGTCGATCAGGTTTGCTAGGAAATCCACGTGTTGTTTCGGACTTCCTGATGCTAGTGACTTAAGGTGGATTAGAACATGTCTTTCTCTGAGGTTTTCTGCCTGTCTCTCCACCTGCATTCCAGTTGCTTGCAGAGTGCTTGGTTATCATGAGTATTTCTGTGTTTATAATTTTATTCTCATTGAAATGCAGGCATTATCATAGCCAATACTTTCCAGATAAATGAAAACTTACTCTGGAGACCAAGACACATATTTTCTAGAACATGAACAATGAATGCATGTACTTCTGTCTTTTTATGAGAGTACAGCGGAGACTCTGTGCTATATTCAGTTCTCTTAAGAATTTCATGTATATATGCCAATATTTAAATATACATCTCCTTATCAATAGGAGCTTAATCCAATTTCTGGTACTGCAGATCTGTAGTGACCTCCTCAGTAAATGGTTGGAAGAAACCAAAACCCGAGGTAACATGGAAACTGTAGAGGAATATGTTTTGGTTCACATATTATACTTCGTTTGCGTAACACCTTAAAGATTTCTTAATTGTTATTACTTGGCTTTTACGGATCATCCCCTCCCTGTCCGTGATGCTGGAGGCATGGGTGGTAGGCAAAATGGATTTGGGAAACTGTAAGAGTGGATTAAGATTGAAAAAAAGTACCAGTTTGGCTGATGTCAAATTGTCAGTGTTAAGAGCATTAAAAAATAGCCCCTAGTAGAAAGCATGGATATTCAACACATTTGAAGACATTTTGAAAGAGTTTCTGAACCATTCAAATATTATCATGAAATAGACAGCTCCAACAAGTTGAAGAATTTTTCCAAATGTATCCTTCTTTGGGATATCCAAGATGGTATGGCTAATTCACACTAAAGTACAAGACATTTTTTCTATATATTTTAAAACTATATAGATATACAACAACAGAGGTTACTATATCGTCATCTCTTACCTCCTTGGAGGCTGGTGGAAGACTCTAATAGTAAAAGAAAAAATCATAACGATATTATTCACAAGCGTAAAGAAAATTAGATAATGTGTATAATATGCTATGGAATAGTAATAGCCTTTCGAACAAACTGAAATACACTTGCAATCTGATTTGGAATCAGGCATGAGGCAGGAGCATGCAATACTTGTATTAAATGTGTGGTGAGATGATCATTTCAAATTTTCTATAATTATGATATTTAAAATAAAGATGTCATACTACACTCTGACTGAAGACACGCTACATTTATCATGTAGTTATAAAATTATACTACGGCATAAAGTGAATGCATTTAGCCCAAGGAAAATCAGCCACAAACTCTTCATCATTAAAAACTGAAAAAAGTAAAAACACATTTTCCACAAGGTTTGTAAACTTTAATTAAAAATGTGATTCTACAATGATTACGACACATGGCAAATAGTTTCTAGTTATGCTTCTTGATTCCAATTATCCTGGAAACTCTAAGAGTGTGTGCATTTTTTGAATTGGAGTAATGATACAAACAGAAAGCTTTGGTACATATTGAAGGTTCCTTGATATGCTATGCTTTGATGTCACTCTAGTGACACATCTTGTAACTGACTTCATACAAAAGAAAATGTTATCATTCAAACATTAGACCAATGGTGGTAATGGGAATCATGAGAACAAATAAAGTTTGCTACTATGAAAGGCCACATACATGGAAAGTAGAAAAAAGACACTTGCCAAATCTACCTGCAAGAGGTTTGTGTGCATGGGCCTGTTGGAGTGATGGTCATTGACAACATATTGATGCAGACTTGAATAGAAAAATTGGAAGAGGTAATGGATTACATCCATAGAAAATGCATGAAAAGTTCTTATACAGAAATTGAGTTCATGCACGATTGTCATATTATTTTATGCTATGATATAGTAATTAATGTTGTATTATTTTATGTAATGTTATGTTATGGTGTTTTATGTTAAGTTACATTATGTTTATTTGTATAAAACACTATCAAGTGTCATGGTAGCTGGCTCTATATGTGTGTGAAGCTAGGCCTATGGAGTGAAGATTGAAGATGAATTATTCGAAGGGCCAAATCTTCAGCTTCTTGACGAATTTAAGAAGAGAGGGAGAGGTTCTGATGTTAGTTGAGAGGTCATTACATGCTTTGAGGGCGATGTAAGGAAAGGTTTGATCTCCAATTCATCCAATTCTACTACTGTGAATGCATGGAATGTGTGCCTCTAGGAATCTGGCTGAACAAATGTTGCTGGGTGGTAGGTTGTAGTGTATGAGGATGTTCACGTATGCAGGGGCCATTTTATGAAGTGCTTTGTATGTTTGGGTGATGAAAATGAATTGTGGGCGATTGTGTAACCAGACCCTTGTAGGTCCTTTAGGTATGGTGTGATATGGGTCTGAGTGGGAAGTTGCAGATGGTAGGACTGAGTGACCTGACTCGAGGTACTCCGCAGATGAGTTTACTATCTTCTGAAGAGCAAGGAGCTAGGTTGACTGCCTGAGATGTTCTGGTCAGTAATGAGAAGGATCAACTGGCGGGCAGGTCCTTGAATGCAATCCTTGTCTAGTCTTCTGATGAGAATGGGTGGTAGACTGTGACAAACACTGCTAAGAGCTCCAATAACATTTTTTTTTTTTAAAGTTTTATATAGTGCTGGCTAGACCCGGAGGTATCAGAGCGCTTTACATGAGATAGGACATTGTTTCAATACATTGTTACATAGTTACATCAGTTCCAGTTCCAGTTGCAGTTACCAGTACATACATAGGAGAAAAACGTGAGCTTATTCAATAATATAAGATATTAGCGCATAGCATATTCAAGACACACGTCTTATGGGGAGTGGAAGGTAGTGGGGGAAAGGTAAACAGGAGGGGGAGAGCAGACAGAGTCAGGTAGACCTGAAGTGGGAAATTACTCCAGGGGGAACACAGTAGTAAAAGCAGTCGAAGAGAGAGACAGATAAAACTGAGAAGAACCGTGAAAAACAATGTCCGATGTCCGGCTGGGTAGGTGACGGCCGAGGGGTGTCCCAGAGCCAGACTCCTCTACAGCTGCATAGGACAGCTCCACCGGGCATCGGCCAAGGGTACTTGGGCTCCGCGGTAAGTACAAATAGTTATAGTTTCAGCCCGTGGGGCATCGTCATAGTTCCAAAGAAGGCATCAGTCCCGGTGTTGCTGGGAGGCGCTGTCCGCCTCATCCTCCAGCTCAGAGGGCGTAGGGAGAGATCACTGTCGATGTCAAAGGGAAAAGGATCCTGTGAATAGCCTGAAGATAGCCCGTCCCCCCCCTTTTGCTGCCGCTACACCCCTGCCCTCCGCCTCTGTAGCTCTCTCGGTTAAGGCTGCATATTAAGAAATCTCCGGCCGCCATTTTAGGGTCAGGCAGGCTGTGTAGTTGATCCCCGGCGAGTCTCTGATGGGCGCGGGGGGCCTGCTGGACTCCTGGGATAAGTTTGCTGATGATGAGGGCTGTTCCCGTTGCTGTCGCTGCGCCCCTGCCCCCGCCTCTGTAACTCGCGTGGGTGCTGTTTCTCAGTTAGGCTACGCCAGCCGCCATTTTGGGATCAGGCAGGCTGCGTAACAGTGTCCCGGTGAGTGTTTGCTTAAGTCTCTGTGGGGGCAGCAGTTACCTTGTGGGTTGCAGTAGTTTCCTCCGATGCCTTGTGGGTCTGACTCAGCTTAGGCCCTCTGCAAGTGCTGGCAGGGTTCAGTTTCTCCTTTGTCTAGGATAGTACGGATATCATTTATTGCTGCATGAGAGCTGTCTCCGTACTGTGTTTTTGATCTGAATAACGGTTGCATCGTGCTGAGTAGTTTGTGCTGAGTAGTTTGTGCTGGATGAGGTGGTCTGTGAGACGTCTGTTGATGACGTTTTCATAGAACCTGGCTGCTTACAGCTGAAGCGGACTGGCCGGTAGTTTGTGAGCTTCGTTTGGTTTTCTGATGGCATCTTCCTCAGAGTTTTTACTGTTGTATGCTTATAGGCTCTATGTAAAGTGTCAGTGTTGATGGAGGCATTGAGGATGAGTGTGACGGCTTCACTGATGGGGTGAGTACTTTATTGAAGACATGATTAAGGCATGGGTCTGCTGGCACCATGCAGTGGATGGACTTCATGGTTGTGGCAGTCTCATCTGTGGTTATGTTGTTACATGTTCTCGAGGAGCATTCTTCGGTGGAGACAGATAGACTGGCAGCGAGGTTAATGGGGGTTAGGTTGGGTGTCCAAGGTGTCGTATATGGCTGTAATTTTGCTTCTTAAGGATTTTTAGAGGTTGCTGCATAATTTTGTGGATGGTATATGTAGCTGATAGTGGCTGTGGGAGTGGTGAAATCTTTATGGACAAATGCTGCAATTTTCTTGATGGTGTTTGTGCAGGCGTCGATCAGGTTTGCTAGGGAAATCCACGTGTTGTTTCGGACTTCCTGATGCTAGTGACTTAAGGTGGATTAGAACATGTCTTTCTCTGAGGTTGTCTGCCTGTCTCTCCACCTGCATTCCAGTTGCTTGCAGAGTGCTTGGTTATCATGAGTATTTCTGTGTTTATAATTTTATTCTCATTGAAATGCAGGCATTATCATAGCCAATACTTTCCAGATAAATGAAAACTTACTGTGGAGACCAAGACAAATATTTTCTAGAACATGAACAATGAATGCATGTACTTCTGTCTTTTTATGAGAGTACAGCGGAGACTCTGTGCTATATTCAGTTCTCTTAAGAATTTCATGTATATATGCCAATATTTAAATATACATCTCCTTATCAATAGGAGCTTAATCCAATTTCTGGTACTGCAGAACTGTAGTGACCTCCTCAGTAAATGGTTGGAAGAAACCAAAACCCGAGGTAACATGGAAACTGTAGAGGAATATGTTTTGGTTCACATATTATACTTCGTTTGCGTAACACCTTAAAGATTTCTTAATTGTTATTACTTGGCTTTTAAGGATCATCCCCTGCCTGTCCATGATGCTGGAGGCATGGGTGGTAGGCAAAATGGATTTGGGAAACTGTAATAGTGGATTAAGATTGGAAAAAAAGTACTAGTTTAGCTGATGTCAAATTGTCAGTGTTAAGAGCATTAAAAAATAGCCTCCTAGTAGAAAGCATGGATATTCAACACATTTGAAGACATTTTGAAAGAGTTTCTGAACCATTCAAATATTATCATGAAATAGACAGCTCCAACAAGTTGAAGAATTTTTCCAAATGTATCCTTCTTTGGGATATCCAAGATGGTATGACTAATTCACACTAAAGTACAAGACATTTTTTCTATATATTTTAAAACTATATAGATATACAACAACAGAGGTTACTATATCGTCATCTCTTACCTCCTTGGAGGCTGGTGGAAGACTCTAATAGTAAAAGAAAAAATCATAACGATATTATTCACAAGCGTAAAGAAAATTAGATAATGTGTATAATATGCTATGGAATAGTAATAGCCTTTCGAACAAACTGAAATACACTTGCAATCTGATTTGGAATCAGGCATGAGGCAGGAGCATGCAACACTTGTATTAAATGTGTGGTGAGATGATCATTTCAAATTTTCTATAATTATGATATTTAAAATAAAGATGTCATACTACACTCTGACTGAAGACAAGCTACATTTATCATGTAGTTATAAAATTATACTACGGCATAAAGTGAATGCATTTAGCCCAAGGAAAATCAGCCACAAACTCTTCATCATTAAAAACTGAAAAAAATTAACAACACATTTTCCACAAGGTTTGTAAACTTTAATTAAAAATGTGATTCTACAATGATTACGACACATGGCAAATAGTTTCTAGTTATGCCTCTTGATTCCAATTATCCTGGAAACTCTAAGAGTGTGTGCATTTTTTGAATTGGAGTAATGATACAAACAGAAAGCTTTGGTACATATTGAGGGTTCCTTGATATGCTATGCTTTGATGTCACTCTAGTGACACATCTTGTAACTGACTTCATACAAAAGAAAATGTTATCATTCAAACATTAGACCAATGGTGGTAATGGGAATCATGAGAACAAATAAAGTTTGCTACTATGAAAGGCCACATACATGGAAAGTAGAAAAAAGACACTTGCCAAATCTACCTGCAAGAGGTTTGTGTGCATGGGCCTGTTGGAGTGATGGTCATTGACAACATATTGATGCAGACTTGAATAGAAAAATTGGAAAAGGTAATGGATTACATCCATAGAAAATGCATGAAAAGTTCTTATACAGAAATTGAGTTCATGCACGATTGTCATGTTATATTATGCTATGATATAGTAATTAATGTTGTATTATTTTATGTAATGTTATGTTATGGTGTTTAATGTTAAGTTACATTATGTTTATTTGTATAAAACACTATCACGTGTCATGGTAGCTGGCTCTATGCATGTGTGTGAAGCTAGGCCTATGGAGTGAAGATTGAAGATGAATTATTCGAAGGGCCAAATCTTCAGCTTCTTGACGAATTTAAGAAGAGAGGGAGAGCTTCTAATGTTAGTTGAGAGGTCATTACATGCTTTGAAGGCGATGTAAGGAAAGGTTTGATCTCCAATTCATCCAATTCTACTACTGTGAATGCATGGAATGTGTGCCTCTAGGAATCTGGCTGAACAAATGTTGCTGGGTGGTAGGTTGTAGTGTATGAGGATGTTCACGTATGCAGGGGCCATTTTATGAAGTGCTTTGTATGTTTGGGTGATGAAAATGAATTGTGGGCGATTGTGTAACCAGACCCTTGTAGGTCCTTTAGGTATGGTGTGATATGGGTCTGAGTGGGAAGTTGCAGATGGTAGGACTGAGTGACCTGACTTGAGGTACTCCGCAGATGAGTTTACTATCTGACCTTGACTGGTAGGTCGCTTCCCCACCACACAGCTCCCTCTGTGTGCCCTGCTGCTGCCCCTGATTGTGCTCGTTTTTTTCCTTTCTGTGCCCCCTTGCTGCCCCTGATTGTGATCGTTTTTTCCTTTCTGTGCACCCTTGCTGCCCCTGATTGTGCTTGTTTTTTCCTTTCTGTGCCCCCTTGCTGCCCCTGATTGTGATCGTTTTTTCCTTTCTGTGCCCCCTTGCTGCCCCTGATTGTGATCGTTTTTTCCTTTCTGTGCCCCCTTGCTGCCCCTGATTGTGCTCGTTTTTTCCTTTCTGTGCCCCCTTGCTGCCCCTGATTGTGCTCGTTTTTTCCTTTCTGTGCCCCCTTGCTGCCCCTGATTGTGATCGTTTTTTCCTTTCTGTGCCCCCTTGCTGCCCCTGATTGTGATCGTTTTTTCCTTTCTGTGCCCCCTTGCTGCCCCTGATTGTGATCGCTTTTCCTTTCTGTGCCTGTTTCCCGCCGCTGCGCCCTGCGGCCCCGCCCCTCACTGCCCATTCGCTGCCCCATTCCCTGCTCCTCCCTCCCACCTCCCCATTTATGGCGGCCTCTGCGCGGCCGTGCCGCTGGCGCGCCGAAGGCGCGCCTAAGGCAAGCCCGTCTGCGCCCGTCCACGCCGTGGCCGCGCCCAGCGCCAGACCCCCTGGTCCGGGCATCCCCCGCGCCCGCCACATCAACAGACGCTGATACGACGCCAGCACCCTCCACGCACTCAACCCCGGAAAAGATCACGCCTGCTACCAGGCCACCCCGAAGCGCACCCAAGGGCCCTTCACCTGCCGGAACTGCAGCTTCGCCAGCACCCGCCCCGCCAAACCACCGCCCAGGAAAGAACCCAACTACCTCAGATGCATCCTCCTCAACACCCGCTCCGCCCGCAAACACGCCATCGAACTCTGGGACCTTCTCGACTCAACCTCCCCAGACGTCGCATTCCTGACGGAGACCTGGCTGAATCCCGCTTCAGCCCCCGACATCGCCATTGCCATCCCGGACGGATACAAGATCACCCGCAGGTACCGCACCAACGGAGTCGGAGGAGGCATCGCCATCGTCCACAGGAACACCCTCAGAGTCTCAACCAACACCGACGACACCCTCAGCACCGCCGAACACATGCACTTCCAGATCCACACCGATCCCAACACCACCCTCAGAGGAACCCTCATCTACAGACCCCCGGACCCCGACCACAGTTCAGCGATTCCATCGCTGACTTCGTCAGCACACACGCCATCGCCTCCACGGACTACATCCTCCTCGGGGACCTGAACTTCCACCTCGAGAACAACAAGGACACCAACTCCACCACCCTGATCGACAACCTCGCCACCCTCGGACTCAGACAGCTCGTGACTACACCCACCCATGCCGCCGGCCACACGCTAGACTCCATCTTTTCCGCAAGCCCACACGTCTCCTTCAACCACACCTCCGAACCCCACTGGACTGACCACCACTGCATCCACTTCACCTACAGGAAGCCCACCACGCACCACCGCACCGAACAAATGCCTCGCCGCTGCTGGAGCAGAGTCACGGAAGACCAGCTAACCACAACCCTCGCCCTGAGCCCACCCGCCGAACCCTCCAACCCCGACACCGCCGCCCGCAACCTCAGACAGTGGATCGACGACTGCGCCAACACCCTCGCCCCGCTCAAGAATCCGCCCAACAGCCACACCAGCAAGAAAGCCACCTGGTTCACCAAAGACCTCCAGGCCTCCAAACGAACATGCCGAAAACTGGAGAAGATCTGGCTCCACGAACGGACAGCGGACAGCTACGCCGCCCACAAGAGCGCCACCCGCAATCACCATCACCTCATCAGATCCGCCAAAAGGGCCTCACTCAAAGACCGCCTAGACAACAACGCACACAACAGCAAAGAGCTCTTCAACATCGTGAAGGAACTCTCCAACCCCAGCTCCAACACCAACGACATCCAGCCGTCGCAAGACCTGTGCGACTCACTGGCCACCTCCTTCCACCGCAAAATCGCCGACATCCACGACAGCTTCAACACCACGACCGCCCCGGCAACCACCGAGACCACTGCCCCCACAACCACCAACCGCCTGCTCTCCTGGACCAACATCAACGACGAGGACACCAGCGAGATCATGAACACCATCCACTCCGGTTCACCGTTAGACCCGTGCCCTCACCACATCTTCAACAAAGCCAGTACAGCCATCGCGCCCCATCTCCGGAAAATAATCAACATCTCCTTCGAGACAGCAACCTTCCCGGAAAGCTGGAAGCACGCCGAGATCACCGCCTTACTCAAGAAACCCAAGGCAGACCCCAAGGACCTCAAGAACTTCCGACCCATCTCTCTGCCCCGTTCCCCGCGAAGGTCACCGAGAAAATCGTCAACAAACAACTGACCCGCTACCTCGAGGAGAACAACATCCTGGACCCTTCCCAGTCGGGCTTCTGCAGCAACCACAGCACCGAAACCGCCCTCATCGCCGCCACCGATGACATCAGGACCCTGCTAGACAACGGAGAAACAGCAGCCCTCATCCTCCTGGACCTATCAGCCGCCTTCGACACGGTCTGCCACCACACACTACGAACACGCCTTCACGACGCCGGGATCCAAGAGAAGGCCCTGGACTGGACCACATCCTTCCTTTCCGGCAGAACACAAAGCGTCCGCCTCGCCCCCTTCCGATCCAAGGCCACCAAGATCATCTGCGGCGTACCCCAAGGCTCCTCCCTCAGCCCAACGCTGTTCAACATCTACATGGCACCCTCGCCCACGTCGCCCGACAGCACAACCTCAACATCATCTCCTACGCCGACGACACCCAGCTGATCCTCTCCCTCACCAAAGACCCTCACACCGCCAAAGCCCACCTCCACGAAGGAATGAAGGCCGTCGCCGAATGGATGAGGACCAGCCGCCTGAAGCTGAACTCGGACAAGACGGAGGTCCTCATCCTTGGTTCCAACCCTTCAGCCTGGGACGACTCCTGGTGGCCAACATCACTGGGAACAGCCCCGCCACCCACCGACCACGTACGCAACCTAGGGGTCATCCTCGACCCCACCCTCTCCATGACTAAGCAGGTCAACGCCGTTTCCTCATCCTGCTTCAACATCCTCCGAATGCTCCGCAGGATCTTCAAGTGGATCCCCACCGAAACAAGAAAAACAGTCACCCAGGCCCTCGTCACCAGCAGGCTGGACTACGGAAACGCCCTCTACGCAGGAACGACGGCTAAACTCCTGAGACGGCTGCAACGCATCCAGAACGCCTCTGCACGTCTTATCCTCGACATCCCCCGACGCAGCCACATCACACCCCACCTGAGAGACCTGCACTGGCTCCCTGTCAACAAGAGGATAACCTTCAAGCTCCTCACCCACGCACACAAAGCACTCCACAACTCCGGACCAGCCTACCTCAACAGACGACTCAGCTTCTACACCCCCACCCGCCAGCTCCGCTCGACCAGCCTCGCCCTCGCCACAGTCCCTCGCATCCGGAAAACGACCGCCGGCGGCAGATCCTTCTCCCACCTCGCCGCCAAGACCTGGAACACCCTCCCCACCAACCTCCGACAGACCCAAGACCTACTGGCCTTCAGAAGACTCCTCAAGACCTGGCTCTTCGATCAGTAGCAGCACCACCCCCTCTTCCCCCAGCGCCTTGAGACCCTCGCGGGTATGTAGTGCGCTTTATAAGTGACATGATTGATTGATTGATTGATCTTCTGAAGAGCAAGGAGCTAGGTTGACTGCCTGAGATGTTCTGGTCAGTAATGAGAAGGATCAACTGGCGGGCAGGTCCTTGAATGCAATCCTTGTCTAGTCTTCTGATGAGAATGGGTGGTAGACTGTGACAAACACTGCTAAGAGCTCCAATAACATGAGGTCTTCAGTTTCTCCTTTGTCTAGGATCCTACGGATATCATTTATAGCTGCGTGAGAGCTGTCTCCATACTGTGTTTTTGATCTGAATAATGGTTGCATCGTGCTGAGTAGTTTGTGCTGAGTAGTTTGTGCTGGATGAGGTGGTCTGTGAGACGTCTGTTGATGACCTTTTCATAGAACCTGGCTGCTTACAGCTGAAGCGGACTGGCCGGTAGTTTGTGAGCTTCGTTTGGTTTTCTGATGGCATCTTCAGCAGAGTTTTTACTGTTGTATGCTTATAGGCTCTATGTAAAGTGTCAGTGTTGATGGAGGCATTGAGGATGAGTGTGACTGCTTCACTGATGGGGTGAGTACTTTATTGAAGACATGATTAAGGCATGGGTCTGCTGGCACCATGCAGTGGATGGACTTCATGGTTGTGGCAGTCTCATCTGTGGTTATGTTGTTGCATGTTCTCGAGGAGCATTCTTCGGTGGAGACAGATAGACTGGCAGCGAGGTTAATGGAGGTTAGGTTGGGTGTCCAAGGTGTCGTATATGGCTGTAATTTTGCTTCTTAAGGATTTTTAGAGGTTGCTGCATAATTTTGTGGATGGTATATGTAGCTGATAGTGGCTGTGGGAGTGGTGAAATCTTTATGGACAAATGCTGCAATTTTCTTGATGCAGCATCGATCAGGTTTGCTAGGGAAATCCACGTGTTGTTTCGGACTTCCTGATGCTAGTGACTTAAGGTGGATTAGAACATGTCTTTCTCTGAGGTTTTCTGACTGTCTCTCCACCTGCATTCCAGTTGCTTGCAGAGTGCTTGGTTATCATGAGTATTTCTGTGTTTATAATTTTATTCTCATTGAAATGCAGGCATTATCATAGCCAATACTTTCCAAATAAATGAAAACTTACTCTGGAGACCAAGACACATATTTTCTAGAACATGAACAATGAATGCATGTACTTCTGTCTTTTTATGAGAGTACAGCGGAGACTCTGTGCTATATTCAGTTCTCTTAAGAATTTCATGTATATATGCCAATATTTAAATATACATCTCCTTATCAATAGGAGCTTAATCCAATTTCTGGTACTGCAGATCTGTAGTGACCTCCTCAGTAAATGGTTGGAAGAAACCAAAACCCGAGGTAACATGGAAACTGTAGAGGAATATGTTTTGGTTCACATATTATACTTCGTTTGCGTAACACCTTAAAGATGTCTTAATTGTTATTACTTGGCTTTAAAGGATCATCCCCTCCCTGTCCATGATGCTGGAGGCATGGGTGGTAGGCAAAATGGATTTGGGAAACTGTAATAGTGGATTAAGATTGGAAAAAAGTACTAGTTTAGCTGATGTCAAATTGTCAGTGTTAAGAGCATTAAAAAATAGCCTCCTAGTAGAAAGCATGGATATTCAACACATTTGAAGACATTTTGAAAGAGTTTCTGAACCATTCAAATATTATCATGAAATAGACAGCTCCAACAAGTTGAAGAATTTTTCCAAATGTATCCTTCTTTGGGATATCCAAGATGGTATGACTAATTCACACTAAAGTACAAGACATTTTTTCTATATATTTTAAAACTATATAGATATACAACAACAGAGGTTACTATATCGTCATCTCTTACCTCCTTGGAGGCTGGTGGAAGACTCTAATAGTAAAAGAAAAAATCATAACGATATTATTCACAAGCGTAAAGAAATTTGATAATGTGTATAATATGCTATGGAATAGTAATAGCCTTTCGAACAAACTGAAATACACTTGCAATCTGATTTGGAATCAGGCATGAGGCAGGAGCATGCAACACTTGTATTAAATGTGTGGTGAGATGATCATTTCAAATTTTCTATAATTATGATATTTAAAAAAAGATGTCATACTACACTCTGACTGAAGACAAGCTACATTTATCATGTAGTTATAAAATTATACTACGGCATAAAGTGAATGCATTTAGCCCAAGGAAAATCAGCCACAAACTCTTCATCATTAAAAACTGAAAAAAATTAAAAACACATTTTCCACAAGGTTTGTAAACTTTAATTAAAAATGTGATTCTACAATGATTACGACACATGGCAAATAGTTTCTAGTTATGCCTCTTGATTCCAATTATCCTGGAAACTCTAAGAGTGTGTGCATTTTTTGAATTGGAGTAATGATACAAACAGAAAGCTTTGGTACATATTGAGGGTTCCTTGATATGCTATGCTTTGATGTCACTCTAGTGACACATCTTGTAACTGACTTCATACAAAAGAAAATGTTATCATTCAAACATTAGACCAATGGTGGTAATGGGAATCATGAGAACAAATAAAGTTTGCTACTATGAAAGGCCACATACATGGAAAGTAGAAAAAAGACACTTGCCAAATCTACCTGCAAGAGGTTTGTGTGCATGGGCCTGTTGGAGTGATGGTCATTGACAACATATTGATGCAGACTTGAATAGAAAAATTGGAAGAGGTAATGGATTACATCCATAGAAAATGCATGAAAAGTTCTTATACAGAAATTGAGTTCATGCACGATTGTCATGTTATATTATGCTATGATATAGTAATTAATGTTGTATTATTTTATGTAATGTTATGTTATGGTGTTTTATGTTAAGTTACATTATGTTTATTTGTATAAACACTATCACGTGTCATGGTAGCTGGCTCTATGCATGTGTGTGAAGCTAGGCCTATGGAGTGAAGATTGAAGATGAATTATTCGAAGGGCCAAATCTTCAGCTTCTTGACGAATTTAAGAAGAGAGGGAGAGGTTCTGATGTTAGTTGAGAGGTCATTACATGCTTTGAGGGCGATGTAAGGAAAGGTTTGATCTCCAATTCATCCAATTCTACTACTGTGAATGCATGGAATGTGTGCCTCTAGGAATCTGGCTGAACAAATGTTGCTGGGTGGTAGGTTGTAGTGTATGAGGATGTTCACGTATGCAGGGGCCATTTTATGAAGTGCTTTGTATGTTTGGGTGATGAAAATGAATTGTGGGCGATTGTGTAACCAGACCCTTGTAGGTCCTTTAGGTATGGTGTGATATGGGTCTGAGTGGGAAGTTGCAGATGGTAGGACTGAGTGACCTGACTTGAGGTACTCCGCAGATGAGTTTACTATCTTCAGAAGAGCAAGGAGCTAGGTTGACTGCCTGAGATGTTCTGGTCAGTAATGAGAAGGATCAACTGGCGGGCAGGTCCTTGAATGCAATCCTTGTCTAGTCTTCTGATGAGAATGGGTGGTAGACTGTGACAAACACTGCTAAGAGCTCCAATAACATGAGGTCTTCAGTTTCTCCTTTGTCTAGGATCCTACGGATATCATTTATAGCTGCGTGAGAGCTGTCTCCGTACTGTGTTTTTGATCTGAATAATGGTTGCATCGTGCTGAGTAGTTTGTGCTGAGTAGTTTGTGCTGGATGAGGTGGTCTGTGAGACGTCTGTTGATGACCTTTTCATAGAACCTGGCTGCTTACAGCTGAAGCGGACTGGCCGGTAGTTTGTGAGCTTCGTTTGGTTTTCTGATGGCATCTTCAGCAGAGTTTTTACTGTTGTATGCTTATAGGCTCTATGTAAAGTGTCAGTGTTGATGGAGGCATTGAGGATGAGTGTGACTGCTTCACTGATGGGGTGAGTACTTTATTGAAGACATGATTAAGGCATGGGTCTGCTGGCACCATGCAGTGGATGGACTTCATGGTTGTGGCAGTCTCATCTGTGGTTATGTTGTTGCATGTTCTCGAGGAGCATTCTTCGGTGGAGACAGATAGACTGGCAGCGAGGTTAATGGGGGTTAGGTTGGGTGTCCAGGGTGTCGTATATGGCTGTAATTTTGCTTCTTAAGGATTTTTAGAGGTTGCTGCATAATTTTGTGGATGGTATATGTAGCTGATAGTGGCTGTGGGAGTGGTGAAATCTTTATGGACAAATGCTGCAATTTTCTTGATGGTGTTTGTGCAGGCGTCGATCAGGTTTGCTAGGGAAATCCACGTGTTGTTTCGGACTTCCTGATGCTAGTGACTTAAGGTGGATTAGAACATGTCTTTCTCTGAGGTTTTCTGCCTGTCTCTCCACCTGCATTCCAGTTGCTTGCAGAGTGCTTGGTTATCATGAGTATTTCTGTGTTTGTAATTTTATTCTCATTGAAATGCAGGCATTATCATAGCCAATACTTTCCAGATAAATGAAAACTTACTCTGGAGACCAAGACACATATTTTCTAGAACATGAACAATGAATGCATGTACTTCTGTCTTTTTATGAGAGTACAGCGGAGACTCTGTGCTATATTCAGTTCTCTTAAGAATTTCATGTATATATGCCAATATTTAAATATACATCTCCTTATTAATAGGAACTTAATCCAATTTCTGGTACTGCAGATCTGTAGTGACCTCCTCAGTAAATGGTTGGAAGAAACCAAAACCCGAGGTAACATGGAAACTGTAGAGGAATATGTTTTGGTTCACATATTATACTTCGTTTGCGTAACACCTTAAAGATTTCTTAATTGTTATTACTTGGCTTTTAAGGATCATCCCCTCCCTGTCCGTGATGCTGGAGGCATGGGTGGTAGGTAAAATGGATTTGGGAAACTGTAAGAGTGGATTAAGATTGAAAAAAGTACCAGTCTGGCTGATGTCAAATTGTCAGTGTTAAGAGCATTAAAAAATAGCCTCCTAGTAGAAAGCATGGATATTCAACACATTTGAAGACATTTTGAAAGAGTTTCTGAACCATTCAAATATTATCATGAAATAGACAGCTCCAACAAGTTGAAGAATTTTTCCAAATGTATCCTTCTTTGGGATATCCAAGATGGTATGGCTAATTCACACTAAAGTACAAGACATTTTTTCTATATATTTTAAAACTATATAGATATACAACAACAGAGGTTACTATATCGTCATCTCTTACCTCCTTGGAGGCTGGTGGAAGACTCTAATAGTAAAAGAAAAAAATCATAACGATATTATTCACAAGCGTAAAGAAAATTAGATAATGTGTATAATATGCTATGGAATAGTAATAGCCTTTCGAACAAACTGAAATACACTTGCAATCTGATTTGGAATCAGGCATGAGGCAGGAGCATGCAACACTTGTATTAAATGTGTGGTGAGATGATCATTTCAAATTTTCTATAATTATGATATTTAAAATAAAGATGTCATACTACACTCTGACTGAAGACAAGCTACATTTATCATGTAGTTATAAAATTATACTATGGCATAAAGTGAATACATTTAGCCCAAGGAAAATCAGCCACAAACACTTCATCATTAAAAACTGAAAAAGTAAAAACACATTTTCCACAAGGTTTGTAAACTTTAATTAAAAATGTGATTATACAATGATTACGACACATATCAAATAGTTTCTAGTTATGCCTCTTGATTCCAATTATCCTGGAAACTCTAAGAGTGTGTGCATTTTTTGAATTGGAGTAATGATACAAACAGAAAGCTTTGGTACATATTGAGGGTTCCTTGATATGCTATGCTTTGATGTCACTCTAGTGACACATCTTGTAACTGACTTCATACAAAAGAAAATGTTATCATTCAAACATTAGACCAATGGTGGTAATGGAAATCATGAGAACAAATAAAGTTTGCTACTATGAAAGGCCACATACATGGAAAGTAGAAAAAGACACTTGCCAAATCTACCTGCAAGAGGTTTGTGTGCATGGGCCTGTTGGAGTGATGGTCATTGACAACATATTGATGCAGACTTGAATAGAAAAATTGGAAGAGGTAATGGATTACATCCATAGAAAATGCATGAAAAGTTCTTATACAGAAATTGAGTTCATGCACGATTGTCATGTTATATTATGCTATGATATAGCAATTAATGTTGTATTATTTTATGTAATGTTATGTTATGGTGTTTTATGTTAAGTTACATTATGTTTATTTGTATAAAACACTATCACGTGTCATGGTAGCTGGCTCTATGCATGTGTGTGAAGCTAGGCCTATGGAGTGAAGATTGAAGATGAATTATTCAAAGGGCCAAATCTTCAGCTTCTTGACGAATTTAAGAAGAGAGGGAGAGGTTCTGATGTTAGTTGAGAGGTCATTACATGCTTTGAGGGCGATGTAAGGAAAGGTTTGATCTCCAATTCATCCAATTCTACTACTGTGAATGCATGGAATGTGTGCCTCTAGGAATCTGGCTGAACAAATGTTGCTGGGTGGTAGGTTGTAGTGTATGAGGATGTTCACGTATGCAGGGGCCATTTTATGAAGTGCTTTGTATGTTTGGGTGATGAAAATGAATTGTGGGCGATTGTGAAACCAGACCCTTGTAGATCCTTTAGGTATGGTGTGATATGGGTCTGAGTGGGAAGTTGCAGATGGTAGGACTGAGTGACCTGACTTGAGGTACTCCGCAGATGAGTTTACTATCTTCTGAAGAGCAAGGAGCTAGGTTGACTGCCTGAGATGTTCTGGTCAGTAATGAGAAGGATCAACTGACGGGCAGGTCCTTGAATGCTATCCTTGTCTAGTCTTCTGATGAGAATGGGTGGTAGACTGTGACAAACACTGCTAAGAGCTCCAATAACATGAGGTCTTCAGTTTCTCCTTTGTCTAGGATCCTACGGATATCATTTATAGCTGCGTGAGAGCTGTCTCCGTACTGTGTTTTTGATCTGAATAATGGTTGCATCGTGCTGAGTAGTTTGTGCTGAGTAGTTTGTGCTGGATGAGGTGGTCTGTGAGACGTCTGTTGATGACCTTTTCATAGAACCTGGCTGCTTACAGCTGAAGCGGACTGGCCGGTAGTTTGTGAGCTTCGTTTGGTTTTCTGATGGCATCTTCAGCAGAGTTTTTACTGTTGTATGCTTATAGGCTCTATGTAAAGTGTCAGTGTTGATGGAGGCATTGAGGATGAGTGTGACTGCTTCACTGATGGGGTGAGTACTTTATTGAAGACATGATTAAGGCATGGGTCTGCTGGCACCATGCAGTGGATGGACTTCATGGTTGTGGCAGTCTCATCTGTGGTTATGTTGTTGCATGTTCTCGAGGAGCATTCTTCGGTGGAGACAGATAGACTGGCAGCGAGGTTAATGGGGGTTAGGTTGGGTGTCCAGGGTGTCGTATATGGCTGTAATTTTGCTTCTTAAGGATTTTTAGAGGTTGCTGCATAATTTTGTGGATGGTATATGTAGCTGATAGTGGCTGTGGGAGTGGTGAAATCTTTAAGGACAAATGCTGCAATTTTCTTGATGGTGTTTGTGCAGGCGTCGATCAGGTTTGCTAGGGAAATCCACGTGTTGTTTCGGACTTCCTGATGCTAGTGACTTAAGGTGGATTAGAACATCTCTTTCTCTGAGGTTTTCTGCCTGTCTCTCCACCTGCATTCCAGTTGCTTGCAGAGTGCTTGGTTATCATGAGTATTTCTGTGTTTATAATTTTATTCTCATTGAAATGCAGGCATTATCATAGCCAATACTTTCCAGATAAATGAAAACTTACTCTGGAGACCAAGACACATATTTTCTAGAACATGAACAATGAATGCATGTACTTCTGTCTTTTTATGAGAGTACAGCGGAGACTCTGTGCTATATTCAGTTCTCTTAAGAATTTCATGTATATATGCCAATATTTAAATATACATCTCCTTATTAATAGGAACTTAATCCAATTTCTGGTACTGCAGATCTGTAGTGACCTCCTCAGTAAATGGTTGGAAGAAACCAAAATCCGAGGTAACATGGAAACTGTAGAGGAATATGTTTTGGTTCACATATTATACTTCGTTTGCGTAACACCTTAAAGATTTCTTAATTGTTATTACTTGGCTTTTAAGGATCATCCCCTCCCTGTCCGTGATGCTGGAGGCATGGGTGGTAGGCAAAATGGATTTGGGAAACTGTAAGAGTGGATTAAGATTGAAAAAAAGTACCAGTTTGGCTGATGTCAAATTGTCAGTGTTAAGAGCATTAAAAAATAGCCTCCTAGTAGAAAGCATGGATATTCAACACATTTGAAGACATTTTGAAAGAGTTTCTGAACCATTCAAATATTATCATGAAATAGACAGCTCCAACAAGTTGAAGAATTTTTCCAAATGTATCCTTCTTTGGGATATCCAAGATGGTATGGCTAATTCACACTAAAGTACAAGACATTTTTTCTATATATTTTAAAACTATATAGATATACAACAACAGAGGTTACTATATCGTCATCTCTTACCTCCTTGGAGGCTGGTGGAAGACTCTAATAGTAAAAGAAAAAATCATAACGATATTATTCACAAGCGTAAAGAAAATTAGATAATGTGTATAATATGCTATGGAATAGTAATAGCCTTTCGAACAAACTGAAATACACTTGCAATCTGATTTGGAATCAGGCATGAGGCAGGAGCATGCAATACTTGTATTAAATGTGTGGTGAGATGATCATTTCAAATTTTCTATAATTATGATATTTAAAATAAATATGTCATACTACACTCTGACTGAAGACACGCTACATTTATCATGTAGTTATAAAATTATACTACGGCATAAAGTGAATGCATTTAGCCCAAGGAAAATCAGCCACAAACTCTTCATCATTAAAAACTGAAAAAAGTAAAAACACATTTTCCACAAGGTTTGTAAACTTTAATTAAAAATGTGATTCTACAATGATTACGACACATGGTAAATAGTTTCTAGTTATGCCTCTTGATTCCAATTATCCTGGAAACTCTAAGAGTGTGTGCATTTTTTGAATTGGAGTAATGATACAAACAGAAAGCTTTGTTACATATTGAGGGTTCCTTGATATGCTATGCTTTGATGTCACTCTAGTGACACATCTTGTAACTGACTTCATACAAAAGAAAATGTTATCATTCAAACATTAGACCAATGGTGGTAATGGGAATCATGAGAACAAATAAAGTTTGCTACTATGAAAGGCCACATACATGGAAAGTAGAAAAAGACACTTGCCAAATCTACCTGCAAGAGGTTTGTGTGCATGGGCCTGTTGGAGTGATGGTCATTGACAACATATTGATGCAGACTTGATTAGAAAAATTGGAAGAGGTAATGGATTACATCCATAGAAAATGCATGAAAAGTTCTTATACAGAAATTGAGTTCATGCACGATTGTCATGTTATATTATGCTATGATATAGTAATTAATGTTGTATTATTTTATGTAATGTTATGTTATGGTGTTTTATGTTAAGTTACACTATGTTTATTTGTATAAAACACTATCACGTGTCATGGTAGCTGGCTCTATGCATGTGTGTGAAGCTAGGCCTATGGAGTGAAGATTGAAGATGAATTATTCTAAGGGCCAAATCTTCAGCTTCTTGACGAATTTAAGAAGAGAGCGAGAGGTTCTGATGTTAGTTGAGAGGTCATTACAAGCTTTGAGGGCGATGTAAGGAAAGGTTTGATCTCCAATTCATCCAATTCTAATACTGTGAATGCATGGAATGTGTGCCTCTAGGAATCTGGCTGAACAAATGTTGCTGGGTGGTAGGTTGTAGTGTATGAGGATGTTCACGTATGCAGGGGCCATTTTATGAAGTGCTTTGTATGTTTGGGTGATGAAAATGAATTGTGGGCGATTGTGAAACCAGACCTTGTAGATCCTTTAGGTATGGTGTGATATGGGTCTGAGTGGGAAGTTGCAGATGGTAGGACTGAGTGACCTGACTTGAGGTACTCCGCAGATGAGTTTACTATCTTCTGAAGAGCAAGGAGCTAGGTTGACTGCCTGAGATGTTCTGGTCAGTAATGAGAAGGATCAACTGACGGGCAGGTCCTTGAATGCAATCCTTGTCTAGTCTTCTGATGAGAATGGGTGGTAGACTGTGACAAACACTGCTAAGAGCTCCAATAACATGAGGTCTTCAGTTTCTCCTTTGTCTAGGATCCTACGGATATCATTTATAGCTGCGTGAGAGCTGTCTACGTACTGTGTTTTTGATCTGAATAATGGTTGCATCGTGCTGAGTAGTTTGTGCTGAGTAGTTTGTGCTGGATGAGGTGGTCTGTGAGACGTCTGTTGATGACCTTTTCATAGAACCTGGCTGCTTACAGCTGAAGCGGACTGGCCGGTAGTTTGTGAGCTTCGTTTGGTTTTCTGATGGCATCTTCAGCAGAGTTTTTACTGTTGTATGCTTATAGGCTCTATGTAAAGTGTCAGTGTTGATGGAGGCATTGAGGATGAGTGTGACTGCTTCACTGATGGGGTGAGTACTTTATTGAAGACATGATTAAGGCATGGGTCTGCTGGCACCATGCAGTGGATGGACTTCATGGTTGTGGCAGTCTCATCTGTGGTTATGTTGTTACATGTTCTCGAGGAGCATTCTTCGGTGGAGACAGATAGACTGGCAGCGAGTGCATGGAATGTGTGCCTCTAGAAATCTGGCTGAACAAATGTTGCTGGGTGGTAGGTTGTAGTGTATGAGGATGTTCACGTATGCAGGGGCCATTTTATGAAGTGCTTTGTATGTTTGGGTGATGAAAATGAATTGTGGGCGATTGTGAAACCAGACCCTTGTAGGTCCTTTAGGTATGGTGTGATATGGGTCTGAGTGGGAAGTTGCAGATGGTAGGACTGAGTGACCTGACTTGAGGTACTCCGCAGATGAGTTTACTATCTTCTGAAGAGCAAGGAGCTAGGTTGACTGCCTGAGATGTTCTGGTCAGTAATGAGAAGGATCAACTGGCGGGCAGGTCCTTGAATGCAATCCTTGTCTAGTCTTCTGATGAGAATGGGTGGTAGACTGTGACAAACACTGCTAAGAGCTCCAATAACATTTTTTTTTTTTAAGTTCTTTATAGCGCTGGCTAGACCCGGAGGTATCAGAGCGCTTTACATGAGATAGGACATTGTTTCAGTACATTGTTACATAGTTACATGAGTTCCAGTTCCAGTTGCAGTTACCAGTACATACATAGGAGAAAAACGTGATCTTATTCAATAATATAAGATATTAGCGGATAGCATATTCAAGACACACGTCTTATGGGGAGTGGAAGGTAGTGGGGGAAAGGTAAACAGGAGGGGGAGAGCAGACAGAGTCAGGTAGACCTGAAGTGGGAAATTACTCCAGGGGGAACACAGTAGTAAAAGCAGTCGAAGAGAGAGACAGATAAAACTGAGAAGAACCATGAAAAACAATGTCCGATGTCCGGCTGGGTAGGTCACGGCCGAGGGGTGTCCCAGAGCCAGACTCCTCTACAGCTGCATAGGACAGCTCCACCGGGCATCGGCCAAGGGTACTTGGGCTCCGCGGTAAGTACAAATAGTTATAGTTTCAGCCCGTGGGGCATCGTCATAGTTCCAAAGAAGGCATCAGTCCCGGTGTTGCTGGGAGGCGCTGTCCGCCTCATCCTCCAGCTCAGAGGGCGTAGGGAGAGATCACTGTCGATGTCAAAGGGAAAAGGATCCTGTGAATAGCCTGAAGATAGCCCGTCCCCCCCCTGTTGCTGCCGCTACACCCCTGCCCTCCGCCTCTGTAGCTCTCTTGGTTAAGGCTGCATATTAAGAAATCTCCGGCTGCCATTTTAGGGTCAGGCAGGCCGTGTAGTTGATCCCCGGCGAGTCTCTGATGGGCGCGGGGGGCCTGCTGGACTCCTGGGATAAGTTTGCTGATGATGAGGGCTGCTCCCGTTGCTGTCGCTGCGCCCCTGCCCCCGCCTCTGTAACTCGCGTGGGTGCTGTTTCTCAGTTAGGCTCACGCCAGCCGCCATTTTGGGATCAGGCAGGCTGCGTGACAGTGTCCCGGTGAGTGTTTGCTTAAGTCTCTGTGGGGGCAGCAGTTACCTTGTGGGTTGCAGTAGTTTCCTCCGATGCCTTGTGGGTCTGACTCAGCTTAGGCCCTCTGCAAGTGCTGGCAGGGTTCAGTTTCTCCTTTGTCTAGGATAGTACGGATATCATTTATTGCTGCATGAGAGCTGTCTCCGTACTGTGTTTTTGATCTGAATAATGGTTGCATCGTGCTGAGTAGTTTGTGCTGAGTAGTTCGTGCTGGATGAGGTGGTCTGTGAGACGTCTGTTGATGACGTTTTCATAGAACCTGGCTGCTTACAGCTGAAGCGGACTGGCCGGTAGTTTGTGAGCTTCGTTTGGTTTTCTGATGGCATCTTCAGCAGAGTTTTTACTGTTGTATGCTTATAGGCTCTATGTAAAGTGTCAGTGTTGATGGAGGCATTGAGGATGAGTGTGACTGCTTCACTGATGGGGTGAGTACTTTATTGAAGACATGATTAAGGCATGGGTCTGCTGGCACCATGCAGTGGATGGACTTCATGGTTGTGGCAGTCTCATCTGTGGTTATGTTGTTACATGTTCTCGAGGAGCATTCTTCGGTGGAGACAGATAGACTGGCAGCGAGGTTAATGGGGGTTAGGTTGGGTGTCCAAGGTGTCGTATATGGCTGTAATTTTGCTTCTTAAGGATTTTTAGAGGTTGCTGCATAATTTTGTGGATGGTATATGTAGCTGATAGTGGCTGTGGGAGTGGTGAAATCTTTATGGACAAATGCTGCAATTTTCTTGATGGTGTTTGTGCAGGCGTCGATCAGGTTTGCTAGGAAATCCACGTGTTGTTTCGGACTTCCTGATGCTAGTGACTTAAGGTGGATTAGAACATGTCTTTCTCTGAGGTTGTCTGCCTGTCTCTCCACCTGCATTCCAGTTGCTTGCAGAGTGCTTGGTTATCATGAGTATTTCTGTGTTTATAATTTTATTCTCATTGAAATGCAGGCATTATCATAGCCAATACTTTCCAGATAAATGAAAACTTACTGTGGAGACCAAGACAAATATTTTCTAGAACATGAACAATGAATGCATGTACTTCTGTCTTTTTATGAGAGTACAGCGGAGACTCTGTGCTATATTCAGTTCTCTTAAGAATTTCATGTATATATGCCAATATTTAAATATACATCTCCTTATCAATAGGAGCTTAATCCAATTTCTGGTACTGCAGAACTGTAGTGACCTCCTCAGTAAATGGTTGGAAGAAACCAAAACCCGAGGTAACATGGAAACTGTAGAGGAATATGTTTTGGTTCACATATTATACTTCGTTTGCGTAACACCTTAAAGATTTCTTAATTGTTATTACTTGGCTTTTAAGGATCATCCCCTCCCTGTCCATGATGCTGGAGGCATGGGTGGTAGGCAAATTGGATTTGGGAAACTGTAATAGTGGATTAAGATTGGAAAAAAGTACTAGTTTAGCTGATGTCAAATTGTCAGTGTTAAGAGCATTAAAAAATAGCCTCCTAGTAGAAAGCATGGATATTCAACACATTTGAAGACATTTTGAAAGAGTTTCTGAACCATTCAAATATTATCATGAAATAGACAGCTCCAACAAGTTGAAGAATTTTTCCAAATGTATCCTTCTTTGGGATATCCAAGATGGTATGACTAATTCACACTAAAGTACAAGACATTTTTTCTATATATTTTAAAACTATATAGATATACAACAACAGAGGTTACTATATCGTCATCTCTTACCTCCTTGGAGGCTGGTGGAAGACTCTAATAGTAAAAGAAAAAATCATAAAGATATTATTCACAAGCGTAAAGAAAATTAGATAATGTGTATAATATGCTATGGAATAGTAATAGCCTTTCGAACAAACTGAAATACACTTGCAATCTGATTTGGAATCGGGCATGAGGCAGGAGCATGCAACACTTGTATTAAATGTGTGCTGAGATGATCATTTCAAATTTTCTATAATTATGATATTTAAAATAAAGATGTCATACTACACTCTGACTGAAGACAAGCTACATTTATCATGTAGTTATAAAATTATACTACGGCATAAAGTGAATGCATTTAGCCCAAGGAAAATCAGCCACAAACTCTTCATCATTAAAAACTGAAAAAAATTAAAAACACATTTTCCACAAGGTTTGTAAACTTTAATTAAAAATGTGATTCTACAATGATTACGACACATGGCAAATAGTTTCTAGTTATGCTTCTTGATTCCAATTATCCTGGAAACTCTAAGAGTGTGTGCATTTTTTGAATTGGAGTAATGATACAAACAGAAAGCTTTGGTACATATTGAAGGTTCCTTGATATGCTATGCTTTGATGTCACTCTAGTGACACATCTTGTAACTGACTTCATACAAAAGAAAATGTTATCATTCAAACATTAGACCAATGGTGGTAATGGGAATCATGAGAACAAATAAAGTTTGCTACTATGAAAGGCCACATACATGGAAAGTAGAAAAAAGACACTTGCCAAATCTACCTGCAAGAGGTTTGTGTGCATGGGCCTGTTGGAGTGATGGTCATTGACAACATATTGATGCAGACTTGAATAGAAAAATTGGAAGAGGTAATGGATTACATCCAAAGAAAATGCATGAAAAGTTCTTATACAGAAATTGAGTTCATGCACGATTGTCATGTTATATTATGCTATGATATAGTAATTAATGTTGTATTATTTTATGTAATGTTATGTTATGGTGTTTTATGTTAAGTTACATTATGTTTATTTGTATAAAACACTATCACGTGTCATGGTAGCTGGCTCTATGCATGTGTGTGAAGCTAGGCCTATGGAGTGAAGATTGAAGATGAATTATTCGAAGGGCCAAATCTTCAGATTCTTGACGAATTTAAGAAGAGAGGGAGAGGTTCTGATGTTAGTTGAGAGGTCATTACATGCTTTGAGGGCGATGTAAGGAAAGGTTTGATCTCCAATTCATCCAATTCTACTACTGTGAATGCATGGAATGTGTGCCTCTAGAAATGTGGCTGAACAAATGTTGCTGGGTGGTAGGTTGTAGTGTATGAGGATGTTCACGTATGCAGGGGCCATTTTATGAAGTGCTTTGTATGTTTGGGTGATGAAAATGAATTGTGGGCGATTGTGTAACCAGACCCTTGTAGGTCCTTTAGGTATGGTGTGATATGGGTCTGAGTGGGAAGTTGCAGATGGTAGGACTGAGTGACCTGACTTGAGGTACTCCGCAGATGAGTTTACTATCTTCTGAAGAGCAAGGAGCTAGGTTGACTGCCTGAGATGTTCTGGTCAGTAATGAGAAGGATCAACTGGCGGGCAGGTCCTTGAATGCAATCCTTGTCTAGTCTTCTGATGAGAATGGGTGGTAGACTGTGACAAACACTGCTAAGAGCTCCAATAACATTTTTTTTTTTTTTAAGTTTTATATAGCGCTGGCTAGACCCGGAGGTATCAGAGCGCTTTACATGAGATAGGACATTGTTTCAATACATTGTTACATAGTTACATCAGTTCCAGTTCCAGTTGCAGTTACCAGTACATACATAGGAGAAAAACGTGAGCTTATTCAATAATATAAGATATTAGCGCATAGCATATTCAAGACACACGTCTTATGGGGAGTGGAAGGTAGTGGGGGAAAGGTAAACAGGAGGGGGAGAGCAGACAGAGTCAGGTAGACCTGAAGTGGGAAATTACTCCAGGGGGAACACAGTAGTAAAAGCAGTCGAAGAGAGAGACAGATAAAACTGAGAAGAACCGTGAAAAACAATGTCCGATGTCCGGCTGGGTAGGTGACGGCCGAGGGGTGTCCCAGAGCCAGACTCCTCTACAGCTGCATAGGACAGCTCCACCGGGCATCGGCCAAGGGTACTTGGGCTCCGCGGTAAGTACAAATAGTTATAGTTTCAGCCCGTGGGGCATCGTCATAGTTCCAAAGAAGGCATCAGTCCCGGTGTTGCTGGGAGGCGCTGTCCGCCTCATCCTCCAGCTCAGAGGGCGTAGGGAGAGATCACTGTCGATGTCAAAGGGAAAAGGATCCTGTGAATAGCCTGAAGATAGCCCGTCCCCCCCCTTTTGCTGCCGCTACACCCCTGCCCTCCGCCTCTGTAGCTCTCTTGGTTAAGGCTGCATATTAAGAAATCTCTGGCCGCCATTTTAGGGTCAGGCAGGCTGTGTAGTTGATCCCCGGCGAGTCTCTGATGGGCGCGGGGGGCCTGCTGGACTCCTGGGATAAGTTTGCTGATGATGAGGGCTGTTCCCGTTGCTGTCGCTGCGCCCCTGCCCCCGCCTCTGTAACTCGCGTGGGTGCTGTTTCTCAGTTAGGCTACGCCAGCCGCCATTTTGGGATCAGGCAGGCTGCGTAACAGTGTCCCGGTGAGTGTTTGCTTAAGTCTCTGTGGGGGCAGCAGTTACCTTGTGGGTTGCAGTAGTTTCCTCCGATGCCTTGTGGGTCTGACTCAGCTTAGGCCCTCTGCAAGTGCTGGCAGGGTTCAGTTTCTCCTTTGTCTAGGATAGTACGGATATCATTTATTGCTGCATGAGAGCTGTCTCCGTACTGTGTTTTTGATCTGAATAACGGTTGCATCGTGCTGAGTAGTTTGTGCTGAGTAGTTTGTGCTGGATGAGGTGGTCTGTGAGACGTCTGTTGATGACGTTTTCATAGAACCTGGCTGCTTACAGCTGAAGCGGACTGGCCGGTAGTTTGTGAGCTTCGTTTGGTTTTCTGATGGCATCTTCCTCAGAGTTTTTACTGTTGTATGCTTATAGGCTCTATGTAAAGTGTCAGTGTTGATGGAGGCATTGAGGATGAGTGTGACGGCTTCACTGATGGGGTGAGTACTTTATTGAAGACATGATTAAGGCATGGGTCTGCTGGCACCATGCAGTGGATGGACTTCATGGTTGTGGCAGTCTCATCTGTGGTTATGTTGTTACATGTTCTCGAGGAGCATTCTTCGGTGGAGACAGATAGACTGGCAGCGAGGTTAATGGGGGTTAGGTTGGGTGTCCAAGGTGTCGTATATGGCTGTAATTTTGCTTCTTAAGGATTTTTAGAGGTTGCTGCATAATTTTGTGGATGGTATATGTAGCTGATAGTGGCTGTGGGAGTGGTGAAATCTTTATGGACAAATGCTGCAATTTTCTTGATGGTGTTTGTGCAGGCGTCGATCAGGTTTGCTAGGAAATCCACGTGTTGTTTCGGACTTCCTGATGCTAGTGACTTAAGGTGGATTAGAACATGTCTTTCTCTGAGGTTGTCTGCCTGTCTCTCCACCTGCATTCCAGTTGCTTGCAGAGTGCTTGGTTATCATGAGTATTTCTGTGTTTATAATTTTATTCTCATTGAAATGCAGGCATTATCATAGCCAATACTTTCCAGATAAATGAAAACTTACTGTGGAGACCAAGACAAATATTTTCTAGAACATGAACAATGAATGCATGTACTTCTGTCTTTTTATGAGAGTACAGCGGAGACTCTGTGCTATATTCAGTTCTCTTAAGAATTTCATGTATATATGCCAATATTTAAATATACATCTCCTTATCAATAGGAGCTTAATCCAATTTCTGGTACTGCAGAACTGTAGTGACCTCCTCAGTAAATGGTTGGAAGAAACCAAAACCCGAGGTAACATGGAAACTGTAGAGGAATATGTTTTGGTTCACATATTATACTTCGTTTGCGTAACACCTTAAAGATTTCTTAATTGTTATTACTTGGCTTTTAAGGATCATCCCCTCCCTGTCCATGATGCTGGAGGCATGGGTGGTAGGCAAAATGGATTTGGGAAACTGTAATAGTGGATTAAGATTGGAAAAAAGTACTAGTTTAGCTGATGTCAAATTGTCAGTGTTAAGAGCATTAAAAAATAGCCTCCTAGTAGAAAGCATGGATATTCAACACATTTGAAGACATTTTGAAAGAGTTTCTGAACCATTCAAATATTATCATGAAATAGACAGCTCCAACAAGTTGAAGAATTTTTCCAAATGTATCCTTCTTTGGGATATCCAAGATGGTATGACTAATTCACACTAAAGTACAAGACATTTTTTCTATATATTTTAAAACTATATAGATATACAACAACAGAGGTTACTATATCGTCATCTCTTACCTCCTTGGAGGCTGGTGGAAGACTCTAATAGTAAAAGAAAAAATCATAACGATATTATTCACAAGCGTAAAGAAAATTAGATAATGTGTATAATATGCTATGGAATAGTAATAGCCTTTCGAACAAACTGAAATACACTTGCAATCTGATTTGGAATCAGGCATGAGGCAGGAGCATGCAACACTTGTATTAAATGTGTGGTGAGATGATCATTTCAAATTTTCTATAATTATGATATTTAAAATAAAGATGTCATACTACACTCTGACTGAAGACAAGCTACATTTATCATGTAGTTATAAAATTATACTACGGCATAAAGTGAATGCATTTAGCCCAAGGAAAATCAGCCACAAACTCTTCATCATTAAAAACTGAAAAAAATTAAAAACAAATTTTCCACAAGGTTTGTAAACTTTAATTAAAAATGTGATTCTACAATGATTACGACACATGGCAAATAGTTTCTAGTTATGCCTCTTGATTCCAATTATCCTGGAAACTCTAAGAGTGTGTGCATTTTTTGAATTGGAGTAATGATACAAACAGAAAGCTTTGGTACATATTGAGGGTTCCTTGATATGCTATGCTTTGATGTCACTCTAGTGACACATCTTGTAACTGACTTCATACAAAAGAAAGTGTTATCATTCAAACATTAGACCAATGGTGGTAATGGGAATCAGGAGAACAAATAAAGTTTGCTACTATGAAAGGCCACATACATGGAAAGTAGAAAAAGACACTTGCCAAATCTACCTGCAAGAGGTTTGTGTGCATGGGCCTGTTGGAGTGATGGTCATTGACAACATATTGATGCAGACTTGAATAGAAAAATTGGAAAAGGTAATGGATTACATCCATAGAAAATGCATGAAAAGTTCTTATACAGAAATTGAGTTCATGCACGATTGTCATGTTATATTATGCTATGATATAGTAATTAATGTTGTATTATTTTATGTAATGTTATGTTATGGTGTTTAATGTTAAGTTACATTATGTTTATTTGTATAAAACACTATCACGTGTCATGGTAGCTGGCTCTATGCATGTGTGTGAAGCTAGGCCTATGGAGTGAAGATTGAAGATGAATTATTCGAAGGGCCAAATCTTCAGCTTCTTGACGAATTTAAGAAGAGAGGGAGAGCTTCTAATGTTAGTTGAGAGGTCATTACATGCTTTGAAGGCGATGTAAGGAAAGGTTTGATCTCCAATTCATCCAATTCTACTACTGTGAATGCATGGAATGTGTGCCTCTAGGAATCTGGCTGAACAAATGTTGCTGGGTGGTAGGTTGTAGTGTATGAGGATGTTCACGTATGCAGGGGCCATTTTATGAAGTGCTTTGTATGTTTGGGTGATGAAAATGAATTGTGGGCGATTGTGTAACCAGACCCTTGTAGGTCCTTTAGGTATGGTGTGATATGGGTCTGAGTGGGAAGTTGCAGATGGTAGGACTGAGTGACCTGACTTGAGGTACTCCGCAGATGAGTTTACTATCTGACCTTGACTGGTAGGTCGCTTCCCCACCACACAGCTCCCTCTGTGTGCCCTGCTGCTGCCCCTGATTGTGCTCGTTTTTTTCCTTTCTGTGCCCCCTTGCTGCCCCTGATTGTGATCGTTTTTCCTTTCTGTGCACCCTTGCTGCCCCTGATTGTGCTTGTTTTTTCCTTTCTGTGCCCCCTTGCTGCCCCTGATTGTGATCGTTTTTTCCTTTCTGTGCCCCCTTGCTGCCCCTGATTGTGATCGTTTTTTCCTTTCTGTGCCCCCTTGCTGCCCCTGATTGTGCTCGTTTTTCCTTTCTGTGCCCCCTTGCTGCCCCTGATTGTGATCGTTTTTCCTTTCTGTGCCCCCTTGCTGCCCCTGATTGTGATCGTTTTTCCTTTCTGTGCCCCCTTGCTGCCCCTGATTGTGATCGTTTTTTCCTTTCTGTGCCCCCTTGCTGCCCCTGATTGTGATCGTTTTTCCTTTCTGTGCCTGTTTCCCGCCGCTGCACCCTGCGGCCCCGCCCCTCACTGCCCATTCGCTGCCCCATTCCCTGCTCCTCCCTCCCACCTCCCCATTTATGGCGGCCTCTGCGCGGCCGTGCCGCTGGCGCGCCTAAGGCAAGCCCGTCTGCGCCCGTCCGCGCCGTGGCCGCGCCCAGCGCCAGACCCCCTGGTCTGGGCATCCCCCGCGCCCGCCACATCAACAGACGCTTATACGACGCCAGCACCCTCCACGCACTCAACCCCGGAAAAGATCACGCCTGCTACCAGGCCACCCCGAAGCGCACCCAAGGGCCCTTCACCTGCCGGAACTGCAGCTTCGCCAGCACCCGCCCCGCCAAACCACCGCCCAGGAAAGAACCCAACTACCTCAGATGCATCCTCCTCAACACCCGCTCCGCCCGCAAACACGCCATCGAACTCTGGGACCTTCTCGACTCAACCTCCCCAGACGTCGCATTCCTGACGGAGACCTGGCTGAATCCCGCTTCAGCCCCCGACATCGCCATTGCCATCCCGGACGGATACAAGATCACCCGCAGGTACCGCACCAACGGAGTCGGAGGAGGCATCGCCATCGTCCACAGGAACACCCTCAGAGTCTCAACCAACACCGACGACACCCTCAGCACCGCCGAACACATGCACTTCCAGATCCACACCGATCCCAACACCACCCTCAGAGGAACCCTCATCTACAGACCCCCGGACCCCGACCACAGTTCAGCGATTCCATCGCTGACTTCGTCAGCACACACGCCATCGCCTCCACGGACTACATCCTCCTCGGGGACCTGAACTTCCACCTCGAGAACAACAAGGACACCAACTCCACCACCCTGATCGACAACCTCGCCACCCTCGGACTCAGACAGCTCGTGACTACACCCACCCACGCCGCCGGCCACACGCTAGACTCCATCTTTTCCGCAAGCCCACACGTCTCCTTCAACCACACCTCTGAACCCCACTGGACTGACCACCACTGCATCCACTTCACCTACAGGAAGCCCACCACGCACCACCGCACCGAACAAATGCCTCGCCGCTGCTGGAGCAGAGTCACGGAAGACCAGCTAACCACAACCCTCGCCCTGAGCCCACCCGCCGAACCCTCCAACCCCGACACCGCCGCCCGCAACCTCAGACAGTGGATCGACGACTGCGCCAACACCCTCGCCCCGCTCAAGAATCCGCCCAACAGCCACACCAGCAAGAAAGCCACCTGGTTCACCAAAGACCTCCAGGCCTCCAAACGAACATGCCGAAAACTGGAGAAGATCTGGCTCCACGAACGGACAGCGGACAGCTACGCCGCCCACAAGAGCGCCACCCGCAATCACCATCACCTCATCAGATCCGCCAAAAGGGCCTCACTCAAAGACCGCCTAGACAACAACGCACACAACAGCAAAGAGCTCTTCAACATCGTGAAGGAACTCTCCAACCCCAGCTCCAACACCAACGACATCCAGCCGTCGCAAGACCTGTGCGACTCACTGGCCACCTCCTTCCACCGCAAAATCGCCGACATCCACGACAGCTTCAACACCACGACCGCCCCGGCAACCACCGAGACCACTGCCCCCACAACCACCAACCGCCTGCTCTCCTGGACCAACATCAACGACGAGGACACCAGCGAGATCATGAACACCATCCACTCCGGTTCACCGTTAGACCCGTTAGACCCGTGCCCTCACCACATCTTCAACAAAGCCAGTACAGCCATCGCGCCCCATCTCCGGAAAATAATCAACATCTCCTTCGAGACAGCAACCTTCCCGGAAAGCTGGAAGCACGCCGAGATCACCGCCTTACTCAAGAAACCCAAGGCAGACCCCAAGGACCTCAAGAACTTCCGACCCATCTCTCTGCCCCCGTTCCCCGCGAAGGTCACCGAGAAAATCGTCAACAAACAACTGACCCGCTACCTCGAGGAGAACAACATCCTGGACCCTTCCCAGTCGGGCTTCTGCAGCAACCACAGCACCGAAACCGCCCTCATCGCCGCCACCGATGACATCAGGACCCTGCTAGACAACGGAGAAACAGCAGCCCTCATCCTCCTGGACCTATCAGCCGCCTTCGACACGGTCTGCCACCACACACTACGAACACGCCTTCACGACGCCGGGATCCAAGAGAAGGCCCTGGACTGGACCACATCCTTCCTTTCCGGCAGAACACAAAGCGTCCGCCTCGCCCCCTTCCGATCCAAGGCCACCAAGATCATCTGCGGCGTACCCCAAGGCTCCTCCCTCAGCCCAACGCTGTTCAACATCTACATGGCACCCCTCGCCCACGTCGCCCGACAGCACAACCTCAACATCATCTCCTACGCCGACGACACCCAGCTGATCCTCTCCCTCACCAAAGACCCTCACACCGCCAAAGCCCACCTCCACGAAGGAATGAAGGCCGTCGCCGAATGGATGAGGACCAGCCGCCTGAAGCTGAACTCGGACAAGACGGAGGTCCTCATCCTTGGTTCCAACCCTTCAGCCTGGGACGACTCCTGGTGGCCAACATCACTGGGAACAGCCCCGCCACCCACCGACCACGTACGCAACCTAGGGGTCATCCTCGACCCCACCCTCTCCATGACTAAGCAGGTCAACGCCGTTTCCTCATCCTGCTTCAACATCCTCCGAATGCTCCGCAGGATCTTCAAGTGGATCCCCACCGAAACAAGAAAAACAGTCACCCAGGCCCTCGTCACCAGCAGGCTGGACTACGGAAACGCCCTCTACGCAGGAACGACGGCTAAACTCCTGAGACGGCTGCAACGCATCCAGAACGCCTCTGCACGTCTTATCCTCGACATCCCCCGACGCAGCCACATCACACCCCACCTGAGAGACCTGCACTGGCTCCCTGTCAACAAGAGGATAACCTTCAAGCTCCTCACCCACGCACACAAAGCACTCCACAACTCCGGACCAGCCTACCTCAACAGACGACTCAGCTTCTACACCCCCACCCGCCAGCTCCGCTCGACCAGCCTCGCCCTCGCCACAGTCCCTCGCATCCGGAAAACGACCGCCGGCGGCAGATCCTTCTCCCACCTCGCCGCCAAGACCTGGAACACCCTCCCCACCAACCTCCGACAGACCCAAGACCTACTGGCCTTCAGAAGACTCCTCAAGACCTGGCTCTTCGATCAGTAGCAGCACCACCCCCTCTTCCCCCAGCGCCTTGAGACCCTCGCGGGTATGTAGTGCGCTTTATAAGTGACATGATTGATTGATTGATTGATCTTCTGAAGAGCAAGGAGCTAGGTTGACTGCCTGAGATGTTCTGGTCAGTAATGAGAAGGATCAACTGGCGGGCAGGTCCTTGAATGCAATCCTTGTCTAGTCTTCTGATGAGAATGGGTGGTAGACTGTGACAAACACTGCTAAGAGCTCCAATAACATGAGGTCTTCAGTTTCTCCTTTGTCTAGGATCCTACGGATATCATTTATAGCTGCGTGAGAGCTGTCTCCATACTGTGTTTTTGATCTGAATAATGGTTGCATCGTGCTGAGTAGTTTGTGCTGAGTAGTTTGTGCTGGATGAGGTGGTCTGTGAGACGTCTGTTGATGACCTTTTCATAGAACCTGGCTGCTTACAGCTGAAGCGGACTGGCCGGTAGTTTGTGAGCTTCGTTTGGTTTTCTGATGGCATCTTCAGCAGAGTTTTTACTGTTGTATGCTTATAGGCTCTATGTAAAGTGTCAGTGTTGATGGAGGCATTGAGGATGAGTGTGACTGCTTCACTGATGGGGTGAGTACTTTATTGAAGACATGATTAAGGCATGGGTCTGCTGGCACCATGCAGTGGATGGACTTCATGGTTGTGGCAGTCTCATCTGTGGTTATGTTGTTGCATGTTCTCGAGGAGCATTCTTCGGTGGAGACAGATAGACTGGCAGCGAGGTTAATGGGGGTTAGGTTGGGTGTCCAAGGTGTCGTATATGGCTGTAATTTTGCTTCTTAAGGATTTTTAGAGGTTGCTGCATAATTTTGTGGATGGTATATGTAGCTGATAGTGGCTGTGGGAGTGGTGAAATCTTTATGGACAAATGCTGCAATTTTCTTGATGCAGCATCGATCAGGTTTGCTAGGGAAATCCAAGTGTTGTTTCGGACTTCCTGATGCTAGTGACTTAAGGTGGATTAGAACATGTCTTTCTCTGAGGTTTTCTGACTGTCTCTCCACCTGCATTCCAGTTGCTTGCAGAGTGCTTGGTTATCATGAGTATTTCTGTGTTTATAATTTTATTCTCATTCAAATGCAGGCATTATCATAGCCAATACTTTCCAAATAAATGAAAACTTACTCTGGAGACCAAGACACATATTTTCTAGAACATGAACAATGAATGCATGTACTTCTGTCTTTTTATGAGAGTACAGCGGAGACTCTGTGCTATATTCAGTTCTCTTAAGAATTTCATGTATATATGCCAATATTTAAATATACAGCTCCTTATCAATAGGAGCTTAATTCAATTTCTGGTACTGCAGATCTGTAGTGACCTCCTCAGTAAATGGTTGGAAGAAACCAAAACCCGAGGTAACATGGAAACTGTAGAGGAATATGTTTTGGTTCACATATTATACTTCGTTTGCGTAACACCTTAAAGATGTCTTAATTGTTATTACTTGGCTTTTAAGGATCATCCCCTCCCTGTCCGTGATGCTGGAGGCATGGGTGGTAGGCAAAATGGATTTGGGAAACTGTAATAGTGGATTAAGATTGGAAAAAAGTACTAGTTTAGCTGATGTCAAATTGTCAGTGTTAAGAGCATTAAAAAATAGCCTCCTAGTAGAAAGCATGGATATTCAACACATTTGAAGACATTTTGAAAGAGTTTCTGAACCATTCAAATATTATCATGAAATAGACAGCTCCAACAAGTTGAAGAATTTTTCCAAATGTATCCTTCTTTGGGATATCCAAGATGGTATGACTAATTCACACTAAAGTACAAGACATTTTTTCTATATATTTTAAAACTATATAGATATACAACAACAGAGGTTACTATATCGTCATCTCTTACCTCCTTGGAGGCTGGTGGAAGACTCTAATAGTAAAAGAAAAAATCATAACGATATTATTCACAAGCGTAAAGAAATTTGATAATGTGTATAATATGCTATGGAATAGTAATAGCCTTTCGAACAAACTGAAATACACTTGCAATCTGATTTGGAATCAGGCATGAGGCAGGAGCATGCAACACTTGTATTAAATGTGTGGTGAGATGATCATTTCAAATTTTCTATAATTATGATATTTAAAATAAAGATGTCATACTACACTCTGACTGAAGACAAGCTACATTTATCATGTAGTTATAAAATTATACTACGGCATAAAGTGAATGCATTTAGCCCAAGGAAAATCAGCCACAAACTCTTCATCATTAAAAACTGAAAAAAATTAAAAACACATTTTCCACAAGGTTTGTAAACTTTAATTAAAAATGTGATTCTACAATGATTACGACACATGGCAAATAGTTTCTAGTTATGCCTCTTGATTCCAATTATCCTGGAAACTCTAAGAGTGTGTGCATTTTTTGAATTGGAGTAATGATACAAACAGAAAGCTTTGGTACATATTGAGGGTTCCTTGATATGCTATGCTTTGATGTCACTCTAGTGACACATCTTGTAACTGACTTCATACAAAAGAAAATGTTATCATTCAAACATTAGACCAATGGTGGTAATGGGAATCATGAGAACAAATAAAGTTTGCTACTATGAAAGGCCACATACATGGAAAGTAGAAAAAAGACACTTGCCAAATCTACCTGCAAGAGGTTTGTGTGCATGGGCCTGTTGGAGTGATGGTCATTGACAACATATTGATGCAGACTTGAATAGAAAAATTGGAAGAGGTAATGGATTACATCCATAGAAAATGCATGAAAAGTTCTTATACAGAAATTGAGTTCATGCACGATTGTCATGTTATATTATGCTATGATATAGTAATTAATGTTGTATTATTTTATGTAATGTTATGTTATGGTGTTTTATGTTAAGTTACATTATGTTTATTTGTATAAACACTATCACGTGTCATGGTAGCTGGCTCTATGCATGTGTGTGAAGCTAGGCCTATGGAGTGAAGATTGAAGATGAATTATTCGAAGGGCCAAATCTTCAGCTTCTTGACGAATTTAAGAAGAGAGGGAGAGGTTCTGATGTTAGTTGAGAGGTCATTACATGCTTTGAGGGCGATGTAAGGAAAGGTTTGATCTCCAATTCATCCAATTCTACTACTGTGAATGCATGGAATGTGTGCCTCTAGGAATCTGGCTGAACAAATGTTGCTGGGTGGTAGGTTGTAGTGTATGAGGATGTTCACGTATGCAGGGGCCATTTTATGAAGTGCTTTGTATGTTTGGGTGATGAAAATGAATTGTGGGCGATTGTGTAACCAGACCCTTGTAGGTCCTTTAGGTATGGTGTGATATGGGTCTGAGTGGGAAGTTGCAGATGGTAGGACTGAGTGACCTGACTTGAGGTACTCCGCAGATGAGTTTACTATCTTCAGAAGAGCAAGGAGCTAGGTTGACTGCCTGAGATGTTCTGGTCAGTAATGAGAAGGATCAACTGGCGGGCAGGTCCTTGAATGCAATCCTTGTCTAGTCTTCTGATATGAATGGGTGGTAGACTGTGACAAACACTGCTAAGAGCTCCAATAACATGAGGTCTTCAGTTTCTCCTTTGTCTAGGATCCTACGGATATCATTTATAGCTGCGTGCGAGCTGTCTCCATACTGTGTTTTTGATCTGAATAATGGTTGCATCGTGCTGAGTAGTTTGTGCTGAGTAGTTTGTGCTGGATGAGGTGGTCTGTGAGACGTCTGTTGATGACCTTTTCATAGAACCTGGCTGCTTACAGCTGAAGCGGACTGGCCGGTAGTTTGTGAGCTTCGTTTGGTTTTCTGATGGCATCTTCAGCAGAGTTTTTACTGTTGTATGCTTATAGGCTCTATGTAAAGTGTCAGTGTTGATGGAGGCATTGAGGATGAGTGTGACTGCTTCACTGATGGGGTGAGTACTTTATTGAAGACATGATTAAGGCATGGGTCTGCTGGCACCATGCAGTGGATGGACTTCATGGTTGTGGCAGTCTCATCTGTGGTTATGTTCTTGCATGTTCTCGAGGAGCATTCTTCGGTGGAGACAGATAGACTGGCAGCGAGGTTAATGGGGGTTAGGTTGGGTGTCCAAGGTGTCGTATATGGCTGTAATTTTGCTTCTTAAGGATTTTTAGAGGTTGCTGCATAATTTTGTGGATGGTATATGTAGCTGATAGTGGCTGTGGGAGTGGTGAAATCTTTATGGACAAATGATGCAATTTTCTTGATGGTGTTTGTGCAGGCGTCGATCAGGTTTGCTAGGGAAATCCACGTGTTGTTTCGGACTTCCTGATGCTAGTGACTTAAGGTGGATTAGAACATGTCTTTCTCTGAGGTTTTCTGCCTGTCTCTCCACCTGCATTCCAGTTGCTTGCAGAGTGCTTGGTTATCATGAGTATTTCTGTGTTTATAATTTTATTCTCATTGACATGCAGGCATTATCATAGCCAATACTTTCCAGATAAATGAGAACTTACTGTGGAGACCAAGACAAATATTTTCTAGAACATGAACAATGAATGCATGTACTTCTGTCTTTTTATGAGAGTACAGCGGAAACTCTGTGCTATATTCAGTTCTCTTAAGAATTTCATGTATATGTGCCAATATTTAAATATACATCTCCTTATCAATAGGAGCTTAATCCAATTTCGGGTACTGCAGAACTGTAGTCACCTCCTCAGTAAATGGTTGGAAGAAACCAAAACCCGAGGTAACATGGATACTGTAGAGGAATATGTTTTGGTTCACATATTATACTTCGTTTGCGTAACACCTTAAAGATTTCTTAATTGTTATTACTTGGCTTTTAAGGATCATCCCCTCCCTGTCCGTGATACTGGAGGCATGGGTGGTAGGCAAAATGGATTTGGGAAACTGTAAGAGTGGATTAAGATTGAAAAAAAGTACTAGTTTGGCTGATGTCAAATTGTCAGTGTTAAGAGCATTAAAAAATAGCCTCCTAGTAGAAAGCATGGATATTCAACACATTTGAAGACATTTTGAAAGAGTTTCTGAACCATTCAAATATTATCATGAAATAGACAGCTCCAACAAGTTGAAGAATTTTTCCAAATGTATCCTTCTTTGGGATATCCAAGATGGTATGACTAATTCACACTAAAGTACAAGACATTTTTTCTATATATTTTAAAACTATATAGATATACAACAACAGAGGTTACTATATCGTCATCTCTTACCTCCTTGGAGGCTGGTGGAAGACTCTAATAGTAAAGAAAAAAATCATAACGATATTATTCACAAGCGTAAAGAAAATTAGATAATGTGTATAATATGCTATGGAATAGTAATAGCCTTTCGAACAAACTGAAATACACTTGCAATCTGATTTGGAATCAGGCATGAGGCAGGAGCATGCAACACTTGTATTAAATGTGTGGTGAGATGATCATTTCAAATTTTATATAATTATGATATTTAAAATAAAGATGTCATACTACACTCTGACTGAAGACAAGCTACATTTATCATGTAGTTATAAAATTATACTACGGCATAAAGTGAATGGATTTAGCCCAAGGAAAATCAGCCACAAACTCTTCATCATTAAAAACTGAAAAAAAGTAAAAACACATTATCCACAAGGTTTGTAAACTTTAATTAAAAATGTGATTCTACAATGATTACGACACATGGTAAATAGTTTCTAGTTATGCCTCTTGATTCCAATTATCCTGGAAACTCTAAGAGTGTGTGCATTTTTGAATTGGAGTAATGATACAAACAGAAAGCTTTGGTACATATTGAGGGTTCCTTGATATGCTATGCTTTGATGTCACTCTAGTGACACATCTTGTAACTGACTTCATACAAAAGAAAATGTTATCATTCAAAAATTAGACCAATGGTGGTAATGGGAATCATGAGAACAAATAAAGTTTGCTACTATGAAAGGCCACATACATGGAAAGTAGAAAAAGACACTTGCCAAATCTACCTGCAAGAATTTTGTGTGCATGGGCCTGTTGGAGTGATGGTCATTGACAACATATTGATGCAGACTTAAATAGAAAAATTGGAAGAGGTAATGGATTACATCCATAGAAAATGCATGAAAAGTTCTTATACAGAAATTGAGTTCATGCACGATTGTCATGTTATATTATGCTATGATATAGTAATTAATGTTGTATTATTTTATGTAATGTTATGTTATGGTGTTTTATGTTAAGTTACATTATGTTTATTTGTATAAAACACTATCACGTGTCATGGTAGCTGAATCTATGCATGTGTGTGAAGCTAGGCCTATGGAGTGAAGATTGAAGATGAATTATTCGAAGGGCCAAATCTTCAGCTTCTTGACGAATTTAAGAAGAGAGGGAGAGGTTCTGATGTTAGTTGAGAGGTCATTACATGCTTTGAGGGCGATGTAAGGAAAGGTTTGATCTCCAATTCATCCAATTCTACTACTGTGAATGCATGGAATGTGTGCCTCTAGGAATCTGGCTGAACAAATGTTGCTGGGTGGTAGGTTATAGTGTATGAGGATGTTCACGTATGCAGGGGCCATTTTATGAAGTGCTTTGTATGTTTGGGTGATGAAAATGAATTGTGGGCGATTGTGTAACCAGACCCTTGTAGGTCCTTTAGGTATGGTGTGATATGGGTCTGAGTGGGAAGTTGCAAATGGTAGGACTGAGTGACCTGACTTGAGGTACTCCGCAGATGAGTTTACTATCTTCTGAAGAGCAAGGAGCTAGGTTGACTGCCTGAGATGTTCTGGTCAGTAATGAGAAGGATCAACTGGTGGGCAGGTCCTTGAATGCAATCCTTGTCTAGTCTTCTGATGAGAATGGGAGATAGACTGTGACAAACACAAACACTGCTAAGAGCTCCAATAACATGAGGTCTTCAGTTTCTCCTTTGTCTAGGATCCTACGGATATCATTTATTGCTGCGTGAGAGCTGTCGCCGTACTGTGTTTTTGATCTGAATAATGGTTGCATCGTGCTGAGTAGTTTGTGCTGAGTAGTTTGTGCTGGATGAGGTGGTCTGTGAGATGTCTGTTGATGACCTTTTCATAGAACCTGGCTGCTTACAGCTGAAGAGGACTGGCCGGTAGTTTGTGAGCTTCGTTTGGTTTTCTGATGGCATCTTCAGCAGAGTTTTTACTGTTGTATGCTTATAGGCTCTATGTAAAGTGTCAGTGTTGATGGAGGCATTGAGGATGAGTGTGACTGCTTCACTGATGGGGTGAGTACTTTATTGAAGACATGATTAAGGCATGGGTCTGCTGGCACCATGCAGTGGATGGACTTCATGGTTGTGGCAGTCTCATCTTTGGTTATGTTGTTACATGTTCTCGAGGAGCATTCTTCGGTGGAGACAGATAGACTGGCAGCGAGGTTAATGGGGGTTAGGTTGGGTGTCCAAGGTGTCGTATATGGCTGTAATTTTGCTTCTTAAGGATTTTTAGAGGTTGCTGCATAATTTTGTGGATGGTATATGTAGCTGATAGTGGCTGTGGGAGTGGTGAAATCTTTATGGACAAATGCTGCAATTTTCTTGATGGTGTTTGTGCAGGCGTCGATCAGGTTTGCTAGGGAAATCCATGTGTTGTTTCGGACTTCCTGATGCTAGTGACTTAAGGTGGATTAGAACATGTCTTTCCCTGAGGTTTTCTGCCTGTCTCTCCACCTGCATTCCAGTTGCTTGCAGAGTGCTTGGTTATCATGAGTATTTCTGTGTTTATAATTTTATTCTCATTGAAATGCAGGCATTATCATAGCCAATACTTTCCAGATAAATGAAAACTTACTGTGGAGACCAAGACAAATATTTTCTAGAATATGAACAATGAATGCATGTACTTCTGTCTTTTTATGAGAGTACAGCGGAGACTCTGTGCTATATTCAGTTCTCTTAAGAATTTCATGTATATATGCCAATATTTAAATATACATCTCCTTATCAATAGGAGCTTAATCCAATTTCGGGTACTGCAGAACTGTAGTCACCTCCTCAGTAAATGGTTGGAAGAAACCAAAACCCGAGGTAACATGGATACTGTAGAGGAATATGTTTTGGTTCACATATTATACTTCGTTTGCGTAACACCTTAAAGATTTCTTAATTGTTATTACTTGGCTTTTAAGGATCATCCCCTCCCTGTCCGTGATACTGGAGGCATGGGTGGTAGGCAAAATGGATTTGGGAAACTGTAAGAGTGGATTAAGATTGAAAAAAAGTACTAGTTTGGCTGATGTCAAATTGTCAGTGTTAAGAGCATTAAAAAATAGCCTCCTAGTAGAAAGCATGGATATTCAACACATTTGAAGACATTTTGAAAGAGTTTCTGAACCATTCAAATATTATCATGAAATAGACAGCTCCAACAAGTTGAAGAATTTTTGCAAATGTATCCTTCTTTGGGATATCCAAGATGGTATGACTAATTCACACTAAAGTACAAGACATTTTTTCTATATATTTTAAAACTATATAGATATACAACAACAGAGGTTACTATATCGTCATCTCTTACCTCCTTGGAGGCTGGTGGAAGACTCTAATAGTAAAAGAAAAAATCATAACGATATTATTCACAAGCGTAAAGAAAATTAGATAATGTGTATAATATGCTATGGAATAGTAATAGCCTTTCGAACAAACTGAAATACACTTGCAATCTGATTTGGAATCAGGCATGAGGCAGGAGCATGCAACACTTGTATTAAATGTGTGGTGAGATGATCATTTCAAATTTTATATAATTATGATATTTAAAATAAAGATGTCATACTACACTCTGACTGAAGACAAGCTACATTTATCATGTAGTTATAAAATTATACTACGGCATAAAGTGAATGCATTTAGCCCAAGGAAAATCAGCCACAAACTCTTCATCATTAAAAACTGAAAAAAGTAAAAACACATTATCCACAAGGTTTTTAAACTTTAATTAAAAATGTGATTCTACAATGATTACGACACATGGTAAATAGTTTCTAGTTATGCCTCTTGATTCCAATTATCCTGGAAACTCTAAGAGTGTGTGCATTTTTTGAATTGGAGTAATGATACAAACAGAAAGCTTTGGTACATATTGAGGGTTCCTTGATATGCTATGCTTTGATGTTACTCTAGTGACACATCTTGTAACTGACTTCATACAAAAGAAAATGTTATCATTCAAAAATTAGACCAATGGTGGTAATGGGAATCATGAGAACAAATAAAGTTTGCTACTATGAAAGGCCACATACATGGAAAGTAGAAAAAAGACACTTGCCAAATCTACCTGCAAGAATTTTGTGTGCATGGGCCTGTTGGAGTGATGGTCATTGACAACATATTGATGCAGACTTAAATAGAAAAATTGGAAGAGGTAATGGATTACATCCATAGAAAATGCATGAAAAGTTCTTATACAGAAATTGAGTTCATGCACGATTGTCATGTTATATTATGCTATGATATAGTAATTAATGTTGTATTATTTTATGTAATGTTATGTTATGGTGTTTTATGTTAAGTTACATTATGTTTATTTGTATAAAACACTATCACGTGTCATGGTAGCTGAATCTATGCATGTGTGTGAAGCTAGGCCTATGGAGTGAAGATTGAAGATGAATTATTCGAAGGGCCAAATCTTCAGCTTCTTGACGAATTTAAGAAGAGAGGGAGAGGTTCTGATGTTAGTTGAGAGGTCATTACATGCTTTGAGGGCGATGTAAGGAAAGGTTTGATCTCCAATTCATCCAATTCTACTACTGTGAATGCATGGAATGTGTGCCTCTAGGAATTTAGCTGAACAAATGTTGCTGGGTGGTAGGTTGTAGTGTATGAGCATCTTCACGTATGCAGGGGCCATTTTATGAAGTGCTTTGTATGTTTGGGTGATGAAAATGAATTGTGGGCGATTGTGTAACCAGACCCTTGTAGGTCCTTTAGGTATGGTGTGATATGGGTCTGAGTGGGAAGTTGCAGATGGTAGGACTGAGTGACCTGACTTGAGGTACTCCGCAGATGAGTTTACTATCTTCTGAAGAGCAAGGAGCTAGGTTGACTGCCTGAGATGTTCTGGTCAGTAATGAGAAGGATCAACTGGCGGGCAGGTCCTTGAATGCAATCCTTGTCTAGTCTTCTGATGAGAATGGGTGGTAGACTGTGACAAACACTGCTAAGAGCTCCAATAACATGAGGTCTTCAGTTTCTCCTTTGTCTAGGATCCTACGGATATCATTTATTGCTGCGTGAGAGCTGTCTCCGTACTGTGTTTTTGATCTGAATAATGGTTGCATCGTGCTGAGTAGTTTGTGCTGAGTAGTTTGTGCTGGATGAGGTGGTCTGTGAGACGTCTGTTGATGACCTTTTCATAGAACCTGGCTGCTTACAGCTGAAGCGGACTGGCCGGTAGTTTGTGAGCTTCGTTTGGTTTTCTGATGGCATCTTCAGCAGAGTTTTTACTGTTGTACGCTAATAGGCTCTATGTAAAGTGTCACTGTTGATGGAGGCATTGAGGATGAGTTTGACTGCTTCACTGATGGGGTGAGTACTTTATTGAAGACATGATTAAGGCATGGGTCTGCTGGCACCATGCAGAGGATGGACTTCATGGTTGTGGCAGTCTCATCTGTGGTTATGTTGTTACATGTTCTCGAGGAGCATTCTTCGGTGGAGACAGATAGACTGGCAGCGAGGTTAATGGGGGTTAGGTTGGGTGTCCAAGGTGTCGTATATGGCTGTAATTTTGCTTCTTAAGGATTTTTAGAGGTTGCTGCATAATTTTGTGGATGGTATATGTAGCTGATAGTGGCTGTGGGAGTGGTGAAATCTTTATGGACAAATGCTGCAATTTTCTTGATGGTGTTTGTGCAGGCGTCGATCAGGTTTGCTAGGGAAATCCACGCGTTGTTTCGGACTTCTGGATGCTAGTGACTTAAGGTGGATTAGAACATGTCTTTCTCTGAGGTTTTCTGCCTGTCTCTCCACCTGCATTCCAGTTGCTTGCAGAGTGCTTGGTTATCATGAGTATTTCTGTGTTTATAATTTTATTCTCATTGAAATGCAGGCATTATCATAGCCAATACTTTCCAGATAAATGAGAACTTACTGTGGAGACCAAGACAAATATTTTCTAGAACATGAACAATGAATGCATGTACTTCTGTCTTTTTATGAGAGTACAGCGGAGACTCTGTGCTATATTCAGTTCTCTTAAGAATTTCATGTATATATGCCAATATTTAAATATACATCTCCTTATCAATAGGAGCTTAATCCAATTTCTGGTACTGCAGAACTGTAGTGACCTCCTCAGTAAATGGTTGGAAGAAACCAAAACCCGAGGTAACATGGAAACTGTAGAGGAATATGTTTTGGTTCACATATTATACTTCGTTTGCGTAACACCTTAAAGATTTCTTAATTGTTATTACTTGGCCTTTAAGGATCATCCCCTCCCTGTCCGTGATGCTGGAGGCATGGGTGGTAGGCAAAATGCATTTGGGAAACTGTAAGAGTGGATTAAGATTGAAAAAAAGTACTAGTTTGGCTGATGTCAAATTGTCAGTGTTAAGAGCATTAAAAAATAGCCTCCTAATAGAAAGCATGGATATTCAACACATTTGAAGACATTTTGAAAGAGTTTCTGAACCATTCAAATATTATCATGAAATAGACAGCTCCAACAAGTTGAAGAATTTTTCCAAATGTATCCTTCTTTGGGATATCCAAGATGGTATGACTAATTCACACTAAAGTACAAGACATTTTTTCTATATATTTTAAAACTATATAGATATACAACAACAGAGGTTACTATATCGTCATCTCTTACCTCCTTGGAGGCTGGTGGAAGACTCTAATAGTAAAAGAAAAAATCATAACGATATTATTCACAAGCGTAAAGAAAATTAGATAATGTGTATAATATGCTATGGAATAGTAATAGCCTTTCGAACAAACTGAAATACACTTGCAATCTGATTTGGAATCAGGCATGAGGCAGGAGCATGCAACACTTATATTAAATGTGTGGTGAGATGATCATTTCAAATTTTCTATAATTATGATATTTAAAATAAAGATGTCATACTACACTCTGACTGAAGACAAGCTACATTTATCATGTAGTTATAAAATTATACTACGGCATAAAGTGAATGCATTTAGCCCAAGGAAAATCAGCCACAAACTCTTCATCATTAAAAACTGAAAAAAGTAAAAACACATTTTGCACAAGGTTTGTAAACTTTAATTAAAAATGTGATTCTACAATGATTACGACAAATGGCAAATAGTTTCTAGTTATGCCTCTTGATTCCAATTATCCTGGAAACTCTAAGAGTGAGTGCATTTTTTGAATTGGAGTAATGATACAAACAGAAAGCTTTGGTACATATTGAGGGTTCCTTGATATGCTATGCTTTGATGTCACTCTAGTGACACATCTTGTAACTGACTTCTTACAAAAGAAAATGTTATCATTCAAACATTAGACCAATGGTGGTAATGGGAATCATGAGAACAAATAAAGTTTGCTACTATGAAAGGCCACATACATGGAAAGTAGAAAAAAGACACTTGCCAAATCTACCTGCAAGAGGTTTGTGTGCATGGGCCTGTTGGAGTGATGGTCATTGACAACATATTGATGCAGACTTGAATAGAAAAATTGGAAGAGGTAATGGATTACATCCATAGAAAATGCATGAAAAGTTCTTATACAGAAATTGAGTTCATGCACGATTGTCATGTTATATTATGCTATGATATAGTAATTAATGTTGTATTATTTTATGTAATGTTATGTTATGGTGTTTTATGTTAAGTTACATTATGTTTATTTGTATAAAACACTATCACGTGTCATGGTAGCTGGCTCTATGCATGTGTGTGAAGCTAGGCCTATGGAGTGAAGATTGAAGATGAATTATTCGAAGGGCCAAATCTTCAGGTTCTTGACGAATTTAAGAAGAGAGGGAGAGGTTCTGATGTTAGTTGAGAGGTCATTACATGCTTTGAGGGCGATGTAAGGAAAGGTTTGATCTCCAATTCATCCAATTCTACTACTGTGAATGCATGGAATGTGTGCCTCTAGGAATCTGGCTGAACAAATGTTGCTGGGTGGTAGGTTGTAGTGTATGAGGATGTTCACGTATGCAGGGGCCATTTTATGAAGTGCTTTGTATGTTTGGGTGATGAAAATGAATTGTGGGCGATTGTGTAACCAGACCCTTGTAGGTCCTTTAGGTACGGTGTGATATGGGTCTGAGTGGGAAGTTGCAGATGGTAGGACTGAGTGACCTGACTTGAGGTACTCCGCAGATGAGTTTACTATCTTCTGAAGAGCAAGGAGCTAGGTTGACTGCCTGAGATGTTCTGGTCAGTAATGAGAAGGATCAACTGGCGGGCAGGTCCTTGAATGCAATCCTTGTCTAGTCTTCTGATGAGAATGGGAGGTAGACTGTGACAAACACTGCTAAGAGCTCCAATAACATGAGGTCTTCAGTTTCTCCTTTGTCTAGGATCCTACGGATATCATTTATTGCTGCGTGAGAGCTGTCTCCGTACTGTGTTTTTGATCTGAATAATGGTTGCATCGTGCTGAGTAGTTTGTGCTGAGTAGTTTGTGCTGGATGAGGTGGTCTGTGAGACATCTGTTGATGACCTTTTCATAGAACCTGGCTGCTTACAGCTGAAGCGGACTGGCCGGTAGTTTGTGAGCTTCGTTTGGTTTTCTGATGGCATCTTCAGCAGAGTTTTTACTGTTGTATGCTTATAGGCTCTATGTAAAGTGTCAGTGTTGATGGAGGCATTGAGGCTGAGTGTGACTGCTCCACTGATAGGGGTGAGTACTTTATTGAAGACATGATTAAGGCATGGGTCTGCTGGCACCAGGCAGTGGATGGACTTCATGGTTGTGGCAGTCTCATCTGTGGTTATGTTGTTACATGTTCTCGAGGAGCATTCTTCGGTGGAGACAGATAGACTGGCAGCGAGGTTAATGGGGGTAGGTTGGGTGTCCAAGGTGTCGTATATGGCTGTAATTTTGCTTCTTAAGGATTTTTAGAGGTTGCTTCATAATTTTGTGGATGGTATATGCAGCTGATAGTGGCTGTGGGAGTGGTGAAATCTTTATGGACAAATGCTGCAATTTTCTTGATGGTGTTTGTGCAGGCGTCGATCAGGTTTGCTAGGGAAATCCACGTGTTGTTTCGGACTTCCTGATGCTAGTGTTTTAAGGTAGATTAGAAGATGTGTTTCTCTGAGGTTTTCTGCCTGTCTCTCCACCTGCATTCCTGTTGCTTGCAGAGTGCTTGGTTATATTGAGTATTTCTGTGTTTATAATTTTATTCTCATTGAAATGCAGGCATTATCATAGCCAATACTTCCCAGATAAATGAGAACTTACTGTGGAGACCAAGACAAATATTTTCTAGAACATGAACAATGAATGCATGTACTTCTGTCTTTTTATGAGAGTACAGCAGAGAGTCTGTGCTATATTCAGTTCTCTTAAGAATTTCATGTATATATGCCAATATTTAAATATACATCTCCTTATCAATAGGAGCTTAATCCAATTTCTGGTACTGCAGAACTGTAGTTGGATGTGTTCCTGTCCACACCAGTGTGTCTGGTGTGGCCAGGTGCCCTGTTTCAGCCCAGGGAATTTGTGTTCTGTTTTGTGTTGTATTGTGTTTTTTTTACGTACCTGCGGCGGCGTCCGCGGCGGGCGATGTTGGCCTGGTGATGTATCACGTACAGCACCGGGAGGACGTGTAGTGCTGGATCCATGGCGTTCGGCTCCGGGTGGAGGGCTCCGGAAGTCTCGTTTCACGCTCCGCTGTCGAGATTCCGCCGTGTCTGGAAGGGCGGTTTCTCCCCTGCGGTTCGACGGGTTGTTTGGCGCATCCTAATTTGTTGAGCGGACGGGACGTCATTCCGCACGGCAGTGAGTCTCCATTGGCTCCCACCGGCGCGGTGGCGGGCGCAATTTCATGGCGGTCGGCGTTGCACCGCGGAGGTCGGGAAATGGGGCATATTTGCCCTTCATAATATGGCGGCCGTGAGGACCGCTGCTGGCGGGCAGTAAAAGGCATTTTTCCGCACCGCCGGCACCGCGGTACTGACACCGACCGCCATCGTAATCGGCCCCTTAAAGTGGTTGTTTCCCTTCGGGTGCAGTGCCGCCCTGACCACATGTGAATATAGGTACCACAGGGTGTACTGAGTGTTGCCGTCTCAGACCCCTGTTCTTCACTTTTAACACATCGCAGGGTCCTGAAGAAATGCCAAAGGATCCACTAGGGACCTCTAGAGGCGTGAAACATGTCGATCTAAATGTATCTACCTTTTACCACCACTACCACCTAGACTAAGCAGAAGGAAAATACTCACTCCTCTGATTACTAGATCAAGAGGTCTTCTCTTATCGCCAATCTTTTAACCATACCATACGGACCCCTAAATAAAGTTTTCTTATGGTACCAGTGCGGTATTTTTAAGTCACTCGCGTCACTCCCCACACACCCGAACTCACCACTGCGGCGTTTCTCCAAAAGATCTCCGATAAAGAGCCCTCTCGCGGGGCCAGTGGGGAACTGAAGTGCCACCTCCACGAGGAGCAACGCCAGATGATGAAGCATGACATCCGCTTGGGTGTGTGAGGGCACTTCTTCAAAAAGGAGGAATTTTCCCCCCTCTGAGACTACCTTAACCAACCGTTCTTCTGAGATAGTCACTTTCATTAGTCCCTCCATCGACCGAATATGCCTGCTTTTCTTCCTTTTAGGAACAGCTACCCTCCAGTGATTTTCCCTATCTACTCACCTTGGGTGGTTCCTTGGTTCCCCAGCACTTCTACGTCCTCTCAACCTTGTCTTGACCCGAGTCGTGGTTCTTACACCACTTTCTTAGTATATGGTTTGGTCCCCCCCTGGGTCCACTCTGTATTTCGTGTTATTTACTGTGTTTCTTTGCTAAAGCATTGTGTGCATTGTGCATATCTCCGGGTAGGAGATATTTCTAGGTGTTAGAGAGTATTATATAATAAATACATATTTGTATAAATACTTTTTGTGGTTCTTTTTCACTTAATCTATACTCTAAGATTGCATTCTGGTAAAACAAGCAGCTTTATACTCCTTCTGGACTAAGCCTGAAGGCTGTTCTCCACAGCTACCACGTAGAGAGATTTCTAAGGTTGTCTAAGACCTCTTAAATCACCATAAGGGTTGTCTGGACTGGTGCAAGGTGCCCACTTACATTAGTGGACATCATATACCAGGCCAGCTTCTCACACAGTTGCACCTAACTAGACGGACAGTTGCACCACGGCCACCAAAGTAATGTGGCCCATAACACCCCTTGGGTCTGACCTCTGTCTCCAACCTAAGGAAAACTCTGTTCATAAGGATAGCAAAGAACAGAGGCCAATGACAGCTGTCAATGTCAAAAGCCATGTCCCAGGCCATCGAGGGGTCTCTGTCCTATGTGGTTTCTCAGAGTGGGGTGCAGGTGATTTGCATGCTTTTTCCACTCTGCCTCCCACCAGTTCAGGGGTAATATCCTGAAACTGGTCCTTTAACCAACGGTCTGTCCCCTTAGGCTGAACATGTACCTGGCAAGCCAGGACTTCCATGGGGGTGCAACTACTCTCCCCAAGGAAAACACATACTGCATGTGTTGTGCAAGGGTCTGCATAGCACAGGTCTCCTGCCCTCCGTCCCTGTGACTAGCATGGAGCCCCCCTGATGAAAGTGGCCTCACCAGGGTCAGTCTTGGGGTGCTCAGATCTCAGAGCTGGCAACCCCCCTCCCACTGTGGACTGTTTCCACCTCCTACCCCTACCTCTGGGCCTCTGTACCATCCACTGTGGAGTGTTACCCCCAGACAACAGTACTGGTAGGGTGCCTGTGGTGGCACCCCCGCCCTGTTCTCCTAACACGGTGGGGCTCACATCAGTGGATGGTCTTGATACAGACCAGGTTACCCTTCTTGTGCCTCCACTGGGAACAATCCAAGCTCTGGGGCCAGGAAAGGAGCATCCTGGATCTCTGCCCACCCCCACCTTTCCTCCTACTCTTAGAAGGGACATTGGACCATTCCCCCCCACCCCGACTATACTGGGATCTGTCTGGGTCACTGCATACCTTCCTCTCACTCTTTTGAGGGAAACCTGAACCACCCTTCTTAAGATCACTCCCAAATGCCTTCTCAGACACTCTGGTACTCACCCAAAGGTCTACCTCCTATGCAAGTTCCCTGGGGTCAGAGAACTTACAACCAACCACGTGTTGGTGAAGCCCTGGAAAACAGTAAGTGAACATGTGCTACCTGACAATCAAATTGTACAGCCCCTCAAAAGTGTTTACCATACTACCCTTCACCCAACCATCCAGTACCTTGCAAAAGTACACCACAAAATCCTCCTGGGACTGGTGAGAGAGTTTCTGACTGCCCCTGAATTTCAACCTGCCTTCTTCTGGGGTGAATCCATACTTCTTGATAAGGGTCACCTTCATGGTGGGATACCTCAGCCTAAGGCCAGTAGGGCATCCCTCCCATCACCAGGAATATGACTCCATATGTCAGCTCCCCAATCCTCCTCGTGGATCCTGTGCACCCCTAGAGCTATCTCATTTGCCTTAAACTACCTGTCTATGTCATCCCCCACCACATAACTGGGCACCAAATCATTGGGTATCTGGATTTTGGACTCATCAGTTGATACTGCAGGTGTGCTGTTGCTGGACCCCACTTGAAGGGCTCTAATGACCAGCTCCTTGAGGTTGAGCTCATGGGTCAGCTTCCTCTCCTCCATTGCCAGCCTCCTTTCTTCTCGAGCCTGCTCTAACTTGGCAAGCTCTAGCTTTAATTTTCTTTCCTCCCTACTATCTGCCAGCTCCTCTGGGGACAGGTTCTGGGAGCAGACACTGCTCCCTGGTCTGGAAGCCACTATTGTTCCTGGTAAGTTGTTGGTGCCCTCCACAGGCAGTCCCAAATCCACATTGGAATCCAGAATCAGATAATCTTCCTCCTCAGAAATTTCCTGCTCCACCCCTGGATTGTCATTAAACCTTGGTGGAGTTCCGTGCATTCATTTTCAGTGCCGGGTGTTTATCCCACACTGTAAAATCGGCACAAAGGACACCATGCCGCTCGAGTAGATTTTCTACCCGAGCGGCAGCTTTCTCAACGCGAACGGAAGGTTTCTCAATGCGAGCTGTCATGACCACCCGCGACTGCCCGCATTAAGAAATCTGACCGCCCACATTGAGAAATCTCGCCTGTAAGTGGATTTTCCTTGTTCACACTCACCAACTTCACATTGGCGAGGGAGGAAAACCCTGCAAACTCAGTGAACAGAGCGGAGTTCACCGCCCAGGACTAATTATCATCCCCTGCTACCTGGATCTCCGCGCAGGCTCTCAAGGCTTTAGTAAGCTCAATCTTCCTGTTGAAATCCCCTGTAGAGACTTTAAAGTCCTTACAGAAATCCCTCAGCTGCTGCACAATGTAAGACTGTAACCTAACCACCTCAAAATCAATTACTGCAGGTGCAGGTGCTGCTTCTTCAAGTGAAACATGGTTTTAGCAGAAAAATCAAAAAGCCAATTAGGGTGAATTGAAAAAGGCTCAAATTGATTGTAGTATACAGTTGTAGCGATCAATGAGTTACTATATGGTATTGCTCAAACACAAGTCCTATCTTCACCGCTGATCACCAATATTAGAACTCTAGTTTTTGGTTGCCAGAGTATACACCCTGTAGAAGCAGGTACCAGCACTCTAGTCAGGGGAAGCTATATAAACACTAAAAGATAACCTGTGCTCACACTCTGGTAGCTTGGCACAGAGCAGTCAGGCTTATTTAAGGAGGCAATGTGTAAAATATTTGTCCAACACTCACACAGTAATACAATGAAAACACCACAAAAATACTCCAAACTTGGTTAGAAAAATAGAGAATAATTTTATGAGAAAATCAAGACCAAAATGAATGACAAAAATCCAATAAGTAGAACAGGAATAATGATTTTTTAAAGAATAAATCAAAAAGTAGTGCTTAGAGTCAAATAGTGCTAAGGGGTTTCTTGAGGTCGCGCTGGACCGGGGTAGATCTAAAGTTCAGGCAGACCTCGATGGAGGGCATGCCGGCTACAGGATTCACACAGGTCCCGCTGAAGAAGTACTTTGGATGGTGCAAGCATCAACATAGAAGACTCGATGTGAGGAGTCTAGGAGGCGCAGCATCAGTCCTGTGGATGGAGGCGAAGCATCGACATCGATAAGTGCAGTCGATGAAGACTTGTCGACGAACACCTTTATGATGCAGGAGCTGCGTCGTCGTTTAGTCATGCTGTTCGTCTGCATCGAGGCATGCAGTCCGTTGAAGCGTTGTTGATTGACTACTGCGTCAGCATCGATGGGCAATGCACCTGTTCTGATTGGCACAAAGTCATCATTGTTTCGATTTTGGTGGCTCTGGACAGCAGATATCACCTTTCAACTTACAATGGCAAGTCGAAGTGGCAGTAAACTACGCACACAGCCCCTGCAATGGCAGGCCTGAGACAGGTTTGAAAGGCTATTTATGTGGGTGGCACAACCAGTGCTGCAGGCCCACTAGTAGCATTTAGATTACAAGGCCTGGGTATATGGTATACTACTTTACAAAAGACTTACAAGTAAACTAAATATGCCAATTTTGTATACACCAATCTCACCATGTTTAGGGGAGAATCACATGCACTTTAGCACTGGTGTGCAGTGGTTAAGTGCCCAGATTCCTAAGGTCCACAACAACAAGGTCAGAGAAAGAGGAGGAGGAAGGCAAAACGTTTGGGATGACCATTCAGAGAGGGCCACTTTCCAACACTCAGTTATAAAAGCAAAAAAGATACTAACAAAAGCACACAGGTTAAGATATTTATGTGTTTAACATTTCATATAGCAGCTGTTTGTTTCTCACATAGCTAGGTTTGCACACTACAACATAAATGGCAAATAAAATACAATATATAAAGCAGCTCTTTAGTTCTGGAGGAAGGGCAAGAGAAGCTCAAAAGTCTTCAAATATCTATTGTATTATAATTTTTTGAAAATATGTTTTATTGATTTTTAGTTCATTCAAAGAAACTAAAGAGAATAACAAAACAAACATTGCCTTCAGATATAAACAAGGGCTCACTATTCAAGCTAACATCGCGTACAGCCATAACCGTCTACATCGTGGGTATCTGACATTCAGCACGAGTGCTATATAAACAATCAAGTGATCTAAAGCTGCACAGTCTCACATAGAGCCAGTTAAGGGAGTACCTCATTGGGAGAGTACACCAGGTCTCTAGAGAAGACCTTCCAGGTATCTAGATTATCTTGCAATTTTCCTCACATCTAACAGGAACCACTTGTTATCTAGCTGTCAATCGTTGGCTTATTGGGAGATAGCCAGTGTAGTGCTCTACGGGCCAGAAGCACAAATACCTTTTGCATTTCTTAACGGGCCGAATTGCAATTTCGGCCAACTAAGAAATGCAAAACAGCCTTCTTTTATATGTACCAAGACCTTCAGGAATTCGTAAAATGTGATTTCTACCCAGTTGAAATCGCATTTTGCGATTCCCTAAATAGGAAATAGCAAATAGGGATTTCCTTTTTCTTCAGGAATTCGTAAAATGTGATTTCTACCCAGTTGAAATCGCATTTTGCGATTCCCTAAATAGGAAATAGCAAATGCGATTTCTTAGCACATGTACCAAGCATTTCCTAAATGCAAAATGAGCATTTAGGAAATGCAATTACCATTGACTCAAAGTCGATGGTAACCATGTGCAATTTAAAAAAAAGCACCCCAAGATGCTTTTTTTAAAGTTCAATAGAGCGCACACATGCCCCTAGGGCATATGTGTGCTCTATATGTTCACGACTAGTTTTGGGGTGCATTACGAGGGGCCTTATGACCATAGCCATCCTTGGTTTAGCATTTCCAAAATAGAGATTTCCTAATAGGAAATTGCTAGTTTGTAAATGCAAAACTGGCCCATAGTTACGACGAATGGCATGGGATTTCCGAATTGCGATTTTCTAATTGCGATTCCCACTCTGTAGTTATTGCTATTAGGAAATAGGTAATTTCATACATAACATTTTACATTTCCAAAATAGTGATTCCTATGGAGTTGCTATTTAGGAAATGCAAAATTGCATTTTCGTACATCTGGCCCTACGTCTTTTTTAAACCTTTATTGAAAAAGATAAATGTCACGACACATTACAAGTTGTCATTGCGGTGTGAATGCAGTCACATTTACATTAACACAGTACATTCTATAGCAGAAATGAAAAGGATGTTGGACCTAAAAGACCCAGGGGCAGATTTACAAAAAACTGACGCATCTGTATAGATGCGTCAGTTTCCCTGCGCCTACGTGAAAAACCCTTGCGCCACCATAGATGCGCCGTATTTACAATACGGCGCACTATGGCGCAAGGGTAGACAGATGCATCAGAAATTCTGATGCATCGACGGAAAAGTCACGCATTGCTGGAGTCATGTCGCAATCACGACGCAACTCCAGCAATGCGTTTTGCGGCCTATTCCCAATACACTGCGTCACTCCTTACACCTGCTTCCAGCAGGCGTAAGGTTTTGACGCAGTGGCGTCCTAAAAGTCACGCAGTGAAATCTTGTAGATTTCACTGTGTCACTTTTACTAGGCTTTCCTGCGTGGGAACGCCTACCCTGCATACATTATACCTGACGCAGGTATAATGTCACGCAGGGCTTTACAACATGACGCATCTCCTTAAATGCATCACGTTGTAAATTTACTGCATTTGTTATGCCGCCGTTGCGTCACAAAAGTGACGCAACGGCAGCGTAAAAGTGATGCAAGGGTCTTGTAAATATTCCCCACAATGCCGAGCCGAATTCACACAGGCGGAGTTTAGGGTGTACTGTTAGGTGCACGTGTAGGCAGGTGTGACGATGGGGAATTGTCTGTAGTGCTACCTCTAGCATTAAGCATGCCAGCAGCGGGGGAGCCTAATGGTGGGCTGTCTGGGGTGGCTAGGCGCTGCAGGTAAGAAATGAGAGGGGCCCAAATGTCAGGAGGTCTACTGGCCGCCGGCATCAAATCCCAAAATTCACCCAGCAATGTCTGACAGTGGGCAGAGTCATCCAGCCAGTTTTTTACCGTGGGTGCCGGTTTACACCCCCAGTGAATTGACACCCTGCGTTTTGCAAGTACCAGAAGCATGGCGGTTAGTTTGCAGCTAGCATCCGATATGTTTTTAACGTAACCTAAGAGGCATACCAAGGGATCAGGAGTGACGCGCTCAAGTGTGATGTCGCTAATGGCTGCGCATACGCCCCGCCAAAAGGCGGAGACCTTGGGACACAGCCATGCCAAGTGGGTGAAGTCCGCATCTGGAGCGGAGCACCGTGCGCACCTATCGCTTGTGAGTAGTCCCATCTTATGTAGTGTCACAGGAGAGCGGTAGAGTCTGAGCAAATATTTAAAATGTATGAGCCGCAAGCGATAGTTAGGAGATAAACGTTTGGTCTGATTGCAGCAGTATAGCCATAGCTCTTGAGGAAGGTCCCTGCCCAAATCCACACTCCAAGCAGTGCGGGCACGTTCAGTGCCAGTAGGTGAGGCGGTTAGCATGAGAGCATAGAACTGGTGACCAACTTGCGCGGGGAACTAGAGGAATGGAACAGTTCGAGGGCTGAATGCGCCTGGGGGGCCTGTGGGAACGTGGGGTTTGCCTCCTTGCAGGTCGCTCTAATCTGATAGTACAGTAACCTATCCATTGGGGCGGCATTCTCAGGTAAAGCGAAGAATGTGTTGTCCGGGTAGATGTCTGCTATGGTGTTAAGTCCAAGGAGGTCAGCGCGGCGCGCCATGCCTGCAGTCTGCAATGGGGGAAATGGTGGATTGCTGGCTAGGGTCATGGAGGGAGCATAGAGTGAGCTGACACCGGCGTATTTTCGGAGCCCGTCCCAAGCCCAGCGCAGGCATTCAACAGTGTCGATTTCGCAGTGCGAGGGTTTAGGTGGAATGAAAAGTGCGGTCTGGAGCGGCCATGGGGCAGCAAGGTCGGCCTCGACCGCTACATGGGGTTGGAAAGGCGTGGGGTGCACCCAAAAGTGGAGGAAGGTTGCCTGGGCGCATAGCGCGTACAACTTGAAGTCTGGAGCGCCCAAACCACCACGGATCAAGGGGAGCGTGAGACTGTTGTATGCAATTCTAGGTTGACATCCTGCCCAAACCAGTGTTATGATGTGAGAGCGTAATTTGTGGAAAAAGTGTGATGTGAGCGGGACAGGGACGTTTAAAAAAAGGTACAGAAACTTTGGGAGCACCACCATTTTTGCAATAGCAATGAGCCCTGCCAACGATAGGGGGAGTTTTTGCCACACTCGGATCTTGGTCTCCAGCCAGTCCATCGCATGGCCGAAGTTGGACCTCCAAATTTCATCCACGTCCCTGCTCAGCCAAATACCAAGATATTTGGTAGGGCCCAACACCCAAACAAAGGGGTAGTCGGGGGCGAAGGGTTTTGTGGCATCTGTGATGGGGAAGAGGACCGACTTGCTCCAATTTACTTGGGCTCCGGAAAGGCACCCGAATCGCACCCCCTCCCTCGTCATGGGCGCAAGGTTTTCCTGGGGGTTGCAGACATAGATCGTGAAATCATCCACCTACATGGAGATGACAAGAGCCCGGGCCGCAAAGCCAATGCCCCTCTGAGTGTGATGTTGGCGCAGCCGGGCCGCAAGGGGTTCCACGGCAATGGCAAAGAGCATAGGGGAGAGGGGGCACCCCTGCCTGGTACCTCTCGAGATGGGAATGGGCTCAGTGACCTGTCCATTTATTCTGATGCGAGCTGTGGGGAGAGTATATAGGAGCCGTATTTTGTGCACAAAATCCAGACTGAAGCCCAGACGTGGGCGGAGGTATAAAAGGAAGGGCCACTCAAGAGTCTCAAAGGCCTTAGTGGCATCTAGTAGTGCAGCTACTGCCGGGAGAGAGGGATTAATTTGGTGGAGGACAGCAAAGATGGTCCAGAGGTTGTGGGAGGTGGCGCGCCCGGGAATGAAACCGGATTGATCCGGGTGTGCAATTAGGGGCATGAGTGGGAGAAGACGTGTAGCCAGCAATTTAGCATAGATTTTATTATCAGTGTTGATGAGGGACACGGGGCGATAGGAATCACAGTACTCTGGAGATTTGTCTGGCTTCAGAAGAAGGGTGAGCAGGGCTTCACGGAGAGATGGAGGAAAGCACCCTTGTTCGAGAGAGTCATTGTACTTGGCGGCTAGATGTGGGACCAAGAGAGGCGTGAATTGTTTGTAGAAGGCTGGAGTGAGGTCATCTGAACCGGGAGCCTTATCACCTGGGAGCCCCGCAATTACCGTGGAAATCTCCTGAGTGAAGGGTTCATCCAGGTATTCCTGGTGGCCGTTGCTCAGCCAGAGGAGTTCAATGATCTCGAAATATTGATCCATGACCTTGCGAGGGGGCGCCTCGCCGGCAGAATACAAATGTGAATATAAGGTAGAGAGTTTGGCAATAACCTCTGTGGGGGAGGTCATTCTATCAGACGCCCCATCCTGCAAAGCGGTGATGTATGAGGAGGCGTTCAGTTGCCGGAGAAGGTTTGCAAGGGTTTTGCTGGGGCGGTCGCCCTCGCCGTAGCGACGGGCTTGTGCCTCTCTGCCCAAGAAGGCAATCTCCCTATCTGCCTCCTCATGAAAATCAGTGATTTTGCCCCTTATCTGTGCCAGAGTGCCAGGGTTGGGGTCCTGAGACTGTAGGAGATCCAAAGTATTAATCTCATTCTCCAGACGCTCCAGGGTACCCCGGATAGATCTCAACACCCCATACTGTTTGGCGATGCATTCCCCCCGGATTACCACCTTAAAGCCCTCCCAGAGAGTTGAAGGAGATTCCACCGAGCCAACATCATGTTCAAAATAGTCAACAATGACGGTGCGGATCTCATCGCAGAAAACCGCGTCTCGGAGGGCGTTGGGGGGCAGTCGCCACGCGAACATACGGCCCATAGTGAGCAGGAGTTGCAAGTGCAGCCGTACTGGAGCATGATCGGAGAGGGTTTTGACCATGTGATCCACAGATGTGGCCCAGGAGGAGACATCACGAGTGGTGATCCAGAGGTCCAGACGGGACCAACAGCCCCGCAAGCCAGTCACACATGTGCCCTCTCGCTTATCGGGGTAGGCATGTCACCATGCATCCAGCAGATAATTGTCGGACATTATAGAGTGTAAGAGTGAGGTGGACTGAGGATGCTGGGCGCGGTCTCCAGAGCGGTCAAGCATCTGTGTGGGTGCTATGTTGAAATCACCTCCCCAGAGCAGGGAGCAGGGTCCCAGAGAGGAGATGAGCTGCCAGACATGTGTGAAAAAATCAGGATTGTTGGAGTTTGGGCCGTAAATTGCTGCTAGAATTAAAGGCTGGTTAAAGAGGGTTCCAGAAAGGATGACGTACCTGCCCTCGTAGTCAATGAAGGACTGGGTGGCGCGCCAGGGGAGCCCTCTACGGAAAAGGATGGAGACGCCATGGGAGTAATTAGAATAGAAGGACGAATGAGTATCACCCCAGTGCCTCGATTGCAACCTAGATGCGGTGGTAGGAAGAAGGTGAGTTTCCTGGAGGAAACAGATATCCACCTGGTGCCTTACGAGGTGTGCATGCATGAGGCGTGCCTTACGGTGGTCGTTTAAACCTCTAATGTTCCAGGTCCAGAATGTGGTGTCCGTCATGTGATGGCATAGTGATGTTGTATGGCGGATAGCGTCGGGTGTGTTGGAAGAGTGACAGCAGTAGGTGTCGCAATGTATGGCATATTACGAAGTACATATTGCAACAGCAGGCATGAAGCAAAACCAAACAATAAGAATAACAAGCCTCTATTAGTAGGCAGCAATCCCATAGGTAACGAACCCCCCACCCACCACCCACTCCAACCCCCCCAATTAGGTTGAGCATCCAAACCCACCCCGACCAGGAAACCCCAACTTGGAGAAGGAGCAAAACAGATCGAAGAGGGAATTATCCCAAGGGGGCATGGTTCCACCTGGCATACACCCCCGTCACTTGGACAGGGTGTCCAAGTCACAGTAGTGGTCAGACAACTCTATACTAAAGCATTAAGAAACATACAGGCACCCCCGCCCCTAGGAGATGCCGCTGCGGGTCTATAACAGGGTCGAGAATCTAGTCCCGGGGACCATAGCAACAATACTTACAAAGCCAGTGAGTGGTGACCTCCAAGTTTATCTATTGGCAGCCCAATATGGTACATTGGCAAAGCCAGGGGTCAGGGCCGCTAAGGCGGCTTAGCATTATAGAAAGCAGTGATTGGGGGGGAACATAGGCCAGTCGGCCAGAAGACAATGCAATTTGGCAACAGACAGGATAGGCGACCACATCTTGCAAAGTGGGTGGCAAAAACAGCGCAGATAAATTCCTCATTAGTCATTGTCACTTGTACCACCTCTGTCAGCTTGCTGGGAGTTGGACGGTGCAAGACGCTGTTGCTTGTCCAGTTGTTTTTGCAAAGGCCAGAGCGCCTTTCGGGTCATTGAAGAGTTGTGTTTGTGTCCCAGTCTTAATTCTCAGTTTGGCAGGGTAGGCCAGAGAGTAGGAGACATCGTGTTTCTTTAGCAACCTCTTCGCTGGAAGAAATTCCCGCCGGGCGGCCTGTACCGCCAGCGTAAAGTCTGGATAAAAGGCGAGAGTGTTCCCTTGGTGTTGCACCTCATCTCTCTCTCGGGCGGCACGCAGAACCGCGTCACGATCGCGGTAATTCAGGAGCTTGGCGACAATCAGGTGGGCAGGCGCACCCGGGGGAGGCCTCGGCCCCAGCGATCGGTGTGCCCTCTCCACGATGAAGACCGGTGAGAGCACCTCTCCAAAGAGGCCACGCAGTAGTTCCTCAACAAATTCCTCCATTTTCGTGATGTTGGAAGACTCGGGCACACCCGTAATGTGGAGGTTGCTCCTGTGGGAGCGCGCCTCCAAGTCTTCATTTTTGTTTTTTATTAGTTCCAGCACTCTGTCCATTTGGAGCAGCTTTTGCTTGTCTCTGGTCATGGTATCCTTGACGTCTGAGACTCTTGACTCCAATTGCGCGATCTGTGCATCGTGCGAATCCACCCTGGCTTTCACATTATCAAGACTGGCGGACAGTTTATCGAGCGTGGTTGCAATGCCGCTGACGCTAGCCTTGATGTTCAACAATATCACCTTCAGATCATCGTCCCGCGCTGCGCCAGGCTCGGTCTGGGTGGCGAGTTATCCCGTCTCCGGCTCCTCTTGCCTGGTCTGCCTGCGCTGCTCGAAGGCAATCTTGGGTTGCTTGGCTTCTACCTTGCCCATGGTTGAGCTACCGCAGCAGGGCAGGCCCACCATGCGCCACCTGGATACCCAAAGGGGGGATCAGATAGTGTCAGAAGCGTGGGGGCTCAGGAGGTTCTAGGGCAGCAGGCGGAGGGTCACTAGGGAGGCACCTAGGGGCCTCAACGAATAAGAAGGTGCAGGCCACAGGGGCGGCAACCGCCGTACAGCAGGCAAAACAGTGGATCACCCTCCCAGTGGGTGCAACAGCTCGCTGTTCGCCGAATCTTCCAGCGCAGGCAGAGTTGAAATGAGCGTTGGTACACCGCCACCGATCTCTACAAGTGCGGTAGAGCTTGCAGCAAGGCTCAGGCCGTCCAACAGGAGTTGAACTGGGTCCCCGGGGGATCTATATGCGCAGTGGCCCCGCCCACGGGGGCGATGTGAGGAAGTTGAGGCTCGAAGGTAGCAGCAGACCAAGGAGGTGTTTAGTTGGTGGCCCGGCGGATCAGATAGGGCTCAAAAGTCCAGGCGACTCACTGCGGTGATGTGCCGGGGTTATACTCTCACCCGCGCCAGGGAGTCATGTGGGATGGGCCGCAGGAAGAGATCGCCGATCGGAGATAGCCCGTGGCGGGGAGGCGTGGGGGGCGTGACGCCCTCGTCGCAGGGCTCAGTACTCGCAGAGAGGAGCCACAATCAGCCAATGCGAGAGCGAGGCACTCGCCACCGAGCCGTGCAGACCCAGGCCCCGCGGTACGGCACTCGCGCCCCCACCCCACCACAGACCACCCACCAATGTGGCGCCGCACTCACTTGGCGTCCGATGGAGGCAGCAGTCTCCGCAGGGGCCGCGCTGGCTGTTCCGGGCTCTGGTGAGGCCGTGTTCGTGCGATGAGCGCACATCGCTTCCTCTCAGCGCTGCCTCTTCAACCACGCCGCCGAATAGGCCCCTCAGCCGCGCGCAGGCCCAAATCACACCAGGTGCTCACTTTCTTCTCCGCAACGCGGCCTCATGCTGGTAATTCGGTCAAGTTGTGCCCCAGGGTGCAGGGGGCCAGGATCACTGTGCGTGGGGCATCAGAGCCACGCAGGTCCGCAGGATTTTGCCGGATTAGGAGTTTGGCTGGCGGAGCCCACTCAGAGTGTAGCCATATCGCAGCCGGCTAAGCCACGCCCCCCCCTACGTCTTTTAGCCAACAACAGGATACATTGAACAAATCTAGTCTTGGTTTTATATTTTGAGCTAACTGTTTTAATGCCAATAGGTATGTCTGAAGGAGCAATAGTATAGTGAAGTCCAAGTGTTGTGTGCAGATTTCTACAACTTGCATCCAATAGGCATTTATGTATAAGTGAGAGGATATGGCCTCCTGGTCATTGCATTTTGGGCAACCCAGGGCCCATTTGGGCCTACTTTGTGTTGCATTGCTGGTGTCTCATAGGTTCTATGTCTGAAGCTGAAATGCAGAAGGCAAAATCTAGCAATGATAGATGTTTCACGTATAAAGGTAAGCGCAATCTGCCAATGAGTGTCCATTAATCGCAGTCTACAATCGGTTTCCTATTTTACTCTGGCCTTTAGGGCCTGCTTAAATGTGTCTTCCCTGATGGACGTATAGAGACATTTGATAAAGCCTCATCCTAAATCGCTACCAGCAACATGCCAGTGCACTAGACTTACATAGGATAATCAGACTATTCCCAGCCAGAATGGCTGTCACCTCACACAAAGTATAATACATTCTCCCCGAATGCGTCCCCTGCACACCCAAGCGTTTGCAGTGCACCCAATTCAAATAGAGCACTTGCTGTCATGCTACCCCCATCCTTCCATTTAGACAGTGCATTTCTGCCTCTATTCATGTGAAACGGGGAAGCTGCAACAGTGGTGGACCGAAACAGTCTCCAAACTGACCACAACATGTCTCATATTAGGTGGGGCACCAACATTTCCAGTTTGTCACCTGAGAACAGGCACTGTGCTAAAGTATCGGCTGGGAAAGAGTCACCCAGGAATTGCTTATCTATGCTCTTGCCCGGGTCAAACAATCCGGCAGCAAACTGCAGTTGAGCTGCCATATATTAGGCTGCTAAGCCCGGGACTTTAAGCCGCCCTTCTTCATAACTACACATTAAAAACTCCATTCTCAATCTGCTTCTCTTTCTGCCCCAGATCAATGCAATCAATATCGACCACAGCCAATCAAGGGCCATCCTGGGGATCCCAACCCTTCTGCATTGAAACAGGTACAGGCATCTCGACAAGACCACCATTTTTGAGACAGTGATTTAGCGTGCAATGGATATAGGCAACAGGGTCCATATAGCTTGGGACCTCTGTAGGTTTGTGATCAGTTTGTTTGTGTTCAGTTCGTGCCATTTCCGTTCCGTGTGTGTCATAGTTGCCAACATTTGAAAAAAAATTCCAGGGACACTTTGCAGCACAGCTATCAATTACTTACTTGAAAATGTACCACACCCAATGCCACAAAGCTCTGCCCACTTCACGAACCCACAACATTAGCATAATTTAACTCCGCCTTCTTATCACAGCGCAAATTATAGGGTCTACTCAATAAATGGGAATTTCAAATGTAAGGCCAAAGTAGCTGAGTTGGAAAAATTATCCCATTCAGCTTCTTTGGAGAATTTTTCCAACTCAGCTACTTTGGCCTAAAGTTTGAAATTCCCATTGCAATTCTCTGCAATTCGTTTCGAAGTGCAATAGCCTGGACTGTCCCGGGATAGTGAATCACCTGGGACAGTCTCCAACTAGCTGGGACTGTCCCGGCAAAAAACTGAAATTTGGCAGATATGGTGTGTCACCATGATCCCCAGATACTAGAATGACATCAGTTTTGATGGAAGCTCTAGCAGACCCACCAGGTGCCCAGTGGGAACATTTTTGCTTGTTTACGCATGAACATGTCTGTATGTTAAACCCCTCCAGTATATTCATGAGTCGTGGCATAGCTTTGATTGGGTTCATTACATAAAACAGTAAATCGTCAGCATATAATGGAAACATATACTTTCTGCCTGACGTTTCTATCGCCCAGAGTGAGAGATCAAATCTGAGTTGACATGCCAGTGTTTCCATGGCTACAGCAACAGAGATAAGAGACACCACTGCCTGGTACCCCTTGATAGATCCAATTTTTTCAAAATCATTCCATTTGTTATTGATCTAGCTAAGGTTTGGGTATATAGGAGCCGGACCATTTTAATAAATTCAGGCCCGAAATTCATGGCCCATAGCATAGCAAGCAGATAGTCCCAGGACAATGTATCAATGGCTTTCTCTGTGTCCAGTAACACCGCATCCTGAGTCTCCTGTCTGTGTTTCACTTCCCCCAGAACATGCCTCAATCTTCTGATGTTCCGCGCTGTGCTCCTTCCAGTGACAAACCCACATTGATCTGTAGATACAAGCTGAGTTATTTCTCCCTATAACCTGAATGCTAGCAGTTTACCAAGGACTTTATTATCAATATTAAGGATGGGCAGGGGGTGGTACGCCCTGACATCAGCTGGGTCTTTCGCAGGTTTCAGCAACACTACAAATAAGGCTTCTCTCATGGAGCGTGGCAAGACTCCTGCACGATTTCCGCTTGGCAAAGCTCCAGTAGCTTAGGGGACACTGATCCAGCGTTTTCTGGGCCCACACTATTCTTTCGGTTAAATTTACTTATTCTTGGTCCTTCAATGGACCTATTTAGTCGCACTGAGGGGTGAAGGAAATAAGGGTGGTCATACTCAATTCAATCAATTAACAATGCAACCATTTAGCTACACAATAAGGACTAGGAATCAGTAGCCAAGTTTAAGGGTATTTATTACAAATTAGTAATCAGGTTCACGTAAATTACTCTTAAGACCATACTATATAAGTACAATATAGCAACAGGGAGACCAAGTCTCCTAAAGAAATAAGGCGGACAAGAATTAGACAGACTAGCAATTCAACGGCTGCAATGCAGAACAGTAGCATCAGAACTTGATGCTCAGAGAATAACCTATGACTATCTCTACTATACATTAGTAATCTAAGTATTTTAAGCACAATCCACAGTGGGAGAATGGTTTGTTAAGTAAAAAAGGTCTCAGAAATGAAAGATTATAATCTCAGATTTAAAGGCAAGGTATAGTGAGTTAAGCAAAGCAAAAACCAGCATTTAGAAGCTAGGTCAGGAGACTTCAATAAGTCGGATACAAGTATAGTGTTAGACCTGGCATCTTTTGGCATGGTGCCCTCTGTCTTTTTGCTTCTGACCTCCTGTCGTTGACTGTTCACTGGATTTTGTTTTTGCTGGATTTAGGACTCTGGGCACTTTACCACTGCTGACGAGGGTTAAAGTGCAAGTGCTCCCTGTCTAAAATGCAATAGTATATGCTTTGTTCCATGATTGGCCTGTTTGATTTACTAGTAGGTCCCTATTACAGTGCAACAGGTGATCCGCGGGTCTGTAAGTCAAATGCTACTAGTGGACCTGCAGAACTGATTGTGCCACCCACATGAGTAGCCCTTCAAACCTGTCTCAGGCCTGCCACTGCAGTGTCTGTGTGTCCAGTTTTAAACTGCCATTTCGACCTGGCAAGTGCACCCACTTTCCAGGCCCAAACTTTCCCTTTTATTACATGTAAGGCACCCCTAAAGAAGGACTTAGGTAGCCCCGTGGGCAGGGTGCAGTGTATTTAATATGTAGGATTTTTACTGGTGAATTGTACATGTTCTGGTAGTGAAAAAACACTAAATGTGTTTTTCCCTACAGCAAGGCCTATATCTCGCATAGGTTAGCATTGGAGCTGCCTTGTAACATCTTACAAGTTTATCTTCCAATTGGGAACAGATAGAAAATTGGAGTTTTGTGTCTCTGGACTCACAATTAAAAAATACATCTTTCAGTGAAGTTGGTTTTTAAATTGCAGGTCTGAAAATGGCAGTTTTAGAAAGTGAAAATGTTCTTACTTTAACCATTCTGGGGCATATTTATAAGCCCCTATCGCCACCATAATATCGCTTTTAGTGACGCTGTGGTGGTGATGCGGGCTCTGCCTTATTAGCAAGGCAGCATTGAGCCACTTAACGTGGCTTAATGCCACCTTGTAAATAAGGCCCCCTTTCACGCTATACTTAGCATGAATGGGGAGGGCAATGGGTGTTGTGGTGGGCGTTCCACCACAACACCCATTGATTTTGACGCTACCCCATATTTACAAGAGTGGCGTAAATATGGGGCAGCGTCAAAATTAAGACCAAAAAAATCCTGGTCTAACCCTGTGCAACAAGGAGAAATGCTTTATTTCTCCTCGTTTTTGCTGTTTCTGTTTGTGCTGCGTTGTGCAGCACACATAGAAACAGCAAAACGCCATTGATTGTTTATGTGCAGAAAGGTGTCCCTTCCTGCACATAAACAATCTTTTTAAAAAATGACGCCTTGCAACTTCTATGTGTGCTGCATTCTGCAGTACAAATAGAAGTTACAAAACGCCATTGGTGATTGTTTATGTGCAGGAAGGGAGACCTTACTGCACATAAACAATCTTTCCCTGCAACACAGACACCCTTGCACAATGGTGCAAGGGTGCCTGCGTTGACACTAGGCAGCTGCAATTAGCACCAGCGCAGGATAAAACACAGGGCTGCACCATATTCTTGTAAATACGGTGCAGCCCTGCGTTTCAGAAGTGGCTAAGCGCGGTGGTAAGCCAAGGAGGCTAACGCTGCGCTCTGCCACTTCATTGTGAATATGGCCCTCTGTGTCTCTGCCTGTGTCTGAACACACTTCTGGGTCAGGGTGACAGTGGGCTCTTGTGCATTCACTCTAGACAGCAACACAAAGGGAGCTGAGGTGTGTCCTGTATACCCTGATGGCCCATCACCTGGCTGATGGGCATTTCTGAGCTAGGGTGGTGGGAGGAATTCACACTGACACCTGAATAGGGCTGTGCCTGTCTTCACACAAAGACGTCTCCACCCCATGTAGTGTGTCTGGAGCCAGGGCAAAGAAGGGCAATGTATTGTGCACTGCAAAAACTTTTCTTTGAAGTTTTCCTACTTCAAAGGCTGAAATCGGTATAAGTACTGGACCTGTGACACCATATACTCAGAACACTTCTAGATTGAGGACATTCTGCCAGGAAGAAGAGCTGTGTTGCTGTCAGGAGGGAGGTACTACCACGGTTCTGTTTGCTTTGCTGTGCTGGTGTGCTGCTTGGAGCTTCTGTCCTGGGAGTGAAAGGGTTGGACTTTGCTTTCTACATCCTGCTTTCTAAGGTTCTCCAGCTGCTTGAGTTGAGCTTCCCTCCTGTTGGAAGTCTCAGGGCCATTAAAGACTGGGCAACTGGGCACATGGGCTCCTCTGCGGAGAGCCTACTCTGCCACGTTGTGCCACATACAGTTCCTGGGCCCTCAGAAGTGAGTTCTGGTGCAACAAGAAGAAAAATCAACGCATCGACTCCAACCGTTGTTTGGAACCGGAGCATCATTGCCAAAACTGTGCACATCGCCGCTGCCTGCACCAAAGCGTGGTCCACGCTTGACGCAATGACTGTGGCTTACAACACAGGCCCCGAGTTTTGCCGTAGCGCCTCAGAAGAACAGCCTGTGACGCACCACTCCGACTTTGATGCAGGGCCTGCTTCGACACTGTGAAATCGACGCAGAGCAACTTGACTTTCAACGCAAAATCGATGCAACATCGCTGGGCACCGATCTGCCGATTTCATCATTGACACCGCACCGCAGTAAGGAACCAAGGTATTGTGCCCACAAACGATGCATCAACTCCCCTGCGCCACACATCGTCCATGGACGGCTCAAAGACACTGCACCACCTTAAGGAACCAATGCATTCCTTTTCTACAAGTGACGCCTCACCTCATCTGCGCAAGACACTGTCCCAGAGTGTCACCATGCCAACGACCTGCATAGCAGTAAGGAACTGATGCATCAATTGCTTTTTCAACGTCTCATCTCCCCTGCGTCATGCATCGTCTTTGATTTTTAACGCATCTAAAGTACTTTGTCCTGGTCAAGCGCAGCCATTGATTTCTGAGATCTATTTAATCTTTGAAAATTCATATCTTGACTTATGTATGTTGAATTTTTTATGTTTTGGTCTTGTATTAATCAGATAGATATTGGCTATGTTTATAAACTGGTGTGGAGTCCTTTTGTGGTGTTTTCATTGTGTTACTCTGTCTGTGTGTGTGTGTGTGCTTGTGTGTGTGTGTGTGTGTATGTGTGTATGTGTTTTGCTTGTGCGTGTGTGTGTGTGTGTGTAAATACTTTACACATTGCCTCTTAGCTAAGACTGACTGCTCTTGCCAAGCTACCAAGGGGGTGAGCACGGGTTAGTCTGAGGGTAAAACTCACTTACCCTCACTAGAAATAGGGTCCCCACTTGGACAGGGTGCAAACCACTGCTTGTCGTGTACTTCCTATATTACCCATACAGGACCTGCACGTTTGGATAACATAAACTGTGGGTTTGGTGGCAGACTGGCTCTGAGCACCCCCACCGAGAATATTAGCCTTTCTGGCTTAGCTAGCTCACAGTGCCACTAGAATCTCCTCTTATCGGGGAGAGAATAGTTTCTGGCAACTTTAGAACATGACAACCCTGATCCCTCAGGATCGTGGAAACAATGTACTACTTTTCGCTCAGTCACTCGTGCTCACTTATTCGGTCTCGGAGAGTTACACAGAAGAAACAGTCGGGCGCGTTAAAATAAAGATTTATTGCACAGTTCTTCTTCTAGTGTAAAATAGATGTGCTGCAACAACCGTTAGACAGTAGCAGATATATATGATTAGCAGTATAATGAAAATAAAAGGATAGTACAGTACTGCCATCTTGCAATAAGCATAAATAAATACATGAATATAAAATGCATGATAAAAGTGCTCGTACTCCTACGATGCCTATGTAGATGTACCTAAGTGTACCTAGCATGTGAGTAGGTGTGAAGCCAAGAATCCCTCTAGGATTTAGTCGAACACCATTACCTGAAGTGAGAGAGTGTGGGACCCCGTCCTGGTCTCGAGTTGGACACCCCGTTAGGGATGTGTTAGACCGCTGTCAGCTGGAGCGTCTGCATGCAGGAGCCTCAGCGTCTCTGATCAGTGTGTCGGCCTGGAAGTCTTAGTTCCCTCTGCCACCCCTAGCAAGATGTGCTGCATTTATACAAAAACGTATCTAGGGTTTCTTTGTCCCTTGTTTCATGTATTCGCCATTGTTGGATTTGAGGATGACGTATGGGATAAACCTTGTACATAGATATGGTGGGGTAGGTGGTGTAGCCCCTGCCTGGTTTCCAAGAACCCTCATGAATATTCATTCATACTGTATGAGTCCATTGATGAAGTTATAGGATGCTATTGTTCAGGAAAAACCCTCCTTCTGCACCCAGGACTAGAACTAGGTAAAGGTTCAATCCTAAAGGCTTGTTACTGTGTAGTATAAGGGAGGTAATGTAGGTTAAGGTATATGATATTACCCGGGCCTATATTAGGGTACCTATATGAAACATAACACCCACTCCTCTTCCGAACAGTCAACAATAATAAAAATGCCAGTGGACTACTCTATTTACTAGGTAGCAGCGCATAAAACTATCAGTGAGCTTCATAAAAATATCATTTTTTAAAAAAACTCATTTAAAAACAGTCTAATGGGGGGGGGGAAGAAAAAAAATCATTTTTGAAAGTTCAAAATTGTAAATGTCACTTTAAGCCAAAGTCCTAGTCGAGTTTGTTTATATAAGTCGAACCACTATAAGCGGTAGAAGGCCATGCTTTTCTAGTAAAAGTGTCAATTTGAGGAAATGTTCCAAATTTAGACAACTTTTGAACCAAAATAGAAAAATCCGAATTCTTGCCCAGCACACGATGAGCCAATTATAGATTAAGTGTCCTGGCTGGGAGATGCAACATCGCTGTCGCCCGCTGTTGTAGAGGACGGTCCCTGTAACACCTCGCAGAGTACGTCAATGGAGCACAGATGATATTCAGAACTATCAATAGGTGTAAAGGCAGCTGGTGCTGTAGTCGATACTTGAGTGCTAGTGGTGGAGCTGATGCTCAACCCAGTTGTAGTGAAAGGCACCTGCGGGTTCTCGAGGAATGCAGCAATCAGTATAGGAATACGCTGGGGACGCTGCCGAGCATGGGACCTCAGGGGTTCTAGCCTGGTATTCAAATCAGCAGGCGTGTCCGATGCAAGTGTCAGAGATCCAACACGCATTCTTCACCGCAAAACAGGCATCGAAGAACAGGTAAGATGCAGTCCATCCAGACTGGTCTAAATGATAGGAACCAAGAGGCGCTTAGTTCCCGTAGGCGAGGTGTGCCCAGATGCTGTGCCATGCGTTCATGGTATTTACGCTCCAGGAGTGCTTTTGCCATCTCGTTGGTGATTAGGCCGTCCATTGCGTAGCAGAAAAATGACAATCAGGATTCCTGCTATAGAGAACAGGATCAGCGGAAGACCTCCAAAAATACTTCCCAACACGGAGTGTATGAAATGTGGAATTACTCCGAGGATTGTCTGAAAGGTGCTTAGAAATCCTGACCCTATGGTCTTAAATAGGTGTACAATACCACTCGTATCAGACATATTAAAGATACGACCAACCATTTCTGTGAAATGAAAGGGGCAGTTTGTACATATAAGTGCCTGTATCTCAGTCGAGGTCCTTGCGATTTGAAGATCAAAGGTCTCTCGGGCGGAGGTTAAGGGTACGGTTTGCTGTAAAAGCATGGCTTTCAGTCTGCTCAAAGTATCAAACTGTATAAAGGAAACATTCAACGAAGGCCATAATGGCGCCTCCTTGACTGTACTTGTTGGGGGAAACAATACTTGCATACAGCAAGTAACCCTGGAGTCTACAGTGACCAGATAGGCAATGCCCGGAAGCATCCCACAGCAACCTTGATCGTTCACCATCAAGTAACTCCCGTTCGAGAGTAGCTCGAATACCAGTGTAATCACAGCCGCTGGAGTCCCTTTCATGTGGCAGGACAAGTTCGCTACTGAACCATTACAAGCTCCGTGCAGGGAAATATCCTGGCACATGGGAGAACCGCTTAAAGCGCTCTTGCAGTTTGTACCGCTTAGAAACACTTCTCGATCCCCACTCCGGCATCGAAATCTGTATGGTAACTCCCAAGATTCCTTAATGTATTCCTTACCCATTTTTTCATATTTGCCTGCCTGCCTTTGCTCAAGGCAATATTGAAACTGAAAAGTAGTGACCGGTAGAGTTATGTGGCCATGGATTAGCCATTCCGTTGATGGTGATTCCGCTACTGTAAATGGTAATCTATCCAGTTTTTCAATACGCAACATGGTATATTTTGCTCCCCTTTGTGCCATTTCTACCTGTTTATCTGTTAGATTGTATTCTGTAAACAGAGACGTACTGTTGATAAAACGCCAAGGCACATAGCCTGCACGCAAAGATTGCAGCGTCTAGCTTAATAACATAATAGAACGTAACTGAGATTGCCCGTGTTGTAATATGGCCAAATCTTGCTCCAGTACGTCTATCGCAAAAGATACAATGTTGCCTAAGGAATATATCCTGGAGGTCAAAGTTGTTAACCCATTGTCCACTACCGCGAATGCCTTTTCTAAGTTAATACGGTCTATTTCCCGTATTCTCTCAGCGGCCTCTTGTTGGGATATTTTCCAAATTTCATTGAAGGCAGCATAAATGCCAGCATATATGAAACGTTTTGGACGTGGTTTCCTGGGGCCTAGTAAGAAATCCCTAAGATCCATGTCTTGTGTGAGTAAGGATAAGTGCTGTTTCACTTCTGTGAGTGTTGAGGTTTCTAGCCAATCAAGGCACAACTTCCCAACACTGTAGGATGTCACAACCCCTGGGTGTTCTCTTTGTACATAGCGTGGATCTGGCCTATGGATACCGAACCCTTCGGTGGTACCCCAGGATCTTTGCTGACATCTATTTGTGTCTATGGGACAAACCAACCATCCTTTCCAATTAGGATCTGATCTATTGTACCGTAAAATGTCATCTATTTCTACCCTTTCTTGTGAAGTTGAATTTTGCCACCCAGCCATCTGTGATGGTGTTGGAAACCGAGGTGTGTTCAGGTCCTTGTTCTTGGCTAGTCCAAGACCGGATGTCCATTGCACAGTGTCATTTAGAAATATTATCTGCTGTGGAATGAGGCATGCTCTAAATAGCACTTCTGTTCCCTGGACTTGCCAGTCTCTAGAACCCCAGACTGATTTTAAGCCCATTGTATCCTTCCATAGGTCAAAACCCTGTTCAGACAATTGGGCAATAAAGGAAGCAGAGTAAATATGTTTGGTGTTTGTCAGCATAATTTTCAGTGCTGATGTCGGTATAACTTTGTAATAAAATGATGTCGGGTCAGAAGTGTTAAACCCTGAAAAATATGAGAATTTCTGTGCAAATGTTTGCGAACTACCTTTAGGTGGTGTAGGACAATGTTCCCACTGTTGGTATTCAAAAACATTTCCAGGTGATATAGATTTATGCAGGAAATGATGACCATAATGTTGGTAACAGTACAAAGTGTCATAGTCTGAATTACCTTCTAACATTTCAGTGTTCGGAAATGCGGCAGTTTTCTCTAAATCAGACAACATGTTATTAACAGTTTCAGAGTCCCAATCACCAGAAAATGCACTGGAGGTAATGATATCACTTAATGAAATTTTAAACACATGAGATGTTTTAAAAGTTCAGTCGGACCGAATATATCGAAATCAACCTTGTCCCAAACTATACCGTTCGGTATAGGAATTGCTGTGATGTTCACTGATGACAAGTCTCTTTGTTCACGATGAGACGATTGATGTGGTTTCAGAATCAAATTAACTTTTTGGGCTGTAGAGCTTTGTTGAAGGTATCGTCCATTAATAAGCATGCTAAAAGTTATAACTAAGCCTAGCCAGAAAAGAAAGAACAGTATCCCAGTAATTACCCAGAGTTCTACCCAAGGCGATACCAGATAAGTCTTTTTGAGAAAGTTCTTGACTTGTTGCTTGCGTGTTTCTTGGGCTGGCGTCGTTTCTGGTTCACTTGGAGCCAAGGAAAACATATCAAAGTTCATGAAGTAGCCAGAAGCAGTTCGATCAATTGTAGTAATTGCATCGGGATTTGTTGAAATCGTAGTTTGCTCTCGTCCAGGCATGTTGATGTAAACATCAGTATTTGGTCTTATTGCAACCTGTGCGTTACTTTGAGTTTGATTTTGAAGTTGAACTTCAGGGTCAAGGGGAACGAGTTAAATAGCATTGTTGCATAGTCCTTCATTCCGTACAGGAGGCTCTTCGAACATGATGAGTCTTTCTATTTGAACTTCTTGGATTGGAGCTAGAGGAGGGCGTCTGCTACTGTGCAGTCCATGAGGCCTACTGTTCAGTATCGGCCACATAGTGTGGTTTGATTAAGTCGATTGAGACAAATCGTTTCTCCTTTTTCCCGGCAAGAGGCGGCAAAAGTACAGTTCTTGTTCCTTGAATTGCTAGGACAGGTACAGGTTCAGGTTTTCTGTATGATGGTCCAAATTCCTTTTTGTCCGCTATTTTCTCTGAGACCAGATCCTTGACTTTTGGGATCCAGACAGGTCTTGCCGTGACTGCCTTGACTTCCCCAGTGGCGGTCTGTTTCAGGTGGACGTTGCTTTGTTGTGTCCTGGATTCATTTAGATCATGTAAAATAGCCAAACGATCATAGATATCAAATGATTTCTCATCCGCCACTGTGCCTTCACAATCAAGATCAGGTACCCACATTCTTGTCCCAAATAGGACCTCATATGGGGTGACACCCCCTAGAGAACTTCTTGGCTGGTTATTGAGTGCTCGCCGTACCCCAAATATGTGACTGACCCAACTACCGCCCTTGCCTAATACCCTAGCTGTTACAGATTGCTTTAGCTCCCTGTTTTTCCTCTCCACAACCGAATTTCCCTCAGGATGGTACGGAGAGGAGTACCGCAATGCTACACCCATACTTTCCATGGCCTCTTTGTAAGCCCGAGAGCTAAACGCCGGGCCACGGTCAGAATGTAACGTGCCAACTGCGTATGTCCCTATAAAGACTCTTTGATAACAGTTCGAGCGTCAGCCGAGTGCTGAGGCCAGACCCATAGGAATCTTGAGCATGAATCCACTGCAACCATGATATATTTATAGGCCCCATCTGATTGTAAGGGGCCGCAGTGGTCCAGATACACACAAGCGAGAGGTTTGTCTGATTTCAATAATGGTGTCTGTGCCGGGGGAGTTATGGTAGAGCCTTTCATCTGCTGGCATATATCACATTTCAAGACATAGTCTTTAGTTTGCTTTGTTAGACCTGGCCACCAATTGCGCTGTTTCAACAATGAAATAGTCACTGTAACGCCTGTATGTGCAGAGCCCAAACCCTCGTGTGCTGCATTAATAAAACCTTGCCTACGATCCATATTTGGTAATACTCTGTCCCCCACTCCAGGAATCTGAGCATATGGAATGCTGTTTGCTTCTAACTTGTAGGAGTACTTGAGTGGGAATTTCTTTGGTACTGCTGAGCTGCCCTTTCACGAAGCAATGACAGCAACCATAATTTCCCCGTCTATTCTCGTTTTTGAACGAGTGATTGCAGCTACGGAAGCTGTGCATACAGCCCCCTTCACGGCTTCATCAGCCAATGAATTCCCTACAACGTGAACGCCATCATGTTGATGACTCAGTGTGTGTATCACGTGAGTCCTTGGTAGTTTGTTTCTCAACTCAACTACCTGTTCCCATAGCATTTTATGCTTAATTGTGCCACCTTTTGCGTCTTTGAACCCGTTTTGTTCCCAATGATGTAAATATTCATTGTATGACTGCACACAGTAAAAAGAATCACACACTGTCAGTGTGGGGAATTCGTGATCCGTGTTTACGAGTGCCAGTATCAGTGCTTTTAACTCTGCTAACTGAGCCGTGAAGTCTTCTAGAGATTGCGTTTTGGTGCAACTTGGATGGAACTTTCCATCCCACATGTGACCTTTAATGATAGCACATGCTGCGCTGTATTGTTGCTTACTCCCTATGGCCGGTTGAGCAGATCCGTCATTGTAAATAATATATTCATACTGATCTAGAGGCAAGATTTCATTCGGTAGAGGATATTCTTGTTTTTATTGCAGAAATGCTTGTGTTTTTAGACTTTGATCAAATCTGTATTCAACATCCGTTGCAGTAAGAGAATTAGCCCATTGTATCTATCTCGGGTGTAAGACTTTTGCATTCGGAATGCTAGCCTTTGTTACAGCCTCTAAAGCTGGTACCTGTGTTACGACAATTATGCGTTTTCCCTGAGCCAGTGCTCTTTCTCTTGTTACAGCGGTCTGAACTGCTGTCAGAGTTTTTTCTGTTGAAGTGAAACGCATTTCTGCGTTTGTGTACAGGTGTGATTTGTAAGCGATTGGTACCGTTTCGCCTTCATTGAAGGTTAAGTAAGTGTACCCGCATTGACCCGCTATTACACGGATCACTAAGTTGCGTACGTTTACCCGCGTCTGTAAGTGTTTTGAAGCTATCATGTCTTCCTGTAGTGAACTGTTGCGTCTCACGCAAAGGGGAGCAGAAGAACACTGCAGCTACATCCTAGAAAGCGACATTAGGACTGGGAACTACAAATCCCATGAGCCTCCGCGGTTCTGACGTCAATGACGTCAGCGCGGGTCTGAGGCGTTCCATTCAAAGGACGCGCTGAACCTCGGTGAGACGCCGATTACTTTATCCTTCGAGCTGCTGTGAAGAAGGAGGCGGGTAAGGGTGCTTCGAGCACCAAACATCCTTGACTTATTCTCCTCATAACAGTGGGCTCCTTTCCTTGTGGTGGCGACTGTGGGGGTAATCACGCTGCTTCGGTCAGTTGCTCTGTTGGTGGAACTCACTTCAAGTTCCTTGCAGAGCAACCTTGCAGCCAAGCCCTCCCTCTTGTCGAGTGTTGTACTTTCCGGACATATTCCCGTTTTTGGGGGAAAAAACTAAACAGGAGGTTTTCTCACGTTGGCGAACCATTCGGTTCATGCGGGGAAAAACCATTCTAGTTCATAGCCCTGAACTGGCGATTGATTTACTAATCGCATTACTTTAACTTTGGTTTCCTGCCCGGAGCTGTGGGCTTTGCATTTTGTGTTCAAGTCGTTTCTTCCAAGTTGGGGGCACGCTTTCCTGGATCAGGGTGCATGTTCTCGAGTGTGAGTGTGTGACGATACAGTGCCCTTACCGACGATCTTACTCCTCTGCTCAAGACGTATTGAACAGAGGACAAGTCTTCCAGCCCTGAATATTTGGTGTGCTTCCTACTTTGACTTATTAGTTACGCCTGTTTCCTTATGTGTTTAAAAACAGGGGTATAGAGAGGGAGCAGGAGGACGGCTCTTCCACACCCCTGTCTCAGCGAAAAGGAGTAACTAAGGGGTATGTCGTTTTAGGTTCTGTGAGCCCTCAGTAGCGATGCATTTCTGTCGACTAAAGGTATAATGTTTCATTATGTGTCACCTCCAGATTTAGCTGAAATCCATTGTCTGAACTTATTGAATCGCAGAATTGAAGAGGAGGCTTTATCTTTCTTTACAGGTATACTCTTCAGGTTCAGCACTACTATTTCTGAGAGTTAGACTAAAACGGAAGCTGCTATAGGTTATATCATTAGTTACACATATTGTTGTTTTCTTCACAGGTCTCCCTCCACGCTGTCCCCTTCCTTCCCTTCCCCCGCTTGACCACTCCATGGAGTCTGTGTACAAATAGTCAGACCGTGGTGGTGTCGAGAGGTGGACCAAATTTTGCAACGTGCGATCCTGAGGAGTTTCGGCCACGACATGAACCTAGGATGTTTGTGTGTTCCTGTGTCCATTGTCTAACTGAAAAGTCGGGTTTTATTAAATCGTAGAAAGGTTTTACTCTTTCTGTGTAATCCAAAATGTATGTTCTGCCGAAATTTAGGAATCCCAGTATTGATTGTAAATTTCTTAATGATTTTGGAGTGTGGAGCAGCGCACACTTTTCTAAAAAGTTAGCTTCCAGGCTTTTCCCTTCACATGAAAGCTCATATCCTACAAACAGGACATTGAGGTGGGCTATTTTTGATTTTTTAAATTAAATTTGTAGCCCTCAGAGGCGAATCCCATAATTATGGTGTTCACCCTGCTCAAGTGCCTCTTTAAGTCATCATCCGTCAGATAAATATCATCCACATAGGACAATGCTTCCTCATCAAAATTTTGGAGTAATTCAGTTACTCTAGCTGAAAATACCCCCAGGCTATTCTTATACCCCTGGGGGAGACGACAAAATTGTCACTGTGACCCCAACGGTGAGAATGCGTCAAATACCTGCTTTCAGGCGCTATATTATGGCAGAAAAATCCATTTGAGATAACAAGTGTGGTTTGTATTTTTTCCGCACATTGTTATTCATTAATGCGGCACTGTGTGCATTTTGGACAGCGAATGTCTTTGTGCATGTGTTTAAATGTCTGTAATCTAAAACTAGATGATATGTATTGTCAGGTTTCATGACAGGAAACAATGGATTGTTCATTGGTGAGGTACATCTTTCAATGACCCCTTGATATTCAAGTTGATCTAAGATCTCCCTGACCTGTTTTTCAGCATCTTGCTTTATTGGATATTGTCTCTGTGCATTTGGTGAAACTTTTATCTGGATCACGTGGTGGGTTGAATTTTCATCCCAGCCTGCATGATTTTTGTACAATGCTGGAGCTAGGGCAACTGCCCACTCCCGTGCATATGCGTGTTTAAGATGAATGGAACGAGGTCAAAGAAGGCTGGAAAAATTACCATTTCTCCCCTAGGGCACTCCATAACGAATGCTGGCGGCCAATCTTGTTCGGCTAATAGGATGTCATAACCAGATGACAGGTTCTCCGAAAAGAGACCTTTAACTTTTCTGGGCTTGTCCCCCTCCATTTGGAGTGTTATTTCATGTAACTTATGTGGTACGCTCACCCTCGTATCTGGTGTTTTCACCGTGATGTAATCATTCAAGTCCGCTGTCACCAGAAATTCCATCAGGTTCTGGCGAGCTATTGTTACTTCTGCCGCACTGTCTAGCATCGTCTGAGCCCATTCCCTGTTCAGAAGTTGCGTCCTCAGGATTCTGGGCATGTCTGATCTTCAGGCCTGTAACTTTCTTCTTCTTAAATTGAGGTTTTGATTTTGGCTTTTCTTCTTTTTTGTAAGTATAGTCTTGAGCGTGCTGTTTGTCTCTGGACTTTGTACACTCTTCTTTGTGTTCTGACCATCCTTCTCTCACTGAGTTTTTCTTCGAGCCCTGAAAGGAACGAGAGGAACGTGTATCAGTATCCTAATACCGGTCAGGTTTCCTAATATTATCCCTATTCCTAAGGTTGTACCTCTTTACAGAGGGCTCCTGTGGAGGAGATCTACCTCGGGATTGAGATCTCTTTTCTCTGTTATTTTGTTGTTTTTTATTATCCCACTTCTTTTTAGAAGAAGCAGGTGTCTGCTTGGAAGTGTCCTTTTCAGGACTGCCCATCAGTTGTGGTTTTAAAGCTTTCCCACCCAAACTGTCTCTGCCTAATTCTGCATACGCAGTTTCAATTATTTTGGGTAGTTTGTGTTGTTGATCTAACGGACTGTAGTCCCTTAGGCGTTGGCGGATTGCAACTGAAGCTGCTTCCCCTTTAATATTAGCTAGTATTATGGCTGATACCTTGTCATAGTTATTTAGTAATTTCATTCCTAAGTTCAGAGCAGGTTCTGCTCCGTGCTCGTTCTGCATTTGTCTTAATACATCCGGTATCACTGCTAATGAAGGAATACCATGAGTCCTGGTATATATGGCAGCAAAGACTGTACCCCAAGTGGTACAATCTTCTACTTGTGGTGTTATCCCCATGGGCAAGCAGATTGTTAGCATTCTGTGTTTTTCATACGTGGTAGTATTCGGAAATACTGCCTCGAGATGAGTTATTTTCTGAGCTACCCAGAATGGCATTTATTCACGTTTCGCGGTCATTCTGCCCATTACCACGTGTAACGTTTGTGGTGTTATTTTAGTTGCGGTACCCTGAGATTGAGTTCCATTTGTTGCAAGTGTTGCTGGTTGGACTGTGAAAGTCCTCATGACTAGTTGCGTCAGGTTTCTGTAAATATTGATTAAATCTTTATGTTGTATGAGTAAGTCTGCCTGTGGCATTATTTCAATGTCAGGATGTGGTGTGTAGGCTGCTAATATTGGCCATGTTGCCCCCTCTCCTCCGAGCGGGTCTGATCTTACTCTAATTCTTATATGGGGTAGGGCGCCTTTAAACCAGTATAAATGTTCCTGGTACTTGAGTGGAACCTCTATGTCCTCGAACGGACCATATTCCACTGGTGCATCTCCTTCTGTATAGTAGTGAAATGTCTGTGTTCTTGCATCTGCTGCTGGGAATGTAACCCATGAATAAAATACCTCTGTTTTGTTTGATTCGTATGCCTCAATCACGAAAGCCACAATGCCACCCCTAGCTTGTAAACCATTTTCTAATAGTTTTAAGGGTGATTGTATGTCTGAATTTAGGTGCAATTTGAATTGCGTTCGCATCTTCTTCTCCGGCTGAAATGTGTAGATCTCCTAAGTTATCTCTGTCATTTTTGTAACAAAGAAGTTTGTTCAAGGGAACTAAGATAAGGTTTTGCACAATTTTAGGAACACTATGTCCTTCAAGCTTGATTAACCAACAGCTAATAAATAGGATTTTTAGCCTACTCAGCTGTGGCAGAGTTTGTGCCCACCCACTCCAGACGTCTCTGGTGTTTTGTGAGTAGGGGTCTCTAAGAATAGCACGACTGAACTCCTCAGATTCTACTGTTAAATAAGTACCCACCCATCGTTGGCAGCGCCATGTCGTGTAGTTCCTATATTATCCATACAGGACATGCGCGTTTGGATAACATAAACTGTGGGTTTGGTGGCAGATTGGCTCTGAGCACCCCCAACAAGAATGTTAGCCTTTCTGTCTTAGCTAGCTCACAGTGCCACTAGAATCCCCTCTTATCGGGGAGAGAATAGTTTCTGGCAACCTTAGAACATGACAACCCTGATCCCTCAGGATCGTGAAAACAATGTACTACTTTTCGCTCAGTCACTCATGCTCACTTATTCAGTCTCAGAGAGTTACACAGAAGAAACAGTCGGGCGTGTTACAATAAGGATTTATTGCACAGTTGTTCTTCTAGTGTAAAATAGATGTGCTGCAACAACCGTTAGACAGTAGCAGATATATATGATTAGCAGTACAATGAAAATAAAAGGATAGTACAGTTCTACCATCTTGCAATAAGCATAAATAAATACATGAATATAAAATGCATGATAAAAGTGTGCGTACTCCTACGATGCCTATCTAGATGTACCTAAGTGTACCTAGCATGTGAGTAGGTGAAAAGCCAAGAATCCCTCTAGGATTTAGTCGAACACCATTACCTGAAGTGAGAGTGTGTGGGACCCCGTTGTGGTCCTGAGTTGGACACCCCGTAAGGGATCTGTTAGACCGCTGTCAGCTGGAGCGTCTGCATGCAGGAGCCTCAGCGTCTCTGGTCAGTGTGTCGGCCTGGAAGTCTCGGTTCCCTCTACCAACCCTAGCAAGATGTGCTGTATTTATACAAAAAGTATCTAGGGTTTCTTTGTCCCTTGTTTCATGCATTAGCCATTGTTGGATTTGAGGATGACGTATGGGATGAACCTTGTACATAGATTTGGTGGGGGAGGTGGTGTAGCCACCTGCCTGGTTTCCAAGAACCCTCATGAATATTCATTCAAACTGTATGAGTCCATTAATGAAGTTATAGGACGCTATTGTTCAGGAAAGACCCTCCTTCTGCACCCAGGACTAGAACTAGGTAAAGGTTCAATCCTAAAGGCTCGTTACTGTGTAGTATAAGGGAGGTAATGTAGGTGAAGGTGTATGATATTACCCGGGCCTATATTAGGGTACCTATATGAAACATAACGGGTTAGTCTGAGGGTATAACTTACTTACCCTCACTAGAGATAGGGTCCCCACTTGGACAGGGTGCAAACCACTGCTAACTCGAGACCCCATTTCTAACATATAGCGTAAAGCTACACTCAGAACGAATTCCCGAAGGCATAGAGTATAAAGTTATCAAGGTCCATAGAAAGGGACAGGGGATCATAGAAGGGGTCTGGAAAGGACACAAAAGGGCAGTTTGACAGTGCATCTGCAGAACCAGCATGAAAGTCCAAAGAAGCTCTGCCAAAGTTGTCAGTCCAAGGAAAGGTTCAGCCAGCAGGGAAAGTTCAAGAGTGTCCGCAGTTAGAAAGGGTCAAAGAGTCTCATCTTCTTTCAGGGAAACAATAGGTTATAGTCCATCAGTTCGTAGGTGATACCAGCTTTGTCACCTCATCATCATCTAACATCCATGGTTCAATCTCCACTTTCCCATACTACAATTGCCAACATCAAATTGAAATCCCACGCTAGACATGGGAACATCAGTCTTTTCACACACACAAGGCAGATCTTATTCATTTTACTCAGGATTCTTGAGTTCTGTCTCTAAGTTCCAGGTCACAGGCTAAGTATCTATTTGTATTACATAAATTGTATCTATTCTAAACTAGCAATGCATGAGAAGACCTGAAAAAATGTTGTGTTAGCACAGACTGCATCAGAATTATTTCTCATACAGTTTATCGAAAAGTACAGGCCTAGAGAATGAAGCTAAGTTAAAATATGAAACCATCAAAGCACATTTAATATATGTGTGCACAAATAAACATAAACATATTTAATATAGTCCATTTAGTTCATACAGTGAATCACCAAAATGATCACTAGCAGGTATGTCAGGGTACTAAATTTGAAAGGACATATGTGTAACATATATGCATACATTGAAATATTTTTATTGTTTATATTGCATTAAGATCTTACACAGATTAGTTCAACAGTAAAATGCAATGGGAAGGGAAGAGAATGTTTTGAAATAAATTGCACATAACTATAGCCTATCTTTATACTGTGGCATATGTATTCTTTTAGTTGCAGCTAAAGCCCATTAACCCAATATGACTATGACATTCACAAATATTTACCTAGTAAATGTCAATTGTATTAGTCACTTAGTATATATGAGCTTCATAGTTTGATTATGTGAGATACATGTCTACTTCAAGAGAATGGCTCAGCATATTTTAGAACTACACAGAATCATGTATTACTTATGTTAAACACACTGTATATAATTTTCGCTAACTCTACAATGTAGGCACTTTTCATTAGTGCGGTGCAACGTAATATTTTCACTTGATCATTGTGTCACGTATAATCATGTGCAAAGTGCACGCTCATTCTATACGTCAGGTATCGTTCTCAATATAGGTTTAGGAGACATGTAAAGATTTGGTAATTTTATGCTGCATCAGTCCCCCCTCTGATGTCGAATCAAGCCATCACATTAATGTTTTATCAGGTGTTCCAGAGTACAGTTTTGTTGTCTTCATAATTTTCCTTCTGGAATCCTCCAGAGCTTTTATGTCATCATAGTATCTACTCTGTCTATCCTCTAGTTCCACATCTGCATCCTCTTTCTTTTCATTCTCCTTATCACTTGTGCACGTCTGTACACCTTAATAATCAAAAACAACAATAATTCACAAAGAGCAATTATCAGTAGAGTTGTCAAAATGTATCCATTAATTCCACTTCCTAGGTTCCCAAACCATCCGCCTACAGCAGAAAATCCTTTCCCTATTGCTTCCCAGGCAGCTGTTGCTGTTACTTCCTTCAAATCGTTCTTCAGTCAGGAATATAATGCTAATATATCCCTCCAGGTCTTTACTCTTATATGGGATTCAAGTACAGTGTTGTTGAACTTTTAACATCCGGTAGACTCTAACCTCTTATGCAAGAAAGACGTCTAACGCAAGTCTGTCCTGCAAAACCATCAATCTGATGGCAACCATTTCTGCGTCAACAACTAAGAATCCTCCAGCTGTACTAGTATACAATTTGTCAACTACTGTAGAAAGCTTTTGAATCTTGTGTGAGTTAAGCATCACTCCTACATATGGTATCAGAGCACCAAAACATCTCCTACAATTTCACTTGCACTGGCACTTTGTTTGGTTCTCCCACTCTCGGGGAATCATTGATTTCTACCCCATATAACATGTTCCATACCATCTCTTGGGTAATCTGTAAAATGCATGTTTCCCACAGATATAATAATCTCCAGGGAACACAGGATCTCCTCCATCTAGGTATAAGACCCAATTTCCTCGAACTTCAAATGTATGGCTACATTCACTAATTTTTACAAACGTTGTGTCACTTGTGGATTTTCTAATAGCAAAGCATAATCCCTTTTATGTTGCCAATTTAAAGCCAATGCAGCCATGTTTCCCACTATTCTATGTGTACTTTCCTCCTTTGCCCAGGGTGGCGATTGCCGCTTTTGCTAACAAGTCTCTTCTACTGAATTAATTAATTTCTTTTTTACACTTGTCAAAGAACATCTTAAATTGTGTTGGTGTGCATAGGCAATGTCCAGGGACAAAATGGAAGTTCCATTATCTCAGCATCTTTAGCATCTTGCTCTCTGTTCAGGTGCTTCAGCACAGGAACTTCTGAAAGAACTAAGTCATAATTTGAGTAAAGGGGCGTGGCCAAGATGGTGAGCGGGTAAGACGTGTTGTTCTCGTCTCCCCGCTCCCGTTCGTCCTGCCTGGCTCAATTATTGCGGAAGATCCCCTGAGAGGCATATTTTACGAGGCAGCAAGTGCCCCGGGGCCGATCGCCCAAGAGAAGAGCTGGTCTCGAGGGGCCGGAGGCCGATGGTGAGCGCGGGTGGCTGGTGCGACGGAGCGAGGCTTGGGTGAGTACATGGCGGCCGGGCCCAGCGGAGATTGCGGGATCTGATTCCCGGAGAGGTATTCCTGGTCGGTTGGAGGTGGCACCAAGGAGCTGAGGCGGTATCGCTTACCTCAGGGCGGTAGGAGATCTGGTGCCGATTGCACACATGAAGGTTCAAACCCCTGGTGCGAGGAGCCACTGGAAAGAGGGCAAGGCCTGGGAGGCGGGCAAGACCCGGGTGACGAGAGAGCGGCTGGGCATAGAGGAGCTCTCGGGGGTAGGTCCCTGAGGTGGCGCACCTCGGTGCTTGGAGGTGCCAATGGCAGATCGGAGCGCCTACACAGCGGAATCCAGCGCATCGGCCAGCGCTCTCGGCTGGCGGGGGCCTGACTACATCTGAGAGAAGGAAGAGCAGGGTCCTGGGATCGGCAAGACGAAGCACCAGTGGAGAGTTGCTTCGAGAGCGGCCCCCAACCAGGAAACATATGCAGCGGCGGGTGAAGGGAAGAGAGACCGCCTGAGCAACTACCACCCTTGAGACTGGTAAGAGCCCCCCTGGAAAGAGGAGGGCAGGGGTGAAAATAGTGGCCACCATTTTGCCTAAAGCTGCAGCAGTGGCAGTGAAGGGCAACAAAGCAGCATAGGGTGGCCTTCAACAAGGGCAAGTGGCAGCAACGTAGTCATCGGTAGAGGCCCCAAAGAGAAGTGACACAGGGCCCTGCTCACACCGAGAGTTGTGCTCAAGATAAAGGGGGCACGAGGAACCAGTCGGCCTCGACACCAGCACGGCCAGACATTGGTACACCCAGGAGCCACACAAGAGAGATAGGGTCAAAGCAGAGTTGAGCCCCGGAAGTCAAAGGCTCACGTTCACTGCAGTCCAGAGGGAGCAGAGAAGGCCCAAGTGACCGCGACACGAGCACCCACCTGATATAGAAGCGGGGTGAAGCAGGCAGAGAGCTCCCAGAATGGATTATTAAGCACCGGGGAGCGGAAGATAGACAGGAGGCCACAGGTCCAGTGGCTCAGAAAACTTACGGCGGCGCCCTCTGAGGGAGGGGGGGAACTGTACAAGCGGAGCGGGAAGTGGGGACGGCAGTCCCGGGGACCAGCTGGTGAGAGAGGGAGGACGCTGGGCCCGAGAGACAGCGGAGCGGAGTGACCCTCGAGCCTCCACCGGGGGTGCACATCCCTAGAAAGAAGCAATCGGCAACCCCTGCGGTACCACCGTGGTGTAGAGCCAGGGACCCGGGAGCTGCCATCCTCGAGGTACGGTTACAGAGGAGGGTACGACATAGGGAACTCCTCATGATAAACGCTTTCATAAGGAAGGGGCAAGCAAGGAAGAGGGGTGGCTTGCAGACCAGCAGTCATGTCCTCAGTGAGAGGAAAAAAAGACCGGAACCTGAAAGACATGTTGACCAAACTCCCTGTGGCAGGCGGAGGGGAAGGGAGAATATCCTCAACAGCGAAAGCAGGACAAGATCCGGAGGGTGCCGAAGCCCCGGTCACTCGCTCTTTCCTGAAGATGCTATTCAACACGTTGCGCGAAGACTTATAGACGCTGAAGGGTGAATTTGCGAAAGAAATGAAGGAAGTCCGGCGGGACGTGGATGCAGTGGGAGAACGGGTGGCAAGTATCGAGGAGCACGAACAGGCCCGGGATGAGGAATTGGAACAACTACAGCAGGAAGTGATCAGGCTCCGGGCTCAACAGATCGATCTCCAGGCACACACAGAAAACTTGGAGAATCGCTCTAGACGGAATAACATCCACGTTAAGGGAGTTCCGCCTAAAGAAGAAGGTTCGGACATCACGCAATACCTGCAAGGCCTATTTTGGAGTATATTAGAGGCCCCACCGGACTTTGAAATTAAAATAGAATGCGCTCACAGGGTGGGTCTGCAAAGAAAAGCGCCAGCTCCTCCGCCGGACATCCTGACCTACCTTCCCGATTTTCAGCTGGAAGAACGAATACTTCGGGAAGCCAGGGACAAGCAACCGCTCAAGTATCAGGATCACCCCACGACCCTTTACCAGGATCTTGCCCTGATAACTCTTCAGAAACGAAGGGAGTTTAAAGTGGTAACGACGCATCTACGGAACCAAGGAGTGGCATACTCCTGGGGCCATCCATTCAGACTGATCTTCAGGTGGCAGGGCAAACTTTATCAGCTCAAATCACTGGAGGAATCCTGCTGGGTGTTGGGCATAGAGAATCCGAATCGGGAGGAGGCGGAAAGCACGAGCCGCAAGACCCCTTGAGAGAGATGGCAACGAGTCTGTGGGGGCGCATCACAGAGCACACGGCAAAACCATACCCCCAAACCATGGCACAGGAGAGGCAGTTGGTACTGGAGACGCTGTTTAAAGAGATATCCTCCCAAGATGGCACCTGAACATTCAGGGGACATTTAAGTGGTTAGATCAAAGCTGAGCTCGGGGGGAGCGGGCATTGGGAGCGGGGAGAACAGGGAGATTGGACCACAATATGCACCCATCATTTTTTACTTCCAAGGGCTCGCGGATACAACCTGCAGGTCATGGACAATTTTGGGAATTTTGGGGTTTCCAGTTGGGGTTAGGGAGTGGGGGTGGGGAACTGGTATATTTGGTACTGGTGTTGCAGAGATGAATCCTACTTTCTGGGGGTCAGGCTATGCGGGGGAGGTGGGGGCTCAAAGGGATCGCTGGAACACAAGGCTAAGTCAACGAAATGACAAGCACATCCTCATGTCATGTCGCACCACACGTTGAAAGTTATCACACTCAATGTGAAAGGCCTCAACAATCCCACTAAGAGGAAAGCTATCCTTTCATACTTGGAAAACACAAGAGCAGATGTATGCCTCCTCCAGGAGACTCATCTCCTCTGCAAAGATTGGCACCGGATGAGGTTGAGATCCTTCCCCCACCAATTTTTTGCCTCTACCCCGGATAAAAAACCTATATTGGTCGCTAAGAGTTTTAAGGGGACACCGGGAGATAAGGTAGCTGAAATCAAAGGAAGACTCTTAGCCTACACATTCCAGGTTGGGGGGCACACACTTGTGATAGGATCAATATACGCCCCTAATTCAGGACAGGAGAAATTCCCAAAGTCAGCTCTCACAGAGATCATGCACAAACAAGAGCGCAGAACGATTGTGGGAGGGGATCTTAATATAGTTATGGACGCGACTAGAGATAGATCAGGAAACCGATTCACTCAAGCTGGAGAGCTATCTCAAGAATGGAAAGAGTGGCTTCAGTCCATGGGGCTTGTGGATTTGTGGCGGGTGGCACATCCTCAAGCATCACAATTCTCATTTTATTCCCATGCACATGGTACATACACACGCCTTGACTATCTGGTGGGTACGACGGAAATCAATACAATGGTGGAGGATGTCGACATTTCACCGGCAGCACTCTCTGATCACAATGCAGTGACTGTTTCCCTGCGGTTACCGCCACAATGGAAACAACCGGGGTGCTGGCGATTGAGGGAGAGCATGCTTCACAAAGAAGCAGTGACAGAACAAATCCACAAATGCATCAGGGAGTACCTAGAGGTAAATGATTCCCCAGATATAACCATGGCCACCCTGTGGGGAGCCCTGAAGGTGGTAGTGAGAGGTGAGCTAATAGCCATTTCAGCCGCAGAAAAAAAGGAGCGCAGGGAAAAGAGGGAGCACTTAACAGCGCAAGTTTTAGAACTAGAACGAGTGCATAGCTGGACAGGAGCGCCTAGGGTATGGCGGCAAGAGCGCAACTAGCGGGACTAGACCTCGATAGAGCCGAATATGAAGCGCTGCGACTAAAGCACTCCTATTACATCGGAGGTGACAAGACTGTGCACATGTTGGCGGGTAAACTTCGGGCCCGGACTCAACAGACGAAGATACAATCAATTGAGAATGATAAGGGGGAGGAATTCACTGAGGGCGAGGATATAGCACAAACATTCAGGGAATTTTACACAGACTTATATAGAGGGGAGACCACTTCAGGATCACACTTGACATCATATTTACAAGGGATCCACATGTCCATGATAGCTAGAGACCAAGCGGATATGCTGGATGCCCCGATTTGGGTGGAGGAAGTGATTGGGGCGATATCACGCCTTAAACTTCTTAAATCGCCAGGGCCGGATGGATTCGCGGCGGGCTTCTATAAATCCTTTTGCCACATCTTAGCCCCAATCTTCATGAGATCATTTAACTCATTTATGGGGCCGGGATCCATTCCTTCTGACATGCTGGCAGCAGCTATTGTGGTTCTGCCCAAACCGGGGAAGGATAAAAAACAATGTGGCTCCTATCGTCCGTGTCCCTCATCAATGTGGACCTCAAGTTGTTCACAGGCATTTTGGCAGCAAGACTAGGCCCATTGATGCCCGGTATAATAGAGCCGGACCAGGCAGGATTTATTCAAAATTGACAGAGCGGAGACAATACCAAACGGATCATACAACTGATAGATAAGGCCCACCGCACAAACATGGATGCCCTGCTATTGACGGCCGATGCCGAGAAGGCGTTTGACCGGGTGGACTGGGGTTTCCTAGAACAAACATTGATCCATTTTGGCATGGGGGACGATTTAGAGCCTGGGTAGCGAGCTGCTATAATGCACCCACAGCCTCTATCAGGGTCAATGGGGTATCGTCTTGTCCCTTTGTCATTCAGCGGTGTACAAGGCAGGGGTGCCCATTGTCACCTCTTTTATTCGCCTTGTACATCGAACCGTTGGCCCAAAGGGTCAGGGACAATCCGGACATTACGGGTATTCCCTTTGGGGGGGAAAGTCATGCAATAAGCCTTTATGCCGATGACATACTAGCTACACTTGAGTCTCCGGAACGATCGGTCCAGGCATTCTTAAGGGAATTGGAGTCCTTCGGAAGGGTCTCCGGCTTCCGGGTCAATGTAGGGAAATCACAGATTCTCAGGTGGGCTGGGAGGTCGGCAGGATCAAAGACAGGGGGCAATAGCTTCTCAGGGATCAAAATAGCGGATTGTATCCCGTATTTGGGGATTGAGCTGGCCTTATCTGTCCAACAAACGACCACCACTAAACTTGCCCAACAGATCACGAAGGACTTACAGAGCTGGAGGCACCACAACCTGTCACTCCTGGGTCGCGTGGCAGCGGTCAAGATGTCTATTCTCCCAAAGGCATTATATTTGTTCCAGACGCTACCGGTCTGGCAGCCTAGGGGCACACTCAATACGTTACAGAAGGACATACTCCATTTCATTTGGGCAGGGGCACGACCACGCATGCGAAGGGAGGTGGGACATTTGAAACCGGAGATGGGGGGCCTGGGGATCCCGAACCTGCTGGATTATTTTAGAGCAGCCCAAATGAGGTACCTAGTGGAGTGGAACAGAGAGGAGACAGAAAAGCGGTGGCTGTTTCAGGACAGGGCATTAGCAAGACTCTCGCTATGGAAGGTCCCTTTTCTGAAGAAAGCTGACAGGCAGCAAGATCTCCAGGGATCACCTATCACAATGTCGGTGGTGCAAGTATGGGAGGGAGTGGCTACTAGAAGGGGGCTTACAACATTCCCCTCCCCGCTGATGCCATTACTGGAAAACAGGGAGTTCACTCCGGGGTTAGATGGTAAGGCTTTTTCCACTTGGCAAGCTACGCCCCTGCAAGGCGGCAGGACATTTGTTTGACATGGAGGGGATAATCCCTTTCCCACACCTACTGCAGGAATATGCACTCCCAGAGATGGAACGGTTTCACTATCTGCAAATAAGACACTGGCTACTCCACCCAGATATCCACCCAAAAGTCAACCGGAAACTGACGAAATACAAAAAATGGCTGATCACAAAGCTAACTGATAAAAAACTGATCTCCGAACTGTATGATATGTTGCGCCTACTGGCCCCCACACAACCCACTACTAGCCAGAAACGCTGGGCGAAGGAACTTGGAAGGGATCTCATGAGGAAGGAATAGGGGGATATATACTACAGGGCCAAACACACGGCGTGAAACACGGCTAGTAAAGAAGCAGCCTTTAAAATCACTACGTATTGGTACCTGACACCTGTGCGCCTTAATAGAGGGAACCCGGATCGCAGTCCTACTTGCTGGCGGGGGTGCGGGGAGGATGGGACCCTGTTACACCTGTTGTGGGACTGCCCTGTTTTGTCCGCGTATTGGCCCAGGATACTGGATGAGATAGATAAGCAGTTCGAGGCGCAGATTCCAACGTTCCCGGCATATGTAGTATTAGGGTTGCCCAATCCTTTAAAGTTCCCTTTGAAGTCTCGTATAGGGAAGCAGATGGGATTAGCCCTGGGGGGCGGCGCTTCAAAATATTTTAACACACTGGGGAACACAAACGACACACACAGGTTGGCTCCATAGACTGACATATCTTGGTGATGGAACGCATTCATGCTTCCCTCACAAATTCGGTAGCCGGATTCAAAGAGGTCTGGAAACCACTTCTAACTCTACTGTCCGCAGAATTCAATGAGATCACGTGTCTGAAATACCTTCACCTTCTCCGGCTAACGGTGACGGACGAACCACACACCACAAACTGAATGCAAGCCTGGAGCACTCTTGGCACACCAGCTGTACCATAACGATACGTAATAAGAACACCAGTATGGAGGAGGGTGGAGGGGTTTGTTTGAATTTTTTTTGGGGGTATGTTGTCACATGTTCCTTTTGAAAGTTTCCTTTCTTGTGTCAGACCATTGAACGCTTCACAAGCATAATGTGGATTACATTGGATTACACCAATGAAGGTAGCGCTAAGTGTCATTGAACATATAATTGGGAAATGGTGTATTATAAGAAATGTGATGCAGTTATAAAATGTCTGCATGATGATGATATCAATAAAACAGAGTTAAACCATCATTTTAATATTAATATTGGAAATGACCTTTCCCATAGAATAAACTCAGCTATAAACTACAGGTATCGCCATTTGTCAAGGGGAGATGATGATAGGTAATCCCCTCAGCAACAGATACAGGCAATTGCATGAAGACGTAGCAATCCCTAGCATCCATGGTGTTGACATAATCATATAACAGTTTCATATATACATTCAATGAGTAATCTCCCTTTGAAGCATCTATGTGTAACTCCTTATCATCTAGTGCGGAGAAACTATTTCTAGTAGGCAAGGGTGGTTTAGAGATACGACAAGGCTTAGTCTCTTCTACATGCGAGTGGTGGGGTAAATTTAGTATTATAAGCAAACAGCTAACACTATTGTGGCAACAGCAAATACTCCTGCACATACGCGTTTGTGTCTAAGGGCGTCTGAAGCATACTCCATGAGTTCTTTAGTGACAGACCATTTAGTTTAGAAGATTTGCAGCACAATTTTATGTGGCTCAGTTCTATTGAATCAGGCAGTGAATCGTAGTTCAAATATCTCTTTTACGACTTCAAAGTATAGTCTCTTTAGTAAAGGCACAGTTCAAGCTCGCTGATGAGAACTTCTAGAACAAACTGAGTCAGTCTATTTGGTGGCACAGCAATCAGTACAATCTCAGTTCGACCACAAAGTTCAACTCAAGGAGGTTCCAATGGATGCAAATTGTCATAGCAAAAGGTGTGAAATGTTCTCTCCCAATCATTGTCTGCCAAGTAAGTCCATTCAGGTGAGGAGTACCTTTGGCAGGGTACTCTTGCTCTTTTGACCTCCTCACTGCTGGCCCGTATTCATCACTGTCGCTGAGGCCAGATTTATTAGCATCCTCTGGGATGGTACAGAGTGCTTGCACTTCATTCAGACAGTGTCTCCCTCTTTCTTGTCTTCTGGGCCAATGGTCTCTGGGGTAAAACTTACATTACTATTATACTAGAACCTTCACCAGGGTCTGTATCTCACGTAGTCAACTCTACCGACTTGGACCCTTCTGTACCAACAATAGTTTACTCTCTTTGACCTCCTGCAGGCCAAACAAGTTCTGTCCCAGCTGCTTGCTGGTCCCCAACAGCTTGACTAAGCTGTTCCCTCTGTCTCTCTGTAATCACGGCACATCAGGAACAGGTGCTGTTATATTATCAAGGGGACATGGCACACTGCGACTATGTGCAGCATGTACCCAGTTCGGGAGACCTCCATACTTCACAGCAGTAGTGGTAAGCAGTACTAACTGGTGCGGCCCATGCCAAGAAGGTTCAAAGCACGACATGCACACGTGCTTCTTTACCATTCCCCAGTCGCTGCAACTGAGGTTATAGCACTGCTCCTGTTGAGGCAAAGCTGTAGCCTCTCAGTCCTGTTGATACACAGAACGTGCTACATCAGCCATTCCTTTGCAGTAATCAAGAATCATATCATCTGTAATGTTCACAAGCGCATTTGCAGGCACCGCTGTTTGTCTCATGGCCCTCCCCATGATGATCTCGTGGGGCGACCATCCTGTCCTCCTGTCTGTAGTGCTGCGCAAACTCATCAACACAAGTGATAACGCATCAGGCCAATATCAAAAAGGTTGAAGCACACACTTTTGCCAATCTGGATTTTAACGTGCCATTAACTTGTGCCACAATTCCGGAAATCTCCGGACTGTAACTGCAATGGAGCCTCTGCTCAACTTGTAGTGCTACATATAACATCTTCAGGGCCTCATTGTTGAAATGAGTTCCTCGGTCTGACTCCAAAGAAGTCAGGAATCCAAACCGCATGATCAACTCCCTAAACAACAGCTTAGCTACTGTGAGACTGTCATTTCTCCTTGTCAGGTATGTTTCTACCTACCGAGATAAGATGCAGACAATCACTAGGGTGTATCTCAACCCATTGCAAAGGGACATCTCAATAAAGTCCAATTGCATCCTATTGAAGGGACCTCCTGATCTCCCAATGTGACTCATTGTAACAGGGGTTTCTTTCCTACATTATGTTGCTGACACATCACACATCAGTGACAAACTCTCAGACATCAATCTGAATCTGGGATTAAACCATGTTTGCCTGAAGAGGTACACCATTGCGTCTCTCCCTACATGTGCAGGACTATGGTAATGTCTGGCCATCACTGGTAACAAATTGTCTGGTAAAACAGTTCTTCTATCTGTTGAAACCCATATGTCATCTTCCTCTCTTTTGACACAGCCTGCTTGTTGTTCAGCTTCTGGTACTTTTTCCTGTAACCTCTTAATTTCCTCCCAAGTATCAACTGTACACACAACAGATTGCAATCTGTAACATCTGAATTTTCATTCACGTATTCCCCATTAAAGGTGCATGAATTCAATGCATAGTACCAGGCAGTCTCATCTGCATACCGGTTGCCCACTGTCACATAATATGTGCCTTGCCTATGGGTGGCACACTTCACCACTGCAATTTGGGCAGGCAATTGTAGGGACTGCAAACAGTTTCTTACAGTTTCTCCTTTGCGAATAGGCAAACTGAAGTCATAAACCCTCTCTTTGACCACAACAGCCCAAAGTGACACAAGACACCAAATCCATACTATCATTGAAGATTGTCACTCTCATCTTGTCTGAAGCACAGCATGCTCTGGTAAGAGCAATCAATTCTGCCACTTGTGCTGAAAAGACTGCAATTTGGGCAGGCAATTGTAGGGACTGCAAAAGGTTTCTTACAGTTTCTCCATTGTGAATAGGCAAACTGAAGCCATAAACTCTCTCTTTCCTTTGAGGCACAGACCCGTAAGTTGGCAGGGAAGTGTCTCGGAATCCTGAGAATGTTACAGAAAACCCTGGATGTTCTTCACACCCCAGCTAGGAAAACACTGGTCCAAGCCTTGGTAACATCCCAATTGGACTATTCTCTATTTAGGAGCAACTAAAAAATGCCTTCACAGGCTACAATGTATCCAGAATGCGGCAGCCTGCCTAGTTCTGAAGCTTCCCCGGTGAGCTTCCACGGGGAAGGCTCTTGATGACCTGCATTTGCTGTTGGTTATGAAAATAGTCCTTTTTAAAGCCTTATGCATTAGTCACCGTAGCTTACAGGGCAAAGGTCCGAGTTATCTGCATGGCCTACTTACTCCTTATAATCCTACACGCCATCTCAGATCAACCGGGACCTATCTGGTCAAAGTTCCTAAAGTACAAAAAGTAAGAATGGGTGTGCGTTCGTTCAGCTATTTTCCAGCCAAAAATTGGAATGTTCTTCCTCTTTCTCTCCTTGCGGAACCATCGGAGTCTCTCTTCTGAAAAAAACTAAAAACCTGGCTTTTCCAGGTGTAGGTCCTCTACTCTGTCTCCTTTTCCCTAAAGAGCTTTGCCTCGGTGCGGGGACACACCAGTTGGTGTAACCAGGCACTTTACAAGTGATATTATTATTATTTTCTGTGACCACAACAGCCCAAAGTGACACAAGACACCAAATCCATACTGACTATCAGTGAAGATTGTCACTCTCATCTCGTCTGAAACACATCATGCTCTGGTAAGAGCAATCAATTCTGCCACTTGTGTTAAAAACACACCAGCAACAGTGCAAACTGCATAAGCAGCTTTCAGATTTCTCTTATGGTCGCGTAGGCAGGAGCGATCAACAAACAGCATATGATCTGACTATGGTAATGCACATCTTGTATGTCAGGTCTTGGTTTTGTGCACAGTTCAGTGACATCTAGACAGTCATGTTCAACTTCATCACTCACATTCTCACTTCCTGGTAGGGACAGCAGTGTGGCAGGGTTGAGAGTAGTACATCTTCTAAGGGTGACATTTTTGGCACCCAGGATGATCTGCTCATACTTGGTAAGCCGACTATTTGTAAGGTGCTGTGTCCGAGTACAGTTTAGCAACACCTCGACTTAATAGGGCACAAAAACTGTGGGCGAGTGACCCATGACAATGATTTCACGCTGATCGGGACTCACACAAGTAGAGGCAACAGATTTTAGGCAACCAGGCAGTGCGGCAGCCACAGGGTTGCGTATGGCGGAAAAATAAATCACTGGCTTGCGAGCATTGCCGTAAATTTGGGTAAGCACTGCAAGAGCACAGCCTTCTCTCTCACTGTAAAACAAAGCAAAATATTTGTTATAATCAGGAATTCCCAGAGCCGGGTCATGGCAGAGACATTCTCGCAGCTTTGTGAAGGCACGCATGCAGCTGTCATTCCATGGTACCGGATCTGACATGTCTTTGTGTGTCAGCTTCTGGAGAGGCTTAGCCATCAGAGAAATGCTGGGAATCCACTGTCGACAGTAGCCCACCATTCCCAAGAACATTCTGACTTCTTTCTGAGTTCTTGGAAAATTCATTTTCAGAATCGCTGAGGTTCTCTCTTGACACACTTTCCTTGCTCCTTTCTCAATGTGATGTCTAGATACAGGACCTCTTTTTTGCAGAACTGTAATTTGGTCGAGACACTTTATGTCCATTCTCAGCTAAGTGGTTCAGCAAAGCAATAGTGTCAGGTTGGCAAGAATCTTGGGTATTCGATGCCACCAACAGTTCGTCAATGTATTGGGCAAGTACTGAGTGATAGGGCATTCTTTTTGAGTGTCTGAATATAGATTGAGGGGCTTTCCGTATACCCTTGTGGGACTCTGCACCATGCCAAGACATGACTGCCAAAATGGAAAGGAGAAAGGAACTGCATAAACTGGTGCATTGGTATGGAGAAAAAGGATCGGTGTAAATCGATGACAGAGAACCACTCACATGGAATCTGAAAGAAAATCACAGCTGGACTTGGTACCACAGGACAACAAGGAACCACTATTGAATTTATCCATCGCAGGTCCTTAGCTATGCAGTACTTGCCATTGGGTTTCTCCAAACCCATGATAGGCGAGGTACATGGACTTCCCATAATACCCTTCAGAATGCTTGCTCAATCATTGAGTCAATCATAGGCGTAATCTCAGCAATAGTTTCAGGGGTCAAAATATATTGTGGGATTGTCAGGAAATCAGCATTTGGCTTCACAGTAATGCAGACTGGTTTAACTCCTTTGATGAGTCCAGTGTCTTTACCTGAAAAATGTCCCAGACTTCAGGTGACACTGAGTCTCTCAATCATAGGGGCAAATCATCGTTGGTTAACACAGGGGACATTCTGATGTCAGATCTCTGCCTGGCAAGCTTGAAGACAATGTCCTCATCATTGGTATGGAATTTAATGTCCTTTGGGGTACAGTAAATAGAACGATTTAGCTAACAAAAAAGGTCTCATCCAAGTAGATTCACTGGGCTTGAATCACATACCACAAATTTGTGATGATCCTCAAAAGACCCTATTTTGACAGTACTGCTTCTGAAACTGGGCTAGTAATTTGTTTATTTGCAACTCCTACAACTTGGATTCTTTCTTCCTAGAGGGGTAGGTTAGGAACCTCTACTGTTCTCGAAGTAGAGATGGTAACACCAGTGTCAACGAGGAATAAGACAGGATTCTCATTTACCTCACCGTCCAAATATGGACTACTCTGGTCTATCTCTAAGTTTGCTCCAAGTACGCAATCCTCCTCACCTCTCAGGCCCCGTCATTGCAACAGGCCTGAGCTGTAATCATCTGCTTAGATCAAGGAAGATTGTTAGCACATATTCTCATTCACAAAGGGATTCATATTTACATTAGTGTTTTGATTTGCGTTATATCTCATTTGCAGCATTCACATTTTGTGTGGCACCGGGGCTTGCGGAACCTGCATTGTTTGGGCTTGAGGTACATTGGGATTTTGAACTTTTTGTCTCTGTACCTGCTGTGTATGAACCGTGTTGTTTACCTGAGACTGCACAAATCCACCATTCTGAACCGGATTTCCATTTACCATATTACCTGTATTAAACTGAAATTTGCACTTTTAATGCCCTAACCGGACGCACATGTGGCAAGGGTTAGTTTTCTTTAAAATCATCACATCAACACCTATTCTTGGATCAATCGCAACACCTCGTCCCCTACCCTGTGACTAAAATCCTTGCTGTTGCAAACCATTAACACCTTGCATCATTGGAACCTGTTGATATCCTCCCTGCCTCAATCAATCAATCAATCAATCAGGGGAATTGTAAGCCCACTACTCACCCGTGAGGGTCTCAAGGCGCTGGGGGGGGGGCAGCTCCGTTCAGTCAAAGAGCCAGGTCTTGAGTGTCTTCTTGAAGATGTTCAGGGAGGGGGCACGTCTGATGTCGATCAGGAGCTCGTTCCAGAGGTCTTCGCCGCAATGTAGGAGTAGGCTCTTCCACCTGTTCTGGGTTTGCGGATGAGAGGGATTTCAGCGAGGGCGAGGTCGGCGGATCGGAGGTTTCTTTTGGGTAGGTGGAAAGAGACTCTTTCGTTGAGGTATTGGGGTCTGGTGTTGTGGAGGCATTTGTAGGCGTGGGTGAGTATCTTGAAAGTGATTCTCTTCTCAATGGGGAGCCAGTGGATGTTTCGCAGGTGTTGGGTGATGTTTTCTTGTCGAGGGATTAGTACGAGTCTGGCTGCAGTGTTCTATATGGTCTGGAGCTTGCGGAGCAGAGACTTGTTGATCCCGGCGTAGAGGGCGTTTCCGTAGTCGAGTCTGCTGGTTATGAGTGCGTAGGTGACGGTCTTTCTTGATTCGGGGGGGGATCCATTTGAAGGTGTTTCGGAGGATGCGGATGGTGTTGAAGCAGCTGGAGGCAACGGTGTTGACCTGTCAGGTCATAGAGAGGGAGGAGTCGAGTACGATGCCGAGGTTCTGGGTGTGGTGTGTGGGGGTGGGAGGGTTGCCGAGTGCAGTGGGCCACCAGGTGTTGTCCCATGCTGAGGGGGAGGGTCAGAGGACGAGGACCTCTGTCTTCTCTGAGTTGAGCTTCAGGCAGCTGCTGCTCATCCAGGGTGCGACGTCCTTCATTCCTTCCTGGAATTTGAGTCTGGTGGTTGTGGGGTCCTCGGTGAGGGAGAGGATGAGTTGGGTGTCATCTGCGTAGGATACTATGCTAAGTCCGTGCTGTCTGACGATGGAGGCGAGAGGGGCCATGTAGATATTGAAGAGCGTGGGGCTGAGCGATGATCCTTTGGGTACTCCTCAGTTGATTTCCGTGGGTTTGGAGAGGAAGGGAGGTAGTCTGATTCTTTGGGTTCTTCTGGTGAGGAATGAGCAGATCCAGTTGAGGGCCGTTCCTTGTATGCCGGCGTCATGGAGTCTTGTGGTGAGTGTGCAGTGGGAGACAGTGTCGAAGGCTGCAGAGAGGTCTAGTAGGATCAGGGCCGCTTTGTGGCCTTGGTTGAGGAGGGTGCGGATGTTGTCTGTGGCAGCGAGAAGAGCGGTCTCGGTGATGTGGTTGCCTTGGAATCCGGATTGGGAGGGGTTGAGGATGGAGTTTTCTTCGATGAATTTTGTTAGTTGTGCATTGATGGTCTTCTCGGTGACTTTGGCCGTGAAAGGGAGGAGGAAGATGGGCTGGTAGTTCTTGAGGTCCATGGGATCAGCTGAGGGCTTCTTGAGCAGGGGTCTGACTTCTGCGCGTTTCCAGTTTTCGGGAAAAATGCCGGTCTTGAAGGTGGCGTAGATGGTGTGCCGTAGTTCTGGGGCGATGGTGGTGGCGGCTCTGTGCAATATGTGCGGTGCGGTGTGAGTGGATGCCTTTCATGGTCGAAACGGTGTCTTTGTTGGTGATTGGGGTACAGGAGGAGATGGGGCGCTGGCTGGCAATGCTGGAGAGGGAAGTGGTTCCAGAGTCGGGTGTCTGGTTGTTGAAGTTGTCATAGAGGCTCTTGATTTTCAGATGGAAGTAGGATCCAAGCTTGTTGTAGAGGTCCTGGGAAGGGGTGATGTCCTTGGTTTCGCTGACGGGCTTGGTGAATTCCTGGATGACGCTAAAGAGTTCCTTGGAGATGCTGGAGTTGGCGAGGATCTTGTTATGCATGAAGGTCTTTTTGGTGGATCTGATGCGTTGGTGGTATTCCGTCATGGCGTTCTTATAGGTGGTGCGGTCTTCAGGCGTTTTGCTGTTTTTCCAGTTCTTCTCAAGGCGTTTGCAGGTGCGTCTGGATTCTTGGAGGTCGACGGTGAACCAGGTGGCCTTCCTGGGGCACTGTCTGTTGGGGCAACGTAGGGGTGCGAGCTTGTCTGTGCAGTTGGAGATCCATCTGTGGAGTTCTTTGGCAGCGAGGTTGGCGTCGGTTGAGGTGGTGGGGGAATTGTGGTTGAGGGTGGAGTTGAGCTGCTCCTCAGTGACTTTGCTCCAGTTCCTTCATGGAGGGCATGGTGAGGGTTTGTGCAGCATGGGATTGTCGACGTGGAAGTGAACGCAGTGGTGGTCTGTCCATGGGGGTGGTTTGGTGCGGCTGAAGTGGACGGAGTTGCCTCCCGCAAAGATGGGGTCGAGGATGTGTCCTGCCTTGTGGGTGGGAGTGCTGACGAGCTGTTTCAGTCTGATGTTGGCGAGGTTGTCCAGGAGGGTGGTGGAGTTGGGGTCATTGAGGTTGTCGAGGTGGAAGTTCAGGTCTCCAATTAGTATGTAGTCCATGGAGGCAATGGTGTGGGGGTGATGAGGTTGGTGATGGCGGTGGCGAATGGAGCATGGGATCTGGGGGTCTGTAGACGAGAGTTCCGCGAAGTGTGGTTCTCGGGTCGGTCTGGACCTGGAAGTGGAGGTGTTCTGTGGTGGAGAAGGGGTTGCTCGTGGTGGAGGTGGAGAGTCGGAGGGAGCTCTTGTGTGCGATGGCAAGTCCTCCTCCTGGGCGGTTGGGGCGGTCCTTCCCCTGAATCTTGTATCCATCAGGGATGGCAATGGAGATGTCGGGGGCGAAGAAGGCGGTGGTCCAGGTTTCTGTAAGGAAAGCGACGTCTGGTGAGAGGGTGTCGAGGAGGTCCCAGATCTCTACGGCATGTCTGTGCAGGGAACGCACGTTGAGGAGGATGCAGTTCAGGGCTCCGGAGTTGTTGGCGTTCGTCGTGGGGGGCGGTGTCTGTGGGGGCAAGGTCGGAGGTGAAGGTCTGGCGGTAGTGGCGGCAGGAGAACTGGCCGTGGGTGATGTTCGGCATGGACAGCTGGCAGTTGTTGTTCCTTCCAGGGTTGAGTGCGAGGAGGGCAGCAGGGTCATAGTGGTGTTTGCTCTGAGATCCAGGGGTTCTGGCGCTGGTCACGGACGGGCACAGACGGGCTTGCCTTTGGCGTGCCATCGGTGTGCCAGCGGCACGCCTGCTGGGTGCGTCCGCTGCGCAGCCACGCAGCGGCTGCCACTAAATATGGGAGGTGGGAGGGGGCGGGAGGAGGGAGGCGCAGCTGGGAGGTGGGAATCGGCAGGGGGGAGGGGCCAAGGGGGCAGCAGCAGCAGGATGGGAGCAGGAAACGGGCGGGGAAAAACAACACTGAGACGGGCACAAATTAAGGGCAGCAGTAACAACCAGGCACAATCAGGGCATAAAACAGTAACACAGGCAAAATGAAGGGCACCAAAAAATAAAAGGGCAAACAGTGACATAGCAGGCGCAACGGGGAGGCTCGAACCCCTACCTGCACCGGGCGCTACACAGGGCAGCGGCACAGCAGCGGAGCTGCAGAGGGAGACGGCAGGTCGCTGGCCAGGGGGTCTGACCTGTATTATCAACAAAAAAACTGATTCTGACATCTCTGTGCAGCTTTCATCTGTGCAATCATTAGCTTTTCCTCCAGCCTTTTATGCTTCATCTCTAATTCGTCACCACAGTACTTTGCGTACCACAAGATCTCATCAATAGGTTTACTCTGCCAACAAATTATGTCCTGCTGAATCATTGGACTAATCTCAGGTCTCAAACCATACACAAATTGGTAAACAAAATGTTCCAACTCCTTTGCAGTTCCACTGAATTGCTTGAATGCCTGCAACAATCTTTCATTGTAAGCATGTCTTGATTCTTTGGGTTCTTGGGTCGTTCTGTCAATTTTGACTCAATCAATTTCTTTAGGAGAGATTTTTTTTTTTTAGAAAAGAAATCGCCTGATTGTATTTCTTCATTACCAATGGGGATGGAGCATTCGACTGAGGATGTCTCGTCGGCTCTTCCTCGGGCAAATCCGCAGCAATTTTCCATTCAACCGACAACTCGCCTGGAACCTTAATTTCAAATAAGGTATCCAGATTTTTCTATGAAAGCTTTGAAATGTTAACAAACTACTCAGCCTGTCTGTACCATTCCACTGGATTTGCTCTCAATTTCGGGAAATCATTTTGGAAAGATGTAAGAATCAGCCCTACTCCATGGTACATGTACGTACCCTACACCAGGCACTTCTCTCATGGGAAGCAAGTGTACATTGTCATCATCCACCTCTGTTCCAGGTAGAGGCATATGTATCCTAACCTTCTTTGATTCTTTTTTCTTCGGTCATCTACCTTCCCACTTATACAGCTCATTCCACTTCCGTACATAAGAAATTAATTCTTTAATCTGTAATCTCATTCCAGATGGTCGCATGTTTGGAATATCCCATGTTTGTAATAGCCAAGACACTGAAGCTCAACCTGTAACTTCTCTGTAGGACTTTGGATATTTGTATGTCAATCCCATGTTTCTGAGCTAATTCTGCAAGTCTATCATGAGCCTGTCCTGCACATCTGGTAATGTCTTTACACAAAACTAGTAGTTCATCTAGTGGAAGTGGAAAGAACATGCTAAAGCCCATCTATGAAGGGACAACTAACCCATGGCAAATTTACATGCAGAAAGCAGTGGAAACATTGGGCCTGGCAACACAAAACTGGGGACAAGAGGGCTTAAGCTATGAGGCAATTAAAAACGCACTTTACAAACAAATTCACCAATTGTCACGAGAAGCAGACTTAGCAAACTATATAGCCGGGGGAGGGCTCCCTGGACTGATTACATCATACAAGGAGCAAAAAATACAGACCTACTTGAGGCAAACATTGGGGAGGAAGGCTCTAAAAAACATTCAATGGGCCAGACTAGTGCCCCTTCCAATCAAAGAACTAAACCCTGGATGGAAATCCCTCGCCTCTATAACCAGGTGCAGAATCTGCAACTATAAAAAGGAATCCCAGCTACATTTGGTGTGCTGTTGCCCCGACCTGTTACAGTGTCATCAGAAGCTGCTAAAACCAATGTGTCTAGCTAAGGGAGTTCGGACATACAAAGAAGCGGTATTGGCTTTGTTCTCCTGCACTGTACCAACAAGACTTGACCACATTTTTTAAATACATGGCCGAGCTGTGTGTCAGACTCACAGAGAAGGAAGGTTCAGAAGACACCAGAGGAGTTTGTTACAGCAGCAAGCAATCAAACAGAAAATAGACTCATTTTTTAATCTTAATACCATAGTTTTAAACGATACACGGCACTTAGTGACTTTAAACCCAGTGGCGCTCAGACATTATGGTGGCCAACACAGAGGTCTTTTCTGTCCCATAAGTCTGTCGCACGATGCCCTTTGCCACGGAACTTGATATTAACTTTTTAAATAATGCTGCTACAATAATATTTTTTAATATGAATAAGTATTTCCTACAAGTTTACAACTGTAATCAGATAGAATTTTACTCATGTGTTCTCTTCACAAATGTAAGACATATTGCAAATGATTTTAAGTAATTGTGCAATAAAAAATGTTCAGTTCAGTAGTAGTTCATCATCCCGTTAAACCACTAATTGAGATAGACTAAGCATCCCAATAATCATTACTTCTATTTCTATTTTCAATTTAGCCACATCAATGACTCTTTCTCTGAGGAGGTTGAGCAGCTGCTTCTTCACTTGTTCCAGGATTTCAAATATTCACAGAAGAGTCTACCGAAGGCATCTCAAAAGATCTACCAACAGGTGCACTGCTCTTTTCACCAGTCTGTACGTCATTATTTGGAGGTGGACGATTTAATAGTAATTCAGTCAAAAAATCCTCATCTAGGTCACTGTCACTATCCACAGGGATATTGTCTGTATCTGCTGGTTCTCTATTCTTTTTTCTTTTCCTTGCATTTACCCTTCTCTACTCCTCCTATTGTCAAAACAGGGTATAATCTAGTTCCCTCAATTATGCCAGTTCTTCATGCCTTCTGTTGTGCATCCCATCTGGCTTCCGCGCAAGTGCATATAGCTCTCTTGACCCGCTCCTGATATTTCTCTCTCTGCTTAAGATGGGCCATATGCTCCCAAGCATTAAGTGCTTTAATTCGTGTAGGTCTAGGAGGTGGTCTCATTTCGCACAATGTCCTCCTTAAATTCTCAATAATCCTTATATTAAATGTTCCATAATGTGGAAATTGCAATACACCGTCTTTCCCAGTGATTCTATGCCACTGTGCAAGCCATAGACATCTGTCACCATAATGCGACAAGACGTACCTTCAGGTGGTGTCTCTTCTCCCTTTCTAACAGACACTGTCTGGGTCTCTTTACCATATGTTGTATGGCCTTAAAGAATTTCATTTTTTCTCAAAATACTACAATATTCACAAATGACTTTCCATTGAAACCAGGAAAAAACTTTCACCCACCATTCTCTGTTCTTCTACACTGAAACTTAACTTTCCGTTGTATCCTTATACCTATCCCGGGATCATAGGCCACGACAGACCCGATAACCCCTTCAACTTCTGTGCATTACGTGCCACATTCACACATCAACTTTAATCAACTCAAATCAACTCCGCATTACATCACACAGCTGCTTCAAAACACTGCAATCTAAGTATAAGCAATTGCATTGCGCAACCCTATTAATACTCACACTCCTCTGCTGCTACAAGTTGTTTCTGCACAACTGGTACTCCATCAATTCACTAGTCGAACAATGGGGTTTTGGACTTGAACTGGGCATGGGCAACTTTCTAGACAGGACACCCTATATCTCTCACGTCAGTGGACAAACCATCCGACGTGCTACCAGATTTGATCCAGCATTTCCCCAGCCCACACTTCTCTTTCAGTTAAATTTCCTTACACTTGGTCCTGTGATGGACCTTTTTAGTCACACTAAGGGGTGAAGGAAATAAGGGTGGTCATATTCAATTCAATCAACTAACAGTGCAACCATTTAGCTACACAATTAGGACCAGAAATCGGTAGCCAGGTTCAATGGTGTTTATTACAAATTAGTAATCAGGTTTAGTTCAATTAATCTTAAGACTATTCTGTAAAAGTACTATATAACAACAGGGAGACCAAGTCTCCTAAAGAAATTAAGGCCGACAAGAATTAGATAGACTATCTATTCAGTGACTGCATTGCAAAACAGTAGCAGCAACACTTGATGCTCAGAGAATAACCAATGACTATCTCTGCTATACATTAGAAATCTAAGTATCTTAAGCACAATCCACAGTAGGAGAATGGTTCATTAAGTAAAAAAGGTCTAAGAAATCAAAGATTATCATCTCAGATTTAAAGGCAAGGTACAGGGAGTTAAGCAAATCAATAACCAGCATTTAGAAGCTCGGTCAGGAGTCTTCAATATGTTGGGTACAAATATAGCACAAAGCTACACTCAGAACGATGTCCAGAGGGCATAAAGTAATAAGTTCTCAAGGGCCATAGAAAGGGACAGGCGAAATCATGGAAGGGGTCCGGAAAGGACCCAAAAGGGCAGTGCTACAGGGATTCCGCAGAACCAGGTTCAGCAAGGAAGTCCAAGAAAGCTCTGCCAAAATCGGCAGCCCAGGGAAAGGATAGGCTAGCAAGAAAAGACCAAGATTGTACGAAGTGAGCAAGGGGAAAAGAGTTTCCTCTCCTTTCAGGGAAGACCTGATAAAATGCTGTGTTAGAAGAGACTGCAACAAAATGATTTCTTACACAGGGTATGGAAAAGAAAAGGCCTAGAGAAAGAAACTAAGTTAACACATTAAACCATCAAGCCACATTTAATATATGTGTGAACAATTAAACATAAAGGTATATAATTATTTTAGTGTGATGGAGCAGGGTAAATATAAAAATGTTAACCTCCTAATATTTTCGTACAATATTAATAAACATGTTCGTTCAAGTAAATAACCAACAATGTATGTAAAGGGTTAATTGTAACACGCAATTCAGTGTGCAAAGTAATGGACTAATAATTGTTTACGTTTCTAACATAACATAATATTTTGCGTACTAAAACAATAATAAAATGCATGATTGTGCTTTTAAATAAAACGTGTGGTTGCAAAATAAAGTGATGGTAAGTAAGGGACAGCTTTATATGTTGCTTCTGCTAGGTAATACCTAATTGGGGTACGTAGAAAGACGGGAGGGAAACGAAAGGGTTTATATTTCTTTGTTTTAATAACATTTTGTTTTCTTTAAAAATAGTGTGCTTAGGCCTGCCGAGCAGCAATATAAAATGGCCGCGAGATACTAGAGTGCGCATGAGCGGATGCGACCATGTGATAGAGGAGAGAGGCTGTGGAAAAGGGATGATCACGTGCTGATGCCGAGAGGCTAAGATGAAAGTATGGTCAAGGCTGCTGTGACCCTTCTGAGCAGATGTGTGCCAAGATGATCAGCAAGAAGCGTGAGAAGCCTGGTTGAATCAATAGAAGGAACTGTGTTATACAAATTGTAGCAGAAAAAGATACAATTTGGACTGATCGAAACGGATGAGCAAGTGCATGAACTGTGGGAAACGATGCTTGCATGGACATTCCACACAGAACTGGTTAAGACCAGGAAGGTTGATTAAAATGTATAGGGATCAGAGTTTTTTGACCAATGAGAATGAATCACGCCATGTAAGAAGAAACATTTTATGCTGTAAGCTAGAATTAGGGTATAAGAAGACCTACTCTTGGTGGGAGGGGTTAGAATGCTGGAGTAGAATGCTGCGGGATGCTGCGGGAGATGCTGAAGAAGTTAGATGCTGTAGATGGGAGAGTTTGCGGTTGCTGATGCTGACGAGCTGATGCTGCTGCTGTTATTTTCCTTTTCCAGTTGAGTATAAAATGCTGCTTTAGGAGAACTCTTATTTGATAGATTTTTATTAGAATTATTAGGATTTCCCAGAGAGATAGATAGGTTGATCTATAGAGTTCTTAGTATGATAACCTCATTTTCCGTCTAATAAAAGTGCCATGCAAATTCCACTATTCTTATATTGATGATAAATGAAATGATCTGAATAATAAGATTAATCTCAAATTTCCTGCATTCAAAACTTTATATAAACTTTATTATTCTTTAAACAAATAACTCAGTGATTTTTCTTTAGTATAATGATTAATAATGAAATGGTAAAGAGTTCATTGTGATTGAGCTGGTCTTAATCACCATCAACTGATTCCTACTAGTTGGTCCATCGACCAATGAGCGGAATACCTTAAAAGCAAATGAGAATTATTGTGTCATTATAAAAGAGGTATCCCGTCTCCTTCCAGCGAATCATTTTTCTCCTAGGTTTCATGACGGAGGAAATCCAGGGAACAAATGAGTAAGTGAATGTATATGCGGTGTTATGGGCCCCACCGTCATATGGATATAGTGTGTGTTGTCATAAGGTTTCTGCACATACACAGAGCTATGCACAGGAAAATGGGACCCCGGAATACAGTGGTTTGCCACCATATACCGTAGCACCCAAAAACCCCAACCCAACTAGCTTAGCATCCCATTAGCACCCAAGTACTAATGTTTGGACAACCCAGAACACGGTATCTTTATCTCAGGACTCGCAGAAGCAAGAACACTCTTTCGTCACTCACTCGTACTTGTCCACAAGATGCGTAGGAAGAGACACTGGATAGGTTAAAATGTTTATTCCAACTTACGTGCTCTAATGTACAGTACACGTGTCAGTACTAATAGCATAATGCATATGACTAATATAAGCAGCATGGTTACAATTCCATAGAATACAAACGGGGAAAGCATCTCAGAGCTCAGTGGATAAACGTATAAATAACATTACCACCCTCCCCTTGCAGTAAGATAGTTTATTATAATAATAGAAGACCTCTGGGCTTTGACTAGCGAACCCCCATACCTCAGTCTCTAGATGCAGAATTACATCAGCAGGACATCATAGCTCTTCTCACTGAAAGGGATTTCTCCAAGTGTGTTAAGCGCTAGTAAACCACAGTATTAAAAGCATACCAAATTCTTCATGGCAATTGCACCTAATGTTATGTCTGGGTGCGCGAGACTGGCCATATCAGGAAGAACCAAAATACATTGTTATGCGACCTTGTACATGTTTGTGCAGACTGAGCCCAAAAAGGTGAACAACAGAAAATGCAGACAGTGCAAAAGAACTTGGCACGAGCAAAGGGCGAGGAAAGCCCGGCTCAGTGTAACGTGCGCAAAGAAAAGCAGCATGGCAGCCAGGCCTAGGCCAACATAACAAGGCAGGTAACAATCCACAAGACACCCTCCCCTGGTCAGTCCAGCGGCCAAGACAGAGGCCCATCAGAGGAAAAACACAGCCGTTGGAGCACAGGGAGCGCCCAAACGGCGAAGGGCAGGTCAATCCATGAAAGTGTAAGTGCAGAGAAAAGCCATACCCTCCAAGAGTTCATCATTGGAATTGTCAAAAAACATAGATGCTATCCAATCCATGAGATCAAAAGAGCAGGAATGCTCCTCAACAAAGGGAGCATCCAGAAGCAATGCGGGACAGCTTGCGTGATAATCGAAACAGCTTCGTTGTAGGAGATCCTGGGCAGCCGCCCAGATATCCCATTGCGCCAAAATCCCCAGTGCAGCCGCACGCGCCATACAGCCAGCAACGGAACAGTCCTGCTCATGGGCCTCTAAGGGACCCATCAACTGAACAAAATCCGGAACAGACAATGACGAATTGGAGAGGCAATAATCCAGAGTCCAGGTGAAAGGACAGCGGACACAAGTCATCACAGGTTGCACGCAAGTGAAATACGCAAAGCGAAATGAAAGAGTATATGACACACTCAGTGTCGCCAATGGCAAGACACCAAAACCGGCCAAAAGTCGCTCACGGAGCAGCTGGAGGCGTTCTGGATCGAGCAGGTCCCATCGGGGAGCAGCCATTGCGCAGAAAGCAAATTAAGAGCAAGACACCAGCCGCTAAAGCGAGGATCAATGGGAAACCGCCAAAGACACTGGAAAAAATAGAATGTATGAAAGCCGGGATGGCACCAAAAATAGTTTGGAAGGAGGACACCAAGCCCGACCCAACGACCTTAAAAAAGTGTACTAGGCCTTCAGTGTTAGATGCGTTAAAAATACGATGTATTAACTCCCCAAAATGTTGGGGGAGATTAGTGTTTAAAAGGGCCTGTATTTCACTGTGGGTACTCGCCACCTGGAGAATGAATGTCTCCCGGGCGGACGTGAGCATAACTTCCTCGTTTAATAATAGTGCCTTTATTCTGCTCAGTCTATTGAAATCTGCTTCCATGGTAGGGATGGAAGGCCAAATAGAGATATCAACCTTGCCATGAGGGGGAGGAAAAAGCACATTTTTGCAGCAGACAACCCTGTGCGAAACTGTTACAATGTAAGGAATGCCAGCTTGCAGGCCACAACAGTTTTCGTTATTTAAAAGTAAATAACTACCATTGGAAAGGAGAGTGAAAGTAGGTGAAATAACAGGAGCAGGAATACCTTTCAGCACACAAGCAAGATTAGGAGCGGAAACGCTACATGAGCCATGCAATTTAATGTGTTTACAAATAAGCGAATGACCCATAGTCGAGTCGCAGTACTCCCCCGTGAGAAAGACTTCCTTGCCGTCCCGAAGGCATTTATACATGAAAGGCAAGGACCAGAGTTCATGCAGGAAAGCACTGCCCAAGGGCCGGTAACGGCCCACAGGATAATGTTTCATGCACGAGTCAAATTCAAACAAGGAAAAAGGTAAAGCGATAACCCCATGGACTAGCCATACAGCAGAATCGAGTTCTGCAACAGAGAACGGCAAAGGATCCATCTTTTCGATATGTAATAGAGTGTAAGTTGCATCTTTCATGGACATAAATTGCTGTTTGTCAGTTAAGTTAAAAGGTAGAAACAAGGCAGAGGTGTTCAAAAAATGCCAAGGAACTTTACCTAACTTGAGCGTTTGTAAAGTCCATGCAAACTGCATAACCGAACGCAATTGATTCTGCCCATGATATAACACAGAAACATCATCTTGTACAATATCAACAACAGAGGACACAATATTCTCCAAAGTATAAATGCGAGAAGACAGGGTATTAATACTATTGTCAACAACAGCAAGCACCTTTTCCAAATTTGCTTGATCTATTTCCCGAAGACGGGAAGCAGCTTCCATTTGTGATAGCTTCCAGAGTTCATTATATGTTTCATAAATGAATCTTTTAGGTCGGGGACCACGAGGTCCCAAAACAAAGTCGGACAGATCAATATTGCCTGAAAGGAGGGACAGATGTTGTTTAACAGAATCAAGGGACGAATGTTGCAGCCATTGTTTGCATAATTTACCAACAGAATATGTAGTGACAGTACGGGAATCAGTAAATCTCGGATCAGGCCTATCCTGTGTGTAACTAGCTCCTGTGTCGTGAAAACGCATTTGACATGCATTAGATGATATAGGCCATACCAACCAGGGTGACTGATCTAGCTCAGAAACATTATACGAATTATTTTGTAACAGAGCCTGCAGGGACACGAGGGACATATTGAATCGTGAGCTTTCATTGGGAAAACTCGACAGGGATGGTATTGATGGAGTATTCAATTGTTTAGTGGTTGCTAAGCCCCAACATGTAGTCTGATAGATGGAGACATTGAGGAACATAATTTGTGTGGGGATGAGGCAAGCACGGTGTAATGCCTCGGTTCCCTGTACCTGCCATGGCTTGGAGCCCCAAATAGATTTTAAATCCACTGTATTATCCCAGTACTCATAACCACCCACAGCTAGGGCACTTAGAAAGGAACCTGAATAAAGCAATTTGGTGTGTGTTAACATAATTTTCTGAGTTGATGTGTTATTTAGTCTAAAATAATAGGATGCAGGGTTCGACCGATTAAAATCAGTGAAATAATTAAACTTATTTCGAAGAGTTTGAGAGCTACCTGGCAAGGGGTTTGGACAATGTTCCCATTGGGTATAGTTAACAGAACTACGCAGGGCACTGGGCTTATGGAGAAAATGATTACCCCAATGTTGGTAACAATACAAATCGGCATAATTAGCAGAATTCATATATAAATCTTCAGCATTAAAAGATGCATAATATTTTAAATCGGCAAACAATGCTTCAACGGCATGCACATCCCAATCATCAGAATGAATATTATTTTGTACTACATCACCCATTGAAACACGAAGGACATTAGGTACATTAATAATTTCCGTCGGACCATGGATTTGATAATTCACTGCATCCCATACGATGCCATCAGCAACTGGGAAAGCTGAAATGTTCACAAATGTGTGGTCACGCTTCATGATGTGAGACGAGGAATGAGGAGCCAAAGTTCCAGAAACATAGTCTACAGCAGAGCGTTCAGGTAAATAGTGACCATTAATTAGTAGAAAAAACACTGTGACAAAGCCAATGGACATGAACAAAAATATCAAGAAAAGTACCAACCAGATGTATGTCCAGGGTGGAATCAAAAAATTGTCTCTAAACCAGGATATAAAAATACTGAACTTGGATGGAACTTTTGAAGATGTGGAATCCGAATCAAAGGAATAACGAGTCGGGCCAAGTGGCGTTGTTGGTTGATGTGCCACCGATTCTGATGCAGGATAAGTATACTCGTCCTCGTCGATATTGGTGGAGAGTTGGGGATCAATCGTAGTTTCAGGCAAAGTAGAGGATTCAGGCAAATCAACCATCTCAATTACAGCATCAGCGATCGTTCGTGCAGATGGACTATGAACATATGTCCGATAAATGGCAGGACAAGAGACCGCTGGTGTGACACTATTCAGGATCGGCCAGGCGCTGTAGCTTGACATTTTCCACTGAGATGTATCTGTTCTCCTTGCGACCAGGAAGCGGTGGTAAAATGACTGTACGTGTTCCCTTCAAGCCCAGAACTGGAACCGGTGCACGAAAAGAGGGGCCGAATTCTTTTTTGTTTTCAACCTTTTCTCGAACCAGTTCTCCAACCTTTGGAAGCCAGCCGGCTACCGGAATCTGCAACGCAGGATCTGTGGCTGAAGGCAAATGTGTAGTTGCAAGTTTGTCTCGGGCTTCTTGTAAGTCCTGTAACATAGCAGAATGGTTATCTACATCAAACTTGGCGGATTGCGCCGCGATGTCTGGACCCTCAAGGTCAGGCACAAACATTCTTATGCCAAAGAGCATTTCGTATGGGGTCCGCCCACCCAGAGGTCTTCTAGGGAGATTATTAAGTGCACGCTGAACGGTATACAAATGGGCCAGCCAGTTCCTGCCAGTACCTATAACCCTAGCTGTTAAGGATTGCTTTAAGTCACGGTTCATTCGTTCAACGATAGAGTTGCCCTCAGGCCTATACGGAGACGAAAATTTCACCCGCACCCCAAGCGAAGCCATTGCATCCTTGTAAGCCCTAGAGGCAAACGCTGGACCTTGGTCCGAATGGAAGGTGCCGCATGTGAAAATTCCCACAAAGACACGCAAATCCCTGATTACATTTCGGGCGTCAGCACTCCGTTGTGGCCAGACCCAGAGAAACCGTGTGCACGAGTCCACTGCCACTAAGATGTATTTATAGGCAGTGTCTGATGAGAATGGACCGCAGTGATCCAAGTAAACACACCCAAAGGGTCTGTTAGCAATGCAGAGCGGGGTTTGTGGTGGACGTGTTACCGTTGAAGGCTTAATCTGTTGACAAACATCGCAAGAAAGCACAAAAGCACGGGTGTCTTTATACAATCCACGCCACCAATAACGCTGCTGCAAGATGGAAACTGTAGCTGACACACCTGCATGAGCCGAAGCCATGCCTTCGTGTGCAGCTGATATCAAGGCACTCCTGCGGTCCGCGTTGGGGATCAGCCGATCTCCAACGTCAGGTATAGTTACATAAGGAACCTGATCGGGACTTAATGTGTAAGAATACTTGGAAGGGAAACCTGTAGGGTAATTATTACCTTCCTTGGTTGCAGCAATAGCTGCTAATATAACAGGGTCTATTTTAGACATGGACCTGGTAACCGCTGCTACTGAACACGTGACTACTGCTGAACGGGCAGCTTCATCTGCCAGATCGTTACCTATAGCGTGTGCGCCCACCCGCTGATGGCCTAAGGTGTGAACCACCTGTGTGAGGGGCAGACGTTGTTGCAATTCTGCCACTCGAACCCAAAGCATTTTATGCTTAATTGTGCTCCCTTTTGCGTCCTTGTAGTCGTTTTTCGACCAGAAAAACAAATTGTCATTGTAAGATTGTACACAGTAAAAAGAATCACATACAATAAGAGTGGTCTCATCCTGAGAAGCGAACTCAAGTGCAAGTAGCAATGCATGCAGCTCGGCCAATTGTGCGGTACTATCTCCAAGTGTGCGAGTATGCACTGCAGAGGATTTGAACTTTCCATCTACAAAGGAACCCGCAACAATAGCACATGCAGCTGAATAAGCGTGTTTGGACCCAGTGGCCGGTTGCGCCGAACCATCGGTGTAGATCACACATTTGTAATCCTCAAGCGGTAATAAAAACAAAGGAGGAGGATGAACGAATTCATACTGCAAAAACTCCTGAGTCTGCAGAGAAGAATCAAAAACAAAAGTGACGTCCGAAGACGTCAAGGATGTAGCCCATTGTATCCAACGGGGATGCATTGCTTTTGAGTTCGGTACACTTGCCTTTGTTACTGCCTCTAGGGCAGGACAGGGTGTTACCACTAGAATCCGCTTTCCCTGTGCCAGTGAGCGTTCTTTTAGAATCGCCATTTGCACTGCAGTTAGAACTTTTTCGACAGATGTAAAGCGCAATTCAGCGGAAGTGTACAGATGTGACTTGTATGCGATGGGTACTGTATCACCTTCATTAAAGGTTAAGTATGTGAATCCCACCGCCCCCGGAATTATTCTAATCACCAGGTTTGTGTGGTTATCACGAGTCAAAAGATATTTAGACTCCAAAAGGTCTGTCTGCAAAGACTGCAGAATTGAGGTATGCTCAGGCAGCCAGCAAGACCTTGAATAAGTAGGTTGTATCAAAGCATACAAAGGCTTGATACGCTGGGCATAATCGGGAATGTAAGTACGCCCGAAATTCAAGAAACCCAGCAAAGACTGAAGTTTCTTCAGAGTATTTGGGGGGCACAAATGTGCACATTTTTCCAAGAAATGGGGGCTAAGCCCTTACCTTCGTTGTTGAGCTCATAGCCCAAGAACAGAACTGTAAATTCAGCAATGTGTGATTTAGCAAAGTTAAATTTGTAACCCTGCTCCGCAAATTCAAGAATAATGCGGTCCACACGGGACAAATGCTGAAATAATTCGTCGTCCGTCAGATAGATGTCATCTACGTACGAACATGCGTCTTGATCAATGTCATTTAACAAAGAAACAACACGGGCGGCGAATATACCCGGACTATTTTTGTAGCCCATGGGTAAACGCCGGAACTGGAATAATTTACCACCGGAAGTGAATGCGGTCCATTGACCACTCTCCGGGGCTAGGTTGTGCGTGTAGAAACCGTTTGAAAGGTCAAGTGTCGTTTTGTATTTTTTACGAACAAGACTGTCTACAAGCGCAGAACTGTGTGTATTTTGCACCGCAAAGTTCCGACAATGAGTATTTAAATGCCGGTAATCCAAAACTAAGCGGTACGATCCATCGGGTTTAGAAACCACGAAAAGGGGATTGTTCATAGGTGATACGCACGGTTCAATTACTCCCTGATATTCCAACTGTGTCAGAATTTCGGAGACGGGGCCTTTTGCCTGCCGTTTGATGGGATATTGGGGTTGTGGCTGCGGTAGTGACCGCAAAGGTATTGCATGAGGAGGTGATTCTTCATCCCATCCCACATGGTTGCGGTATAACGCTGGTGCCAGGTACACAGCCCACTCAGCTGCAAGTGCTTCAGCTTTGTCTTTTGGGACATGCCGTGAGAAGCTTGGAAGGATTACCTCCTCTCCTTTATGTGCAGCTAAAACGAATGGGGGTGGCCAATCCACCTCTGCTAACAAAATGTCATATGAAGAGGTTAGATTTTCCCAAAAAATCCCTTTTATTTCACGCGGTATGTCACCTTCAATTTGTATGACTATATTATATAGTCTGTCAGGGGGTGCCACTCTCGTGTCAGCTGTCTCTACAGTAACGAATGTTTCAGTTGCTGTCGCCTCCATATGAGGACGTAGCGCCTCCCACACTATGGTAACTTCCGCGGCGCTGTCTAGGAGGGTCACTGCCCACGTCCAATTCTGGAGTCTCGTTCTCACGGTCTGAGGCATATTTCGCTGTGACAGCGGCAACTTTTTTCTTCTGAAATTGCGGTCGAGGAAGATGAAAGTCTTCTGCTTTCCCTCTGACTTGTTGTCGAGGTTGGTCTCGCTCCTGGGGAGCCTCTCGGCCCCTTCCTCTATCTTGCCGTCCTCCTCCACCAGCCTGTGACGACGTCTGGGCCTGTGAAGAACGAGGAGAACGCGTATCAGAGCTCTGAAACCTTTCTGGTGATTTAATCCTTGACCTATCACGTAAATCATAAGTACGTTCAGAAGAAACCGAAACTGGGGAAGCGCCTCTCGACCCCGGCTTCTTTTGCTGCTTACCCTGTTTTTTCTGTCTCCAACTCTTTTTAGTGAAGACCGGTTTATCATCTTTCTCAGATGCACTTTTTGCTTGGGTAACTTGCGTTTGCGATTGAGTTTGCATTTTTACAAAAGGCTTGTTGCCCAGGCTATTTCTTCCAATTGTTTTATAAGCCCGGGCAATAATTTTCGGTAATTCGCGGGGCCTGTCCAACTCTGGGACCAAAGCCAAAGCATTCGCTACTTGAAAGTTCATAGCATCGCCCTTGACATTTCCAAGGATCAGCTCAGCTACTACATCAAACACTCCCACTAGTCTCATCCCTAATTCCACAGCCGCTTCAGGGCCATGTTCATCCTGTACTTTTTTAATTACAGAGGGTAGAACCGTCATGGAAGGAGTTCCAAAACATTTTGAATAAACTGCTGCGAATACCTTACCCCAGTTTTCACATGATGTCAAATCGGGGATTATGTCTTTTGGCAAACTTATCGTGAGGATGCGGTGTTTATCTACTGGGGATGTATGGGGAAACACTGCTTCTATCTGATCGAACTTTTCTGCAAGCCAGTAAGGATAGTCGTCCTTATTTTGTGGACGTTTGCCCATCACAGAATTTACCATGACAGGACTTATAGTCACTCCAGCGGCTATAGCTGGTTGGCCTGCGACTACAGGAGCAGCTCCATGTAGACTACCTGTAACGTATGTCACTAGGGCTCGATGCACTCGTACCAATTCGGTATGCATAGTGCGCAGTTCCGCAAGCGGTAATGCCAGATAATTTGGATGCGGGGTATACCCGGCCAATACAGGCCAAGTGGCCCCCTGAATTGACAAGGGGCCTAAACGAACTGCGGTAGTTGGTTGTGGTAGGGCGCCATTAAACCAAACACGGTGCTGCCAAGCCGTGAGAGGTACTTCAAGAGTGGTATAGGGTCGATAGGCAGCAGGAATAGCGGTGGGCTTATATTCATGAAACAGATTATCATCTGCCTCCACCGCTTCAAAAGTGATCCAAGTGTAAAACACCTCAAAGTGGTAAGCCGGATCGGCTTGAACCACAAAGACCAACTCGATCCCTGTATCAGGCACTCCATACACCCGTAAGTGGTCTCGGAGTGCCCCTCGACTATGTGCAGCAATCGCCACACCAGCCATGACTAAACAGATATATTCGACAACCTAACAGGGAGCACAAAAATGGGTCTATTAACTAACCTTTTTTAATAATATCAAGCTTGAAAGAACCTATAAAACATTCAATATAGGAGGTATCACCGTCACATACGCCTCCGGAAGCGTACGCGAGGGGTTTGTGGACAAGCACAAGTACTACTCAAGCGTCTCGCAGATAAGCTGCCCCACGGTGGTCGCGCCATGTCATAAGGTTTCTGCACATACACAGAGCTATGCACAGGAAAATGGGACCCCGGAATACAGTGGTTTGCCACCATATACCGTAGCACCCAAAAACCCCAACCCAACTAGCTTAGCATCCCATTAGCACCCAAGTACTAATGTTTGGACAACCCAGAACACGGTATCTTTATCTCAGGACTCGCAGAAGCAAGAACACTCTTTCGTCACTCACTCGTACTTGTCCACAAGATGCGTAGGAAGAGACACTGGATAGGTTAAAATGTTTATTCCAACTTACGTGCTCTAATGTACAGTACACGTGTCAGTACTAATAGCATAATGCATATGACTAATATAAGCAGCATGGTTACAATTCCATAGAATACAAACGGGGAAAGCATCTCAGAGCTCAGTGGATAAACGTATAAATAACATTACCACCCTCCCCTTGCAGTAAGATAGTTTATTATAATAATAGAAGACCTCTGGGCTTTGACTAGCGAACCCCCATACCTCAGTCTCTAGATGCAGAATTACATCAGCAGGACATCATAGCTCTTCTCACTGAAAGGGATTTCTCCAAGTGTGTTAAGCGCTAGTAAACCACAGTATTAAAAGCATACCAAATTCTTCATGGCAATTGCACCTAATGTTATGTCTGGGTGCGCGAGACTGGCCATATCAGGAAGAACCAAAATACATTGTTATGCGACCTTGTACATGTTTGTGCAGACTGAGCCCAAAAAGGTGAACAACAGAAAATGCAGACAGTGCAAAAGAACTTGGCACGAGCAAAGGGCGAGGAAAGCCCGGCTCAGTGTAACGTGCGCAAAGAAAAGCAGCATGGCAGCCCGGCCTAGGCCAACATAACAAGGCAGGTAACAATCCACAAGACAGTGTGTTAGAGAAATAATTGCACCTGGATGACCAAAAGCATAATAGGAGAAATTATTTTTATTGTAAGCGCTGGATCAGATTTCTTGGTAGCAGAGTTATGGTTACTATAGATTAGTTTGGTGATTATTGATTTTTGATTATAGATTATTGATAAGTTTATGTCTAACACTTTTTGTTGAGTCGCGTTATGTTATATGTAAGTTTTCACGCTTCCGGGAAGTAGGAAGTGGAACACGTGTGGCAAGAGAAGTCGCATGGAATTTTACACTGTCTGAGTTCATTTTGGTAATAACACAGGTTGCGTTATTTAGGGACATTTTGCGTATAAAAGGTGTGTAAGTGAAATAGTGATCGGTTTTCTTGTGAAACTCTGGCCTTAATTCTCAGGAGCAGTATAGTCTCCACATGTGTTTTATCCCCAGAGAAACGGGTTTACCGCTTGCTTGAAAGAAGGGTAAGGTAGAGGGAAGTGCTACTTTATCAACGAAACTGAAAGTTCTGTGGTAGGGTAGAGGTAAGCGCTGCCTACTGGAAAATACAGAATTCTTGTGTGAATGGTCAAAGCTATGTTTTCGGTTTAGCGAATAAGACAATGGAAATGTGGATAAAATGTTGTAACTAACAAGAATTGTTGAAAAAGAAATTGCCGATAAATTTTGTAAAGGAGGGGTCAAGAGTAGAAGTGACGTAGACAAAAGCCGCGCTGGGATTGGACAGTGCGATAGTCACATGAGAACAGGAGCAAAGTGACGTAGACAAAAGCCGCGCTGGGATTGGACAGTGCGCCGTAGACAGAAATCGTTGTGATTGGAGTGTTGGTGTGAGTCGCGCTAGCATTGGTTGAAATAACGCATAGGGAACAGTGTTGATTTTGCCGATTGTTGTCGGAGAAAAAGGTTGTGAATCATGTCGTACTATGAGTATGGAAAAGAGAAAACGTCTTGGATGTCGAAAGTTAAGAACTTCTTTAAGAAGGACAAAAAGGTAGTGACTAGAGAGGGACAAATAATTCCTCCGCCGAAATCACCAGCTTCACATATGATGCTGAAATATGGATATCATACATGCATATGGTTAGAAAATTGGACAAAATACACCAAGAACGATGGAGCATTGGCTTTTCCTGAGAATGGTTCATTTAATGTAGCTGTATTACGGAACTTGAGAGAAAAGATGGTAATGTTAGAACCTAGACCTAGACCGACACAGTTTGAAGCTTTAGCGGAATGGGAAGATGAGATGTATGAGGAGAGAGATCCAGAGGATTGAAGAATCATGAGTTTATACCCGGAAGGTTGTGGGGAATAAATCATGAGGACAGAGTAAAGCGTTGGAGATATGCTAACATGGCAGGAGGTTTGTTTCCAGCTTTTGCGGTTGAGGAAGAAGCAAAGAGAAAGTGTACCGAGAAAAAGAAACATGTAGTGGTAGAAAAGTATGTGTATGGTGGTAGTGAAACAGATGACGAATTGCTGGAAGATATTTTAAACAGAAACCCACCTCCATACCAACAGACTTCTGTAGTGGTGACACCTAATGCACCACAAATGGAAACTGGGAGGAATAAAAAACCCGAACGAAAAAATGAAATAAATAGGTCACAAGAAACATTTAAAATTTCACAAAATGAAGAGACAGAAAGTGACAATGCAACTGAACTAGCAAAAACGACAAAAGAATTGACTGAGAAAATAAGAGAATTGACAAAGAATATGGAAGCTGTAACTGTACCAGTAACGATAGGTCCAGTAATGCCAATTTTTGAGAATCAGAAAATAAATGAACATTCTTTGGTGATTCCCATGAATTCACATTTGCAAAGAAAAAGAGAAGGGATGGAACTGAATAATGAAGGTGCACACAATTCGGCTAGTACGTGTAGACCAAGTCCACCTACAAATTTGACGATAAATGAGAGTGAGATTAGGAGAATGCCTATGGTGACAGAGTCCGTATCAGGAACACCAGAAAGAAGCAATGATTGGATAGAATTAAATAGTACGCCTGTAGGTCCGACTCCAGAAGAGTTAAATGAATGGATGAAAGCGCTAAAAGCAAAAGAACCAGAAGAAAAACCATTAGATGTAATAAGGTTAAAAATAGACATGGAAGAGTTGATTTTAGGAACAATTGGAACGGAAAAACTAAAAAATTATCAGGATGACGAGATTATGTCTTTGTGCAAGAGTCTTACTTGGGGAGCTAGAAATTTACATGACAAATTGGAAGAGATTGCAGGTGAACTAGGAGTGGAATTCGTGAAAGTAAGGACGTTGCAGAAACCGTACAGAGTAGATTTTTGTGAGAAAGACATAGAAAATTTGAACACATCAGGAAGACTGACCCAGATAAAAGAGCTGATTGTTTTATTGAGAAAATGGGGTGATGTGGATAGATGGAGAAATAGATGGACAAAGAGGAATGAGAAAACAACAGATAAAGCATCTTTGGCTTTTGCAGTGACAGATAGGGAACCAGTTGCTAGGGAATACCCGATGAGAGAAACACCAGGTGGTAGTTATGTGCATGTTCCGTGGACCAGACAGGATATACTGTCCTTTACAAATGACTTCCCAAAATTGAGAGAGAAACCAGTAGAATGGTACAGACAAGTGGAGAGATTTGTTAAGGAGTCAAAAGTGCTGTGGATAGATCTAGATGGATTGTTTGACATAGTAGTGCCTGCTGATTTATGGACAGAATGTAAGATTACAATTGATTGGCCAACTGTAGAATATCCAAGGGATGCCAAAACAGGAGCGCCAGGTCCAGAAGTGATGAGGAAGTATGATCAAGTAGTTACCTTTTTGAAGAATAAAATTCCACCAAAAGAAACAGATTGGGTGAAAATAGACAGAACAACACAGGAAAGCAAAGAATCAGTTCACGCGTACTATGAGAGATTGTTGTTGGTTTTCAAACAGTATAGTGGTTATGAGATGCTAAGTGAGAAGGACATGAGTCACTTTGTGTATAGGTTTGTGTATGGATTAACACCAGAGATAAGTGAAAGGATTAAGCAGCACCTGATAGGATGGCAGAATAGCACAGTAGATGAAGTTTTAAGATATGCTAAGTATTGCAGTGATGAAATTGAGAGTAAACAGCGTAAATTAAAAGAGAAAGCCATGTGGGCACAGGTGAAAGTTGCAGAGAAGCAAGAAGCTCAGTTGAATAATACTAGCAGTGAAACAGGACAGTTTAAATCCCGACCTAATATAGGTAAAGGAAAAGGACAAATGAGCATAGATGAGGCGAAGAAAAAGTGGCCATGCCACAACTGCGGAAAGCTAGGGCTTTGGAGAAACGAGTGTAAATTTCCCCCAAAACCTAATGTGGAAAATCAATCATTAAATTCACAGGTGCAGAGTGAGGTAGTTACTCAACAAGGTCAGGTGCCACAACCACCACTTCCCAAGAGTGCTAACCAACAGAAATACAGTGCAGAAACAGGATTCTACGGAGGAGAACAGGTAAAACAGTTGTCACGTGCAGCTGAAATTTCACAATATTGGTTACGACAGAATGAAGATGAGTCGTATGAAAGTTCATGACGGTGTCTAAAAGAGAGGGAAGAGTGCGTGCTTGGCGCAACTCTAGAGGTAGATCAGTCAGGTCCATTTGTGGATGGAGAAGTGAATGGTGCAAATGTAACATTCCTTGTTGACACTGGAGCTACCCGTTCTACTGTTAGGTCAGTGGAAATTCCAAATCTTCCTCTCTCAGGTGAACATTGGAGTTTCCAATCAGCAAATTGAAACGCCTCTTACTAGATTAGTAAAGGTAAGAATTGGTCCATTTAGTGAAATGCACCGATTTGTGGTGTGTGATTGTAGTCCCGTGAACCTTTTAGGACGCGATTTGTTGTGCAAAATGAATTGCACAATTTATTGTACTCAGACGGAATTGCATTTCAGACTCCAGATGAGGATGTGCTGTATAAAATGACAATGGTAAATTTAGAACCAGAAGTAAATGGCTTGTTTCCTGTATTTGATGCAGAGAAAATCCCAATTGAGTTGAAAAAGACAGTGAAAGAAGAAGTGTGGGACTTGACAGGAGAAGATGTAGGATTAATGAAAGGAGTAGATCCCGTTAAAATTACAGTAAAAGAAGGAACGAGTTACCCAAATACGCCCCAGTATAAATTGACTCCAGAAATAATTGAAGGAATAACGCCAGTAATAAATAAAATGATTGAACAAGGGATTCTAAAAGAAATCATGAGCAGTCCATGTAATTCGCCAATAATGGGACTGAAAAAGCCAAATGGAACATATAGAATCGTACAGGATTTAAGAAAGGTAAACAAAATTGTTGTACCTTGTTGCCCAATAGTACCGAACCCTGCTGTGATTCTATACCAGATTCCACGCGAAGCAGAATGGTACACTGTAATTGATTTATGTCATGCATTTTTCTCTATTCCATTGCATCCAGATAGCCAGCCAATATTTGCGTTTAGGTTTGGAGAGCGTATTTTGGCATGGTGCCGAATTCCTCAAGGGTACACAGAGAGTCCCTCAATCTTTAATCAGATCCTAAAGAAATCATTGGAAGATTTAAGAATGCCAGAAAAGTCAGTAATGGTTCAGTATATTGATGACCTACTGGTGGCATCAAAAACGAAGGAAGCATGTGTCAATGATACAATTGCTTTGCTGAATCATTTAGCAAAAAGAGGACATAAAGTGTCCCCTTCAAAATTGCAGTTTTGTCAACAAGAAGTCCAGTATTTAGGGCATAAAATTGAGAAAGGAGTACGAAAGGTAACGACAGAGAGAATAAAAATGATTCAAGGAATGAGAGCTCCAATGACACAAAGAGAGGTAAGAATGTTTTTGGGAATGGTTGGATATTGTCGACAATGGATAAGCGGTTTTTCACTAATTGCTAAACCATTGCAGAAACTGACAAAGAAGGATGTTAAAGATCCTTTTGAAATGAATGATGAAGAAATGAAAGCATTCAGAGAGCTGAAAAAGAAATTGTGTGAGGCTCCAGCATTGGGAATGCCTGACTATGAGAAAGATTTTGAACTATATTGCAGTGAAAGAGATGGATGTGCATTTTCAGTTTTGGTGCAGAGACATGGAACTATGAAAAGACCAATTGCATATTTTTCAGCTGTTTTAGACCCCGTAGCGAAAGCGTTGCCTGGATGTTTGAAAGCAGTTGCTGCTACTTGTGTGAGTCTGGAACAGAGTGAAGGCATAGTGATGGGGTATCCATTGAGAGTGTATGTTCCCCATTCTGTGGAAATTCTTTTGACAAGAACGAAAACCCAATACATGACACATAGTCGGCTGACTAGGTATGAAAAGGTAATTTTGAGTGCAGATAATGTGACCATTGACAGATGTATGAATGTGAATCCTTCAACATCATTGCCAGATGAAGAGAATGTGATTGAAATGGATGAAGTAGATCACGATTGTCTGAATGTGCTCGAATACTGTACAAAACCAAGAGCTGATATACGAGATGAGCCTTTGAAAGAATCAGATTATATTCTGTTCGTGGATGGCTCATGTTTAAGAACAGTGATGGAGTTCTAAGTGCAGCATATGCAGTTTGCACAGTAGCAACTGTGTTGGAAGCATCTTGTCTGAAAGGTGTACGGTCTGCCCAAGTTGCAGAATTAGTAGCTCTGATTCAAGCATGTAAGTTGGGAAGAAATGTACGGGTTACGATTATGACTGACATCCAGTACGGCTTTGGGGTCGTGCATGATTTTGGTCAGATTTGGTCACAAAGGGGTTTCTTGACGTCTGCAGGGACGCCCATCAGAAATGGAGATTTTGTGAAAAAAGTTGCTTGAGGCGATACAGCTGCCTAAACAGATCGCTGTAGTGAAGTGCAATGCACATAAAAATGGGGAAGACTACATTACTGTTGGCAACAAATATGCTGACGAAATGGCACAGTACTGTGCAAAGAATGTGGTTTCTTTGAATAAATGTCGCGAAAGAGAGCATATTTGTTGTCCTTTGCTTTTTACTAACTCTATTGAAACATGGGATGAGGTGAGACAGTTACAAGAAGCTGCAGAAGACGAAGAGAAAGATACTTGGCTAAAAGCAGGATGTAGAAAACATGAAGAAACTGATGTATGGGTTTACAGTGATGAGAGACCAGTTATGCTTGATAGCATGATTTCTGACATGGCACGGATGTACCATGGACAAGCCCATATTGGGAGAGATTCAATGATCAGACTTTTTAGACAAACATGGTATAATCCAAAATTCAGAGCCATAGCTGAGAGTCTTTGTCAGAGATGTCTTATTTGTCAACAGTTAAATCCAGGAAGGAAGACAGTAGTGAGTCTAGGAAGAATAGGACGAGAAGGGGTCCTTTCACCAGAATGCAGATGGATTTCATTGAAATGCCACCTTTCAGCAGATTGGGGTATGTTCTAGTGGTCGTCTGTTTGTTTTCTCGTTGGGTGGAGGCATATCCAACAAGAAGGAATGACAGTATAACAGTAGCAAAGCTTTTGCTGCGAGAATTCATTCCAAGGTATGGTTTTCCAGTCACGATTGAAACAGATAGAGGAACACATTTCCAGAACGAATTAGTTAAACTGATTTGTGAAGCACTTAGTATTAAACAGAAACTGCATTGTGCATACAGACCAGAGGCTTCTGGAATAGTAGAGCAAGTAAATGGAACGATCAAGAACAGGTTAGGAAAAATGTGTCAAGCTACAGGACTCAAATGGCCAGATGCTCTGCCATTGGTTCTGATGACAATCACAAGTATTCCGGAAAGGAAGACTGGACTCAGTCCACATGAGATAATCATGGGACGAGCAATGAGACAAGCACAAGTACCTGTCAACAAACTACTGACTATAACTGATGATCTAGTACTGGATTATTGCAAAGGATTGGCTGATGTGGTGCTTTCTGTGTTTCATCAGGTTGGACCGGATGCGACCACTCTTGAAAGAAAACCAGCTCATGACTTGAATCCAGGAGATTGGGTTCGAATAAAAGTCCACCGGAGAAGAAACTGTTTGGTTCCTCGCTGGGACGAACCACGACAAGTGATCCTAGTGACGACCACCGCAGTCAAGTGTGCAGGAGTGAAACACTGGGTACATGCCAGCCACACCATCAGAGTTCCAGAACCTAAAGATCGACATGTGAGTCGGCATCTGGAAATATCAGATAACAGTTCAGCATCAGAAAGAGAAGAGGAGACAAACAGGGTGCCAGAACCTGAAGATCGACCTGTAAGTCGACATCTGGAAGACCCAACTACAAGTGAAACGATAGAAGAAGAAGAGGAAATAGAAGAAATAGCTGAAGTTCCAGAATTTGAAGATCGACCTGTAAGTCGACATCTGGAAATATCTGATACCAGTTCAGAATCTGATACAGAACATTCAGAAGGAGAAGAAATTACAAAAAGAAAGTGGAATTTTGAAAGCATAAGAGAAGAAACTGAGCCAGAAGATAGTGACAGTGAACAACCAAGTACAAGTTGTGGTAAAATTCCTTCGAAGATAATATTAATAGATGAAGAAGGGAGAGTTTCAAACCAAAAGTTAGAAAAATCGGAAAAACCCTGAGGAGCAGTAGGGACAGATAGTCAAACACAAGAACAGGGAAATTTAGAAGCAGATAGAGAAACTGACACAAAATCGGAAGAACCTCGAGGAGGGACAGAAATAGGTGAACGAAGGAAGATAAGAAAAGAACCACAAGTAGATGAAAGCGAAATCATAAGCTTCAAAATAAGAGGAAGTAACGAAAAGATTGAAACAGAATCAGAAGAAAGTGGAGAAGAAAGAAATGAAAAAATAGAGACAAGAAAGAGAAATTGGAAAACTGAAAGAGAGGAAAAAGGAAGTGAAGGAAAAAGGCCAAGAAAAGGAGACAATTGGCCCAACAAAGTAAGAAAATTAAGATACAGAATAATAAAATTGGATGGGAAAAGTGCTGAACAAGTGAATGAAATAACAAGTCAAAAGGAGCAAGGAAAACAAGGTGGAAAACACTTGCAGAAAACGAAAAAGAATAAAGAAAGTAAATCAAAAGTACAGATCGCCTGAATGGTTGTATCGTGCTTTGACTAGTCACAAAGAAGAATTGAACACTCACGAAAACCCAGAACAAAGAAACCTGATGGGAGAATGTGAAGTGCAACAAACCTGAAGCAACAAAACTGAAGAAGTTTAGATAGTTTACCGGATTTGACAAAACACTGAACTGACGAATTTACCGGATGTGATAAAGAAAGAATTCTGAAAAAGAATTAAAAGAAAGTACCAAGCAAAGACAAAATATTGGAAATACAGAGTGGCAAGCAAGTCATTTCTGAGGTGTAGTGACACAATTTTCTAGAAAACAAGTAAATAAGGTTAAAAGACAAAATGGAGAATATTAGAGATGGAAAGTGTAGATGTGAGTTTTTAAGTAGATGGTGCAAGATGTGCTGTTTTTGTACAGGTTTATTAATAACAGTATGGGTGGTTTTAGCAATAACTATTCCAATTAGTTTAGCTGTAGTGGAAAAATCTAATAACACTGAGAAAGAAAAAGGAGCTAACACTCAAGAGCCAGTTATTTTAAAGAGTAGTGCAGAATTACATAAGGACAAATCAATAACAGATTTTTCAAAAAATGTTTTTACTAAATTACTGTATGAGTACGTAGAAACAATGGATGGAAGAGATTGCTATGTTTGTATGCAGTTGCCTGCATCTGTAGCAGAGGGTGTGACTTATCATCACCTCCCTTTGACATATGGAATAACATGTAGTGTTTTAGCAAGCTTATTTTATAAAACAGGTAGATTAGAATATTATTACACTGATATAGATAAGATTTTTGCAAAAGTTTCTGTAGTTCCCGAGCTTAACAAAATAAAAGAGGGAAAGACGTTTGGTGAATATTTCTTAGAAGATAAAATTTTAACAGCAGATAATATATTTAGGTACAACCTTACCTGTGAGTTAAAGAAGGAAGAAAAGGTATTTCTAGAAATGGTGGAAGAAAGAAGAGTGAAATTTGAAAGAAAAATGATAGAAGAGACAAAAACACCTCTTTGGGCGTTTGAGGAAGACCATCATGACAAGAAAAAGACAAATGCAGCTATGACTCTGGATTGGCCCCAACAGGGAAGGTTGTGCATTAAAAGAAATAAGACAAGATATGACAATTATTTTGTGGGTTCCAGCAATTGCTATGACAATTACAAAATTTTAGGTGGATGGGGATTCAAAGGGGGAAAAGATCCAATATTTCCAGGGATTTATTACGTTTGTGGGAATAGGGCTTATTATAGGTTGCCGGACCATTGGTATGGGTCATGTTATTTAGGCCTGGTCTTTCCAAAGATTTTTCATGTAGATAGAAAAGAAAAAGGAACACACAAAATGATAAATACCTTTACACGTAGAAAAAGGGAAAGTTTTTCAGAAATAGTAGGTGATATTTTTGGTGCATTGATACCAGCAGTGGGAATATCTTTGAATGCATTTAGAATTCGGAAATTATCCACAGTGGTAGATCGTTTATCTACAGATACTGCTGGAGGGTTCTTAATGGTAAATACCGAGATGGTTGCCATGAGAGCTATGGTGATGCAAAATCGTCTTGCCCTTGACATTCTTTTGGCAAAGAGGGCGGAGTCTGTGGAATGTTGAAAGTCCAACATTGTTGCACTTACATTCCAGATAAAAGCGAAAATATACAGAAGTATATAACAAATATTACAAATTTGCACAAAGAACTTGTTCCACTGGAGGTTGAAATTGTGTAGGGAAAACTTGGTAAAGGTTTTTCTTCTGTAACAAATTGGTTAACAAGAATGAGTGGATTAATAATAGGGAAAGTTATAATAATAGCAACCATGATAATAATAATAATATTAGTACTGAAGCTTGCAGTAACATGTATAAAGAGAAGAAGAAAGCAGAATAAGATAGAAAAAGAAAACATGATAAACAAGGAAAGAGAGAGAAATAGGTGAAATAGAGTTAGAAGAAATAAAAGAGAACATGTACAAGAAAACGAAGAAACAAGTTGAAAGGGATACAGAAGTATAAACTAACAAAAGCAAATGGATAAAAAATATATGCTGTCTGAGAAAATTGAATAACTTGGGTTTTGTGGTGATATTAAAAATCACCAAAGGGGGAGTTGATGGAGCAGGGTAAATATAAAAATTTTAACCTCCTAATATTTTCGTACAATATTAATAAACATGTTCGTTCAAGTAAATAACCAACAATGTATGTAAAGGGTTAATGGTAACACGCAATTCAGTGTGCAAAGTAATGGACTAATAATTGTTTACGTTTCTAACATAACATAATATTTTGCGTACTAAAATAATAATAAAATGCATGATTGTGCTTTTAAATAAAACGTGTGGTTGCAAAATAAAGTGATGGTAAGTAAGGGACAGCTTTATATGTTGCTTCTGCTAGGTAAAACCTAATTGGGGTACGTAGAAAGACGGGAGGGAAACGAAAGGGTTTATATTTCTTTGTTTTAATAACATTTGTTTTCTTTAAAAATAGTGCGCTTAGGCCTGCCGAGCAGCAATATAAAATGGCCACGAGATACTAGAGTGCGCATGAGCGGATGCGACCATGTGATAGAGGAGAGAGGCTGTGGAAAAGGGATGATCACGTGCTGATGCCGAGAGGCTAAGATGAAAGTATGGTCAAGGCTGCTGTGACCCTTCTGAGCAGATGTGTGCCAATATGATCAGCAAGAAGCGTGAGAAGCCTGGTTGAATCAATAGAAGGAACTGTGTTATACAAATTGTAGCAGAAAAAGATACAATTTGGACTGATCGAAACGGATGAGCAAGTGCATGAACTGTGGGAAACGATGCTTGCATGGACATTCCACACGGAACTGGTTAAGACCAGGAAGGTTGATTAAAATGTATAGGGATCAGAGTTTTTGACCAATGAGAATGAATCGCGCCATGTAAGAAGAAACATTTTATGCTGTAAGCTAGAATTAGGGTATAAGAAGACCTACTCTTGGTGGGAGGGGTTAGAATGCTGGAGTAGAATGCTGCGGGATGCTGCGGGAGATGCTGAAGAAGTTAGATGCTGTAGATGGGAGAGTTTGCGGTTGCTGATGCTGACGAGCTGATGCTGCTGCTGTTATTTTCCTTTTCCAGTTGAGTATAAAATGCTGCTTTAGGAGAACTCTTATTTGATAGATTTTTATTAGAATTATTAGGATTTCCCAGAGAGATAGATAGGTTGATCTATAGAGTTCTTAGTATGATAACCTCATTTTCCGTCTAATAAAAGTGCCATGCAAATTCCACTATTCTTATATTGATGATAAATGAAATGATCTGAATAATAAGATTAATCTCAAATTTCCTGCATTCAAAACTTTATATAAACTTTATTATTCTTTAAACAAATAACTCAGTGATTTTTCTTTAGTATAATGATTAATAATGAAATGGTAAAGAGTTCATTGTGATTGAGCTGGTCTTAATCACCATCAACTGATTCCTACTAGTTGGTCCATCGACCAATGAGCGGAATACCTTAAAAGCAAATGAGAATTATTGTGTCATTATAAAAGAGGTATCCCGTCTCCTTCCAGCGAATCGTTTTTCTCCTAGGTTTTTTATGACGGAGGAAATCCAGGGAACAAATGAGTAAGTGAATGTATATGCGGTGTTATGGGCCCCACCGTCATATGGATATAGTGTGTGTGTTAGAGAAATAATTGCACCTGGATGACCAAAAGCATAATAGGAGAAATTATTTTTATTGTAAGCGCTGGATCAAGTGCATTTAATTTGTACAGTGAATGACACAATGAATCACCAAAATGATCACTAGGAGGTATGTCAGGTTACTACATTCGAAAGGGCATACATGTAACATATATATATTCTATTGAAATATTTTTATCATTTACATTGCATTAGGACCTTACACATATATAGATTATTATTGTCTAGTTTCAGCTTTCTAAGTATTTCTCAGATGATGTAGCACAGAATTAGCTTTCATAATACCCTAATGCAGTGCCACTGGTACACATCAGGATAAGGGTTCTCCCTCTGCAGACTCCGTGGCCCAAGCCTCCCTCCACCCGCCGCTGGTACACCCTGATAGTCCCATACCCCCAGATGGAAGATTACCAGCCCTGCCCTCCCGAACAATAGGCAACATGCGGCCGAAGTCACACTGTCTTGATCCTCGAGAAGCAGGTGGAAATATGTATCAGTTTTAGTTAGGCAGTAGACGTAAACAAGGGAGAGTTTAGCAGCCACTTATGAAGTTCACCCACAGGTCTCAAAACACAAAGGAGTCACGCAGTTTCTTGACCCGCTTCCGAACTGTCTCGGAAGCGTTCCTTCAATCCAGTCAATCTCTCTCACTACTACCTGGTGCCAAGATGTCTTTGAGAGGGGCCAGGTGTGGAGAGGACAGTTGTTCCTCCCCGAAGAGGGTCAACAAGGAAACAACCGATAAATGAGGAGTAATAGTGGGGAGCCTCTCGATAGGATGAGTCACTCCGATTAGTACACGATGATCCAGGTCGTGCCAAGGCAATTTGGGCACAACACCTGGTGCTCGTTGGTATGAGATGCACCAGGCACTTCAGATTTCAAATATGATGAGTTGCAAATACCACACCTCCTGGGAAAGGAGGCACAATGACCAGTGCACATTGAGCTGGATTGCACCCAGGCTTTTCCGGTCAGACACAGTGAAGAGATGCAATACCATACCTCCCTGGAAAGGAGTCACCACGTCCGGTGCAAAATGATACAAGCTGCACCAGACCAGTCTGGTCACACACTCCGGCTCAAGTTCAGCAGAGACACAAGCGGTAGAATGAGGCACTACTACTGGTACATCCCCACCTCCGAGGGGCACACCTTGTGAACTGGATACCACATGCAATGAGCATGCAGTTGGCATGTCGCATGAGAGATATATGACAAAATCAACAAAACGGGCCATGAGGGGTCCCACAACCAGTAAATCCGCTCACCACCAACTAGATGCTTAAGACTGTTGGGGTCCCCGCAATACAGGAACCACATGTCCTAGATGCAGGCAAGATTTCTGGGCTCCGCACTAGACAATGCAGTCTCCAGACACAAGTCTTAGTTCAACACTTACACCTCACTACCTGTTGGGATTCAGTAGCCGAGGTGGCCACTTGAGAGGGCACCACTTTTCAGATGTCACAGTTGGATATTGTAGGTCCCGTCTGAAGTAATGTCATCCACTTCCCCATGTTAACCTATGGAAAGAGCTGGCCTCATAGATAGTGACAACACACATAGGTATTCCTCACTACCTGGGTGCACGTGCACTATTGCGCACACCGACATGTGATGGTAGTGGGGACACATAGTTCCCAGCACCAGCGGTCCAAGTCTGCACAGCAGACTGGACATGGATTCAATTAATACATGTGTTTGTGCGCACGCACACACCTGCGTTGGCAGGCGGCACACACAATCACAGGCACCATAGGTGTGGGTGCACACTCACAGCAGCCTACAATGGCAAGCTGCTCATAAGTTTACTCACAATAGATGCCAGTACGCACTCACTGGTCTGCAAAGACAGATCGGCCTGTGTTTCAGAATATGGAATCAGTGCCACTTCCCAACACATATAAAAAGGGTGCGCACGCTTTCAAATGACAAGGACAGGCCAGGCACATGGATTACCCCGGCCCTGGGACCTTTGGTGCACATGCCTACACACAACCCTGCCCCGCCCAGGCTAACTTGGGTGGTCCCACTTACGGGTGCGATTTTATGTGGCCATGTAGTACTAAGAATCTGTCTTTCCACATTCACGTGAACTTTGTCCACCGAAAGTGGCACTCCAGTTGCAACCCAGAAGCCCACTCCCCTCGCATGTGTGCAGTACCCAGCATGATAGAACCTACCCCTAACCTACGATGGACCTTCAGTACCTCTTTGGAGCCCAAATGCGTCCCTTGTAAGCACACTCCTTTTATTTATGTCTATTTAAGTATGCACCTACTCTAGTCTTCTTTACATAATTATTTAGACCACCTCATGTTCCATGTAATCAGTCAATTGCATCATGTGGTTGGCCTGTTCTGTAAACTGTAGGTGTGGAATAGGCCAACGGAACATATTTGAACAAATTAAATAACTGAAATGTACTTGCCATGATTTTTGGAGAGTGTGAAAGCCCCTAAAGTAGTCTACCTTTTTGTGCATTACTTAGGAGCAGATGCTCAGCATATTTGATAAGACACATGTAAGACATTTACATAATGGACAGCGCTCTGAGTTGTGTCCTCTGTAATAATCTAACCCCTCAAACTAGCACTGAATACATCAGCCATACAAGAGGAATCATGTTGCAGACTTCAAGACAACCCAAAGGTAAGTAGGATTGTTGATCCACTGAAGGTGAGCCCTGGTTGACTTCTTCCTGTCAAGGGAAGCTCTTGTGTTCTACCAGGATGCCATCAAGACAAAAATCCAAAGACACTCCAATAATGTGTGCCCCATAACCCATGTGCTTTCTAAGCATCTCCACCTCACAGGTGGACAATTCTCTAGGACGCACGCACTCTCCCATACTGACAGATAGGATAGGAGCCAGAGTTCTTACATCAGTATCTTCCTAACTTAGTGAAACTGACCAGCACTCATGGTATTTTCACGCTGCTAACCTGCCACTAGCGGTGTTGCCTCATTAATGTATTGCCAGCAGGAGTGTGCACAAATCGGTGATCACTGTATGGGCAGAAGGGTCCACATGTTGAAAGGTAGATGTTATGTGAGAGCTATAGTTGTGGTTTGATGATGTTGCAGCATACCAGACAGTAGCTAGGCATTCATTTGTCGGTGAGATGTGTGTCAGATTGTTGTAAGCTGCATACAGTTCATACATACCTTTATATGGCAGTGCACTGATGCACAGTGATCTTTGTACCCATAATGGCTGGGTGATAATTAAATATAATGGCTCAAATTTTAAGCTTGAGTGTGCTTTCTGTTTTCCTGAAGCATAAGATATCTAAGTCAACTCTACTCAGTTGTAAGATGGGGAGCTGAATGACTGTGAGGCACCAAATACTACAGTAAGGTTCACGCATATGTCACATGAAGGTGACATTCCTCCAGTGCCTTTGCTGTGTTCACCACAGAGTAAAAAACCCAGTTTTAGGATGCCAAGATAACTAAGACGTATTCAAACATTTAAGACCCTGTCACTTCCCTGAAGATGTGAGATGAAGAGGTATCTGGAAACTATTCAGGCTTCAAAAACCCTTGCAGGTAAACCCAGATGTCAGGCCCTGATATGGATGAGGGCCTCAATTAGTGATGTTTGATTAAAAAAGAACATACCACAGTCAGGTTCATGTAAATTTATTATACAAAAAGGCTGAGAATTGCTCAGGCCTTAACTACTACCGGATATGCGGATATGGCCAAGAATGACTTGCACCTCTGTCAAGTAACAGCCAAAAATTAGTTGAGAACATGAATTATTAAACCCCTAAATATCCCTAGCATATTTGCCCAGTTATGTCTGGTATGTTGAGAGATGGTTTACTTGTAGGTAATACCAGGCAGAGACATTGTGGTGGGCATCTACTTGCACACAGTAGATGACCTCTTGGAAGAGTTCCACCTGACATTTTCTGGTGTTGCTTGCCTTTGCAACAAATACGTGTGTAAACATGTTGATAAATCAGTGCAGTATTGACAATAATGTCTATTCTTATTCACATCCTGTCTATTTCATCTTAACCACATGCTTGAAAAACAATCCAAAACAGAATACATACTCATCTCCGGCACCAATAACCACTTTCACATCCCATCAAGGGTCTTAGACATCAACCTGGAAGGATTTCCACCACATTTTATAACCTGCATTAAGTGCCCCAGATTCTCAACTGACAAAAATTGATTGTTCAAAAAGTACAATGAGAAAAACAATACCACACGCCACCAGTTGTCACTGAAGTACAAGCTAAAGTCATATCTTTTGGACTGTGACTTATGAGACACTATCCAAGGCCTGGACCTTTCACTTTAAAATAGCATCAGTACTAACCTCATTAGCATCCCAGATTACATTCTAGCACCCCTGAAAAGCATTCTACATACAGAAGCCTGCTTTCTCGAAGGACATCATAAATATGGTTCCATAAACTAACGTTTACAAATCAACTCTGGCTGTCACTGCATGTACTCATCCACTTAACTCCTGCTACATCACCTACAAAGCCATGGCAGCATTCATTCCACAGTATCTTGCAGAAACCCCACCAAAGCTTCCCCAGACTTTAGCTTCAAAATTCACACATGAGTAACAGAGTAGTAATTTGCATGTATGTACTAGATATGGGCAGCACAGGTAGGTGATCTAATAGTTACTCATGGATAAACATACATACACAGGAGAAATGTAGATGTGTTAGGAATGCACTACTATTTACTATGGCAAATAGTTTGAAGAGTCCACTCTGGAGTTACAGAGGAACAACCCTCAAGCATTCAAAGGATGTTGACAGCTGAGGCAGACGATTTAATAGTCTATCCAGGGATAAAAATACGTCCACACAGAGGCAACGCAAAGCAACTCCAGGAACCCTGAAATATGAATTGGATGCAGGCAAGCATGGTGAAAAATTTCCAGTGAAGAGCTATGAAGGGTTAGCCAAAAGGCATGGGCACAAGAAAACAACCATATTGTTGTTCTTTAGAGTCTATGCAGGCACGATAGAGGATCTTCAGGTAAGCAGGGGCAATTTTATGAAGTGCTTTGTATGTTTGGGTGAGGAAATTGAAGTGTGGGCGATTGGGTACCCAGAACCCTTGTAGGTCCATGAGGTATGGTGTGATATGGGTCTGAGTGGGAAGTTCCTGATTGTAGGACTGAGTGACGTGACTTGAGGTACTCCGCAGATGAGTTTTCTTGCTTCTGAAGAGTAAGGAGCTAGGTTGACTTCCTGAGATGTTCTGGTCAGTAATGAGAAGGCTCAACAGGTGCGCAGGTCCTTGAATGCAAGCCTTGTCTAGTCTTCTAATGAGAATGGGTGAGACACTGTGACAAACACTGCTAAGAGCTCCAATTGCATAAGGCCTTCAGTTTCTCCTTTGTCTAGGATCCTATGGATGTCATCTATTGCTGCGTGAGAGATGTCTCTGAACTGTGTTTTTGATCCGAATTCTGGTTGCATGGTGTTGAGTAGTTGGTGCTGGATGAGGTGGTCTGTGAGACGTCTGTTGATGACCTTTTCGTAGAACCTGGCTTGTTACAGCTGAAGGGGATTGGCCGGTAGTTTGTGAGCTTGACTTTGTTTTCTGATGGTATCTTCAGTAGAGTTTTTACCGCTATATGCTTTTAGGATCTATGGAAACTGTCAGTGTTGATGGAGGCCTTGAGGATGAGTGTGATGACTTCCCTGATGGGGTGAGTTCTTTATTGAAGACATGATTGAAGCATAGGTCCGCTGGCACCATGCAGTGGATGGACTTCATGGTTGTGACAGTCTCATCTGTGTTTATGTTGTTACATGTTCTCGAGGAGCATTCTTTGCGGAGATTGGTAGAATGATAGCAAGGTTGTTAGGTTGGGTGTCAAAGTTGTCGTATATGGCTGTAATTTGTTTCTTAATGATTTTTAGACGTTGTTGCATAGTTTTTGTGAAGGGTTGATGTAGCTGATGGTGGCTGTGGGTGTGGTGAAATCTTTGATGACAAATGCTGCAATTTTCATGATGGTGTTGGTACCTGCGTCAATCCAGTTTGCTAGGGAAATCCACGTGGTGTTTCGGACTTGCTGGTGCTAGTGACTTAAGGTGGATTAGAACATGTCTTTCTCTGAGTTTCCTGGCTGTCTCTCCACCTGCATTCCAGTTGCTTGCAGATTGCCTGGTTATCATGAGTACTTCTGTGTTTATAATTTCATTCTCATTGAAATGCAGGCATTATGGTAGCCAAGAATTTCTAGATAAATAAGAACCTACTGTGGAGACCAAGACAAATCATTTCTAGAACATGAACAATGAATGCATGTACTTCTGTCTTTGCATGAGAGCACAGGAGTGACTCTGTGCGAAATGCACTTCGCTTAAGATTTACATAAAAATATATATATCAATCTTTAAATTTACTTTTCCTTATCAATAGAAGCCTAATCCAGTTTCTGGTACTGCAGAACTGTAGTGAACTCTTCAGTAAATGGCTGGAAGAAACCAAAACCCGAGGTAACACGAAAACAGGAGAGGAATAAGTTTTGGATCATATATTATACTTCATTTGCGCAACACCTTAAAGATTTCTTCATTATTATTACTTGTTTTTTAAGGATCATCCCCTCTCTGTCAGTGTTGCTGGGGGCATGGGTGGTAGGCAAAAGGATTTTGGAAAATGTAAGAGTGGAGAAAGATTGAAAAAATTCCTAGTTTGGCTGATGGCAAATTGTCAGTGTTAAGAGCATTAAAAAAATAGCCTCTTAGAAGAAATCATGGATATTCAACATATTTGAAGACATTTTGAAAGAGTTTCTAAACCCTTCAAATATTATCTTGAAACAGAGAGCTCCAACAAGTTGAAGAATTTTTCCAAATGTATCCTTCTTTGGGATATCCAAGGTGGTATGTCTAATCCAAACTAAAGTACAATATTTTTATTCCATATCATTTAAAACTATATAAATATACAACAACATAGTCTAATATATTGTCATCTCTTACCTCCTTGGAGGATGGTGGAAGACTCTAATAGTAAAAGAAAAAATCATAACGTTATTATTCACAAATGTAAAGAAAATGAGATAAAGTGTATAATTTGCTATGGAATAGTCATAGCCATTAGGACACACTGAAATACACCTGCAATCTGATTTGGAATCAGGCATGAGGCAGGAGCATGCCAAACTTGTATTAAATGTGTGGTAAGATGATCATTTCAAATTTGCCATAATTATGATATTTAAAGTAAAGATGCAGTACTACACACTAACTGAAGACAAGCTACATTTATCATGTAGTTATAAAATTATACTATGGGAGAAGGTGAATGCATTTAGCCCACGGAAAATCAGCCACAAACTCTTCATATTTAAAAACGAAAAAAGTAAAAACACATTTCCCACAAGGTTTGTAAACTTTCATTAAAAATGTGATTCTACAATGATTACAACACATGGTAAATAGTTACTAATTATTGCTCTTGATTCCAGTTGTCCTGGAAATTCTAAGAATGAATGCATTTTTAGAATTTGAGTAATGATACAAACAGAAAGCTTTACCATATATTGAGGGTTCCTTGATATGCTATGCTTTGATGTCACTATAGTGACACATCCTGTAACTGACTTCATACAAAAGAAATTCTCTCATTCAAACATTAGACCAACGGTGGTAAGGGGAACCATTAGAACAAATAAAGTGTGCTACTATAAAAGGCCACATACATGGAAAGTAGAAAAAAGACCCTAGCTAAATCTACCTGCAAGAGGTTAGTGTGCATGGGCCTGTTGGAGTGAGGGTCATTGACAACATACTAATGCAGAATTTAATAGAAAAATAGGAAGAGATAATGGATTACATCCATAGAAAATGCTGGAAAAGTTCTAATAAAGAAATTGAGTTCATGCATGATTGTCATGCTATATTATGCTCTAATATAGCAAGTAATGTTATAGGGCCCGATTCCCAAAAGTAATCTGAGACAAAATCCTAACTTTATGGCTTTCGGTATTCACAAAAGGCATTTAGGAGTAGTAAAGTTAGGATTCCTAATTTTACTACTCCTAAACTGAGACAAATTCCTAACTTTGCAACTTTTGGTATTCACAAAAGCATTTAGGAGTAGTAAAGATAGGAATCCTAACTTTACTACTACTAAACTAAGATAAAATCCTAACTTTACGACATTCGGCATTCACAAAAGGCATTTAGTAGTAGTAAAGTTAGGACTCCTAACTTTACTACCACTAAATGCCTTTTGTGACTACCGAAAGTCGTAAAGTTAGTATTTTGTCTCAGTTTAGTATTAGTAAAGTTAGGAGTCCTAACTTTACTACTACTAAATGCCTTCTGTGAATACCAAAAGTAGTAAGTTTAGGATTTTATCTCAGATTAGTTCTGTGAATCGGCTCCAGGATTCCTAACTTTACTACTCCTAGATGCCTTCTGTGAATACCGAAAGTCGTAAAGTTAGGATTTTGTCTCCGATTACTTTTGTGAATCGGGCCCATAATGTTTTATGCAATGTTATTTTATGGTATTTTATGTTAAGTTACATAATGTTTATTTGTATAAAACACTATCATGTGTCATGGTAACTGGCTCTATGCATGTGTGTGAAGCTAGGCCTACAGCGTGAAGCTGAATTATTCGAAGAGCCAAATCTTCAGCTTCTTGCTGAATTTAAGGGGAGAGGTTCTGATGTTAGTTGAGAGATCATTCCATGCTTTGAGGGCGATGTAAGAGAAGGCTTGATCTCTAATTGTACTACTGTGAATGCTTGGAATGTGTGCCTCTAGGAATATGGCTGAACAAATGTTGCTGGGTGGTAGGTTGTAGTGTACGAGGATGTTCAGGTAAGCAGGGGCCATTTTATGAAGTGCTTTGTATGTTTGGGTGAGGAAGATGAATTGTGGGTGATTGGGTAACCAGAACCCTTGTAGTCCCTGAGGTATGGTGTGATATGGGTCTGAGTGGGAAGTTGGAGATGGTAGGGCTGAGTGACGTGACTTGAGGTACTCTGCAGATGAGTTTACTAGCTTCTGAAGAGCAAGGAGCTAGGTTGACCTGCCTGGGATGTTCTGGTCAGTAATGAGAAGGATCAACTGGCGCGCAGGTCCTTGAATGCAAGCCTTATCTAGTTTTCTGATGAGAATGGGTGAGACACTGACAAAAACTGCTAAAAGCTCCAATTGCATGAGGTCTTCAGTTTCTCCTTTGTCTAGGATCCTACGGATGTCATCTATTGCTGCGTGAGAGCTGTCTCCGTACTGTGTTTTTGATCTGAATACTGGTTGCATGGTATTGAGTAGTTGGTGCTGGATGAGGTGGTCTGTGAGACGTCTGTTGATGACCTTTTCTTAGAACCTGGCTGGTTACAGCTGAAGAGGATTGGCCGGTAGTTTGTGAGCTTGGCTTGGTTTTCTGATGGCATCTTCAGTAGAGTTTCTACCACTGTATGCTTCTAGGCTCTTTGGAAAGTGTCAGTGTTGATGGAGGCATTGAGGATGACTGTGAAGGCTTCACTGATGGGGTGAGTACTTTATTGAAGATATGATTGAGGCATGGGTCTGCTGGCACCATGCAGTGGATGGACTTCATGGTTGTGACAGTCTCATCTGTGTTTATGTTGTTACATGTTCTCGATGAACATTCTTCGGCGGAGATTGGTAGACTGGCAGCAAGGTTGATGAGGGTTAGGCTGGGTGTCAAAGTATTCGTATATGGCTGTAATTTTGTTTCTTAAGAATTTTTAGAGGTTGTTGCATAGTTTTTGTGAAGGCTTGATGTAGCTGATGGTGTCTGTGGGCGTGGTGAAATCTTTGATGACGAATGCTGCAATTTTCTTGATGGTGTTGGTACCGGTGGCGATCCAGTTTGCTAGGGAAATGCACGTAGTGTTTCGGACCTGCTGGTGCTAGTGACTTAAGGTGGATTAGAACATGTCTTTCTCTGAGGTTTCCTGGCTTTCTCTCCACCTGCATTCCAGTTGCTTCCAGATTGCTTGGTTATCATGAGTACTTCTGTGTTTTTAATTTCATTCTCATTGAAATGCTGGCATTATGGTAGCCAAGAATTTCTAGATAAATGAGAACCTACTGTGGAGACCAAGACAGATCATTTCTAGAACATGAACAATGAATGCATTTACTTCTGTCTTTGTATGAGAGTACAGTAGTGACTCTATGCGAAATGCAGTTCTCTTAAGATTTTCATATATATATGTGTCACGGTTTGCCAGGACCTACCTACATGGACGGCGAGCATGACCTACGAGACGAACAGTTTCCCCTTATGCTTTACCCTCTTTTTATTGTTTCCAGCCATATCGCTAAACCCCGACTTACCTGCCTCTTGGTGACTGCTTTCTCGAGGACTTCCACCTGCAGGACGGATCAGAGATTGGCCCCACCCACCTAACCACTGACGCAGGAGTCACCAACCCAATCCACGGCTGCACGGAAAACACGTCCGGAGTGTACCCGGAAGTAGATGGAAAAGTAGATGAAAAGGACGTCACGGAGAGGAGGAGCGCACTCTCGATTCCGGAACTTCGAGGGACAATGGAGAGACGCAGCCCCGACAGTGCAGACGAGGAACCTAAGGAGACACGAAACTCTGGAACACAGGCCGACCTGATGGGGAGGCTCAAATTGTCCTGGAAAGCCAACCCCGAGAACCAGCTGACCCATGCTGAATCCAGCCACGTTCCAGGAGGAGCATGGCTATTGCAGGTACAGCAACGGATAGCGGGGCTAAGGAGGAGGCTGGACACTAAGGTCCCTGACACATTGCAGTTGGGTGGGGGAAACGACCAAAAGAGGAACTAGGTAGTTTCTCTAAGTCGGGCACTTGGTGAAGGGAGTCTTTATGGTGCAAACGGTCCCCCACAAACCCATCCTTGAGCATAATTAAAGGGAAAAGATATCACACTTACCCGATTCTCTCTCTCTCTTCCCTCTGAGGCACTGAGGACGTTGCAAGGGCAGAAGTAGAGGACTTCCGTTCTGAACTGAAGAAAAGGAAAAGAGAGACAATCCAAAAGGAGTATAAAAACCTCAGCATAAACTGTTAGCCAATATGAAATAAAATACTGAGAAAGAAACATAACGGTTGTCCGCCATTGTGTCCGCTAATTCCCTACACGATGCCAATATTTAAATACATATTTCCTTAACAATAGAAGCTTAATCCAGTTTCTGGTACTGCAGAACTGTAGTGACCTCTTCAGTAAATGGCTGGAAGAAACCAAAACCCGAGGTAACACAAAACCAGGAGATGAATATTTTTTGGTTCATATATTATACTTCGTTTGCGTAACACTTTAAAGATTTCTTAATTATTATTAATTGGTTTTTAAGGATCATCCCTCCGTGTCAGTGTTGCTGGAGGCATGGGTGGTAGGCAAAAAGATTTGGGAAAATGTAAGAGTGGATAACGATTGAAAAAATTACTAGTTTGACTGATGGCAAATTTTCAGTGTTACGAGCATTAAAAAAATAGCCTCTTAGAAGAAATCATGGATATTCAACAAATTTCTAATTCTAATCCTTTCAAATGTTATCTTGAAACAGAGCGCTCCAACAAGTTGAAGAACTTTTCCAAATGTACCCTTCTTTGGGATATCCAAGGTGGTATATCTAATCCAAACTAAAGTACAAGACATGTTTTCCATATAATTAAAAACTATATAAATATACAACAACAGAAGTTACTATATCGCCATCTCTTACCTCCTTGGAGGCTGGTGGAAGACTCTAATAGTAAAAGAAAAAATCATAATGATATTATTCACAAAAGTAAAGAAAATGAGATAATGTGTATAATTTGCTGTGGAATAGTCATAGCCATTGGGACACACAGAAATACACCTGCAATCTGATTTGGAATCAGGCATGAGGAAGGAGCATGTAAAACTTGTATTAAATGTGGAAGAACCTGGAAAGTCCATCTGCATTGGCATGGGCAGTCCCGGGTCTATGTTCCACTGTATGGTCTAGATTCCACTGTAAAGTCCACTCCTTGTAGGGAGATGGACCACTTCAAAAGTTTAAGGTTTTTACCTTTCATTTGCATTAGCCATTTCAGAGGTCTGTGGTCAGTTTGAACTGTGAAGTGAGTACCAAACAAGTATGGTCTCAACTTCTTCAGGGACCAAATCACAGCAAAGGCCTCCGTCTCAATTGCACTCCAACGTTGCTCCCTGGGGAGTAGCCTCCTGCTTATAAAAGCAACAGGCTGGTCTTGGCCTGTATCATTGGTCTGGTATAGGACCACTCGTATCCTTAGCTCAGAGACATCAGTCTGCACAATGAACTGCTTGGTGTAGTCTGGAGCTTTGAGAATTGGTGCTGAGTACATTGCCTCTTTCAGGGTGTCAAAAGCCTTTTGACAGCTAACTGTCCAGTTTACCTTTTTGGGCATCTCCCTGGAGGTGAGTTCTGTGAGGGGTGTCACAATGGATCCATGCCCTTTCACAAACCTCCTGTAGTATTCAGTCAATCCAAGGAATGCCCTGACTTGAGTCTGGGTTGTTGGAGCCTCCCAGACCAGGATGGCCTGGATCTTGGGTTGTAAAGGTTACACTTGGCCCCCAACAAGGTGGCCCAAGTATACAACTGTTCCCTGCCCTATCTGGCATTTGGATGCCTTGATAGTTAGGCCTGCTGTTTGCAGGGCTTTTAAAACCCTCCCCAGTAGATCAGGTGGTCCTGCTAAGTGGAGCTAAAGATAGAAATATTATCAAGATACGATGCACTAAAGGCCTCCAATCTATCAAGGACTTGGTTCACTAAACTTTGGAAGGTGGCAGAGGCATTATTTAAACCAAAGGGCATAACAGTAAACTGGTAATGCCCATCAGGTGTGGAGAATGCTGTCTTTTCTTTGGCTCCTGGGGCCATGCCAATCTGCCAGTACCCTGCAGTTAAGTCAAAGGTATTAAGAAATTTGGATGCACCCAATTTGTTTATCAACTCATCAGCTCTTGGGATAGGGTGAGCATCTGTCTTGGTGACAGAGTTGAGTACTCTATTGTCCACGCAAAACTTAATTTCTCTCTTTACACCCTGTGGATGAGGTTTAGGGACTAGAACCACTGGGCTGGCCCAGGGGCTCTCAGAGGGTTCAATAACCCCTAACTCCAGCATCTTGCTGACTTCAGCTTTGATGCTCTCCTTAACTTGATCAGACTTTCTATACATTTTGTTCTTGACAGGTACACTGTCCCCAATGTCCACATCATGGGTACACCAGTGTGTCTGACCAGGGGTCAAGGAGAAGAGCTTAGCATACTGCTCTAAGACTTGCTTACAGTCAGCCTGCTGTTGGGCAGTGAGGGTGTCTGAATAGACAACTCCATCCACTTATCCATCTTTGGGGCTGTAAGAGAGAGGTCAGGGAGAGGTTCACTCTCTGTCTCCTGATCCTCATCAGTAACCATCAGCATGGTTATGTCATGCCCGTCATGGAAAAGCTTTAGGCAGTTCACATGGATCACTCTTTTGGGGGTCCTGCTTGTGCCCAGGTCTACAAGTAGGTGACCTCACTTTTCTTTTCTAAGATGGGGTAAGAGCCACTCCATTTGTCTTGGAGGGCCCTTGGTGCCACAGGTTTCAAAACCCACACCTTTTGCCCAGGATGGAATTCCACCAGTGCAGCTTTTTGGTTATACCAGTGCTTATGGAGTTCCTGGCTGGCCTCAAGATTTTTTGGAAGCTTTTTCCATGTACTCTGCCATTCTGGACCTTAGGCCTAGTACATAGTCCACAATATCCTGTTTGGGTTCTTGGAGAGGCTTCTCCCAACCTTCTTTAACAAGACAGAATGGTCCCCTAATGAGATGGCCAAACAGAAGTTCAAAGGGGGAAAACCCTACTCCCTTCTGGGGCACCTCTCTGTAGGCAAAAAGTAAGCATGGCAACTGGACATCCCATTATCCTTTTGAGTTTTTCAGGAAGCCCCATGATCATGCCTTTCAATGTCTTGTTGAACCTTTCAACAAGACCATTGGATTGTGGGTGATAGGGTGTAGTAAACTTGTACTGCACTCCACACTCTTTCCACATGTGTTTGAGGTATGCAAACATGAATTTGGACCCTCTGTCTGACACCACCTCCTTGTGAAACCCTTCCCTGGTAAAGACACCAATGAGGACTTTACAAGATGGCCGACCGGTGAGGAGCTCCGGCCGGGAGCTCCTGGCCAGGCATCACCTTTCTGGCTTAAATCCCCAGATTTCCACCTTCCACTGGGGTTCAACCTACTCACCTGAGGTCCGGTTTTTCCTGCGGTCCTCGATGCTCCAATCTTCCGCCTGTGAGCCCGAGATGCTTGAAAGAAATGCGCTCAAGGCTTTTTCCAGTGGAGTCCGAGCAAGCATGGCCGATGCCCAGTGGAGCCGCCCAGCCAGCTATAGGGGAGTCTGGCCTCCGGTATATCGCCGCAGCTGACACCTACCCAGCCGGGCATCGGACACAGCTCCCCTCTCGTCTCTGCTGCCTGCCTTCTCCTCCCCGTCTTTTCTCAGAATTCCTCTGGCGACAAGCGTTCAGCGGATCCTATCTCAACGTTGCCGATGCCTCCGTGATTTCTCCGGATGACCGCAGAGGAGCCGGGCTGAGTCTCTCTCCTCCTGACCCTCCTGATTCGACGGCCGCTGCTTTTCACTACCGCTAGCCCGCCTGCCTTGCCTGCCTTGCCTCCCGTAAGACGCCTGGGACAATCTGCAGGTTTTAGCGGAGGTAAGAACTATGGCACGGCTCTCAGGGACTATCTGAGCCTGTCACCTTCCGTCCCTGCCGGTGAGGCGCCCCCGCCGGTTTAAACCCTGCAGCCTCCCGTTCTCTGGACTGCTGCCCTGGATCCTGTATCAGTCTCCCCTCGACCTGGGGAAAATGGATCAGACATTCCTGCCCCCGCTGCCCAGATCCTGTGCACATGGACGACACGGCTGTGCTTCGGAAACCGCCTGCCCCCCCCCCCTTTTTTTGACTCTCTGGCTCCTTTCCCCTTCTTGTTCCTCCTCTGTTAAATCAGCTCCCTGGTTTTTTCGGACTTAGCCCTCCTGGCTTTTGGACTAGGACTCATATGCACCCCGCCATTTTGAGACCATCTCCTATTGTCCCTCTTGTCCTTGATCCGCCATCTTGCGAACTTGGTCCGTTCCTCCATCCCCTCTGGTCTCCAGCTGGGCGACCTCTCGATCGTCTTTCTTCTCCACGGATCTGCTCCTCGTTTGTGACTATTGTTTATACTTCTGGTCCCATCTCCGTCTTGTCTCTCTTTCTCTCTCCTGTCCCTATCTGCTTTTCTTACCCTTCCTTTCTGTTCTCCCCATTCCTCTTTGGTTGTTCTTGTTACCGCTTATCTCCCACTGTTATGGTTTTTCCCCTGTTTTTACTTTGCCTCATTTTTGCGTCATGTTTTCCATCCTCGAGTATTCTCATGTTCTAATGCCCTGGTTTTTTTCTGTGCAACATTGTATTATGTATTGTAACTCTGTATAACTTGTTTTTTGCTGATACTCTTGTAAAGCGCTCTGATACCTCCGGGTCTAGCCAGCGCTTCATAAAACTCATCAAAAAAAAAGAAAAAAAAAAAGGACTTTGGCTACTGCAGGAGCTATAGTAGTCCTAAGGGGAATTGCCTCAGGATACCTGGTGGCATGATCTATTCGCCACCAGTATACATTTGTTTCCTGATGCTGTGGGAGGTTCCAGTGGACCAACTATGTCCACACCTACCCTTTCAAATGGAACCCCAACCACTGGTAATGGAATTAAGGGGGCCTTTGTGTGTCCACCTGTTTTGCCACTGGCTTGACAGGTGACACAGGAGCTCACAAACTCTTTCATTTTCTGGGACATCTGGGGCCAGTTAAAGTGGCTAACTAGTCTTTCCCAAGTCTTGGTCTGGCCAAGATGCCCAGCTAGGGGGATGTCATGAGCCAAAGTGAGTAAGAGCTCTCTGCAAATTTGAGGTACTACCACTCTCCTAGTGGCACCAGGGTTGGGGTCTCTGTCCTCAGTATACAGGAGTCCCTCCTCCCAATAGGCTCTGTGGGTACCACTGACATCTGCCTTTTCCTGTGCAGCAACTTGCTGCCTCAGGCTTTCAAGAGTTGGACAGGTCTGCTGTCCAAGGCACAGATGTTCCCTTGAGGGCCCCCTTGGGCCTAAGAGCTCTCCCTGGTAAGGGTCAAGTTCCATGGACTCAGTTCCCTCTGGGGCTTCCAAGTCCTCTCCCTGAGGTGAGGGATCCTAAGTCTTTTGCTGTTCAAAAGCTGGTTTCCCAGTCTTCTTACCTTTTCTCTTGGAAGGTTTAGCCATTCTTTCAGGCTCCAACACTTTTTTTTCACCCTGCATTCGGCTCTGTGCTCTAGTCTTGACACACACACACAGTCTCAGGGATGTCCAGCATTGCTGCATGGGTTTTCAATGCTACCTCAGCCCATGCTGAGGTCTCCAGGTCATTTCCTAGCAGACAGGCAGCTGGAAGCTTTGGATGGACCACAGCCTGTTTCAGGCCAGTAACTCCCCCACTCTAATGTCACCATAGACATAGCATGGTTAGTAGTAATACTGTCAGTGTTGGTGACTGGGTAAGATTTTCCAATCCGGTATTGTTCTGGGCAAACCAGCGTGTCTCTCACCATGGTGACACTGGCACCTGTATCCCACAGGGCTTCTCTATTCTAGTCCCATTTACCCAGGGGTATTCTAAATACTTCTTTAAGTTGGGAGGCCACACAGCTAAAGTGGCAAACTCAACTTCACCCTCAGTGACTAGAACTGCTTCAGTGTAAACCCTGATTTGCTCTGGGCACACTGTTGATCCCATCTGGACATTAGCTAAGCCAGTACTAACTGGAGGAGGACTAGGGGGCTTCTTGTTAGGACAAGTAGCATCTCCAGTTATGTGTCCCAACTTCTTACAATTGAAACACCAGGCCTTCTGGTGATCAAAGTTCTTCCCTTTGTACCTACCATTGGACTGGGAAGAGTTTTGGGACCCACCCCCTGAGCAGGTTTTTGGGGCCCTTGAGAAGACTCTGTCTTTTTTGTCTTTCGGGTTCTCACCCCTTTCCCCTGGGGAGGTTTTGTAACCCCTTTCTTTTAGTCACCCCCAGTGGTTGTTTTGGTTACCCTAGTCTTGACCCAGTAGTCTGCCTTCCTTCCCAATTCTTGGGGAGAAATTAGACCTAGGTCTACCAGATGTTGATGTACCTTTTCATTAGTGCAAATACTCAAAATATGTTCTTTAATAAAAAGATTGTATAGTCCATTGAAATCATGCACATTTTTTCCAGTTAACCATCCATCTAGTGTCTTAACTGAGAAGTCAACGAAGTCAATCCAAGATTGGTTTTTGGTTTTGTGAGCCCCCCTGAATCTAATCCTATATTCCTCAGTTGTGAGTCCAAAGCCCTCAATCAGAGTGTTCTCTCATGAGGTCAAAAGACACAGCATCTGCCCCTGTAATGGTCAGGAGTCTGTCCCTGCAGTTAGCAGTAAACAGTCCCCAAAGGAGTGTCCCCCAGTGTGACTTCCTCACTTTCCTCATTTCACAAGCCCTCTCAAAAGCTGTGAACCATTTGGTGATGTCATCACCTTCCTCAAATCTGGGGACAATCTCTTTGGGGATTTTGGGATCATATGACTGCTCTCTGTCCCTATTTATTAAGTTGCTGCCACCATTGATGAGAGCTAAGCCCATCTCTGCTCTTTCTTTTTTCAGAGCCAGGAGTCTGGTCTCTAGATCTAATCTTTTGGTCAACCTCACTAAGAGGTTGGTCTCCTCTTTGAAGCTGTCCTCAATGGACTCAGAAGCACCTGACCCACCTGTGTAGGAGTTAGATGCTGTGAGTTGTCAGGGGCACAGGGACAGTGGAAGGTATCCTCATCCCCTCCATCCTCTTCCCCATCTGAGAGGTCTTCACCTTGTTCAGAGGAGTGGTCCTTAGCATACCCTGCCAACAGCTTCCGAAGCCTTTGTTTGGAGGGATGGGACCCCATGGTGTTGTTTTTAATTTTACATAGAGACGTTAACTCCTTAAATGCTAAATGGAGATAAGGGGTGAGGTTGAGCTCCTCAACCATATTCTCTATGTCATTAGTTATGTATTCACTAACAGTTGGGTTCTTGTTAAGAGACACTCTACAAAAAAGTTTCTAACCCCTTACCCCTAACTATAGTGAGGTTTTATTTTTCTAAAATTCTAAAGGGACTTAACCAAGCCCCAAACAAGACTTTTAGGGGCATATTCACAAGGACTTATCTCCGAGTTATCGCCACCCTAACGCAACAAAAGTGGAGATAGATTTAACGCCCCATTCACAAGCGGGTGCAAACTGCAGACAACGCAAGTATTTCCGCGATAACTCCCGCAAAATTTACCTCCACGCCACCAACTAACCCTAATGAGATGCAGAGTAGGCGTTCCCGTGCAAAAACACACGAAAACACCACTACACCATATTAACAACGAACTGCCAGATCCGCGATGCGAACCAAAAACAGGCGATAAGCCGCGGTAGCAGCAGGGATTTAACACCAGCCTTCTGCTGGTGTTAAGCAGGACGACTACCTGCAGCATGAAAGGGAGCCCAGCCCCGAGCCACATCTGAAGACCCACAGATGCCATGGAGACAATGAACATGCAGCTCGGAGACCCATGAGGCCCACAACACCCGCCGCCACCACCCCAGGCCCGCCACCACCCACAGGACCCGGACCCGCCCCGGACCACCACAGAGGCAGCATACACAAAGACAGCGGACACACCGTAAACGCACCAGCCGCACAGACCTAACGCCAGAGGAGGACAGTGCCCACAACAGGCCCAAAAGGAAGACAATCCCCCGCATCCTGACCCACATCGCCCACCGGCTGATGGCACCAACACAGCGGACAACAAACATCCCTCCGCGGACAAAGTTGCTGGCTGTGCTGCACCTGTTGGCCTCTGACACATTCCAACCAACAACTGCCAGAGTCGGAGGAGTCTCACAGCCAACCCTATCCAAGTTCATCACACCTGTCCTGGATGCCATCATCAGCCTGGTACCCCAGCACCGCCACGTCACCCACACTGCGCAGGAGCAGCTGGAGACCAAGCAAGGCTTCCACGCCATAGCTGGATTCCCTCACGTGTTGGGGGCAATCGACTGCCCACATGTACCCCTCCTGCCCCCTGCTGACACTGCACACGACCACCCCAACCGAAAGCCCACGCATACCACCAATGTGCAGTGGACCACCGGGGACTCCTCAACAATGTCGTGTCCAACTCCCCAGGCAGTGTGCATGATTCCCACATCTCCCGACAGTCCATCATCAACCAGCGCTCCCAGGATGGCACCCATGGAAATGCATTGCACGTTGGTAAGTACCAAATGAACACATCACACACCTCCACCACACAGACATGCAACTCACGACACTGGCAATGGGCACGCAGCAGAACTACATGCAACATGCCACACAACATGCCAAACGACCAGACACGACAACACGACACCATTGGGAACCTGGGCCTGCCATGCACACAACCCAGCCACGGCATGCCACCACAGCCACACAATAGCAGAATCTGAGGAGAGGCGTGGAGCAGGCATGTGCGAGAGAGGCAAGTGACACATCAATGAGAACCTACCCAATGCCAGGTGTGGCGTGGATGTGCCGGACAGACTTCATTGTGCAAACCACGGAAATGGCCATGTAGACATCAACTGCCGGTGCATGGAGTGTAGTGGCCAGTGGACGCTACCATGTCCCCACAGGCTGTGGGGCAGAGCGCGGAAATGTCACCCGTTACGTCCCCCCTGTATGCGCGGGCAGAGTGGGTTGGCCCTGCGTACGCCAGGCCTGCGTAGGGGTGTGAATAAAAAGTCTGTCGCACTGGGCGTGGTTCTCTTTTGGAATGGCCAACGTGTCTGCCAGGGCGGTGCCTCTCAGTCTGCCACGAGGCCGGCGCCGTGCGCAGCTGGGCCTGCATCCCTATGCGCCTGCTGCACCCCGGGAAGCCGGTCCCCAGACCCGCCATGCCTGCCCCAGCGCACCAAGGAGGCCCCGCTCACCTGCCTACACCGGCGTGTGTCAAAGAGGGCCCACCACATGCCGGTGCAAGCTCCAAGCCCCAGGCCCGCGACCTTTGCAGCCTCCGCAGACCATCGCTGGCCTCCACGGCGCAGGCCCAGAGTACTCCTTTTCATTGACATACTCCACCGGCCCAGTCTTTGGCACATGTTGTACTGAGTCGTGACTTCTGAATGGCAGTGACCAACGGTCTGTGGCATCGTCCACATCACCGTACTCCCTCCGATAAGTGAAGCAAAGGTCTGTATCGCAAACCGGCGACAAGTGGTGCCACTAACCCTGTTCAACGCTAGCCTGCGCCACTTGGATGAGGGCACAGGCCTACACAGTGGTCCAGTGGGTCCTACATGTGGAACTGTGTCCTGAGTCATGAATGGCAGTGACCAAAGGTCTGTGGCAGCGTCCACATCACTGTACTCCCTCCCATCAGTGAAGCAAAATTCTGCATCGCAAGCCGGCGACACGTGGTGCCACTAACCCTGTTCAACGCCAGCCTGCGCCACTTGGATGAGGGCACAGGCCTACACAGTGGTCCAGTGGGTCCTACATGTGGAACTGTGTCCTGAGTCATGAATGGCAGTGACCAAAGGTCTGTGGCAGTGTCCACATCACTATACTCCCTCCGATCAGTGAAGCAAAGGTATGCATCGCAAGCACACGACACGTGTCTGTGGGCCCATGCTGACCGCTGCCCCTGGCCTACACTGCGGGGCAGTAGGCCCCACATCCAGTACGTAGTCGTGATTCATGACTGGCAGAATCCATACCAGTGAATGCACGGAGAGGAATAAGAGGAAGATGCATTTCTGTCCGGATGAAAGCCGGATCCTCGTTACGGAGGTGACCGAACACTAGCAACAACTGACCTGGTGCCACTAACCCTGTTCACCGCAAGTCCGCGTCCCGTGGTGCCACTGAACCTGAACTGCGCAGGCCGGTGGGACCATCCAACGTAAGCTGGTGATACTCGGATGAGGGCCCCTGCTGACTGCTGCCTCAGGCCTACACTGCGGTCCAGTAGGTCACGCATGTGGAACTGTGTCTTGGGTAAGATATGGAGGAGTCCACACCATTGGACATGACTCATCGCAGGCGGCATCCCCTATCAGCACTGGTGCCACTAACTCTGTGCACAATGACTCATGGGCACTCTCTGGTTGAACTTTGGTTGCGTCTGAGTCCATGGCCTGGGGGTTGTCTGCATCATCATCTGGCTGGGACGGACTTGGTGTCCGACATGTGTTTGCTCCACTCATCTCCACCATGGTGGCTGTTTCAGCGTGGTTCTGCCCTCGGCATCATGCCCTGGGGGTACACCTTCCACTGTCCACCGATACACTCCGCGACTACCCCCCTTTGACATCTACAAGAACCTGCTCTGCTCTCGTGACCCTGCCCCAGTGCACCGCAAGTCAGCGGCCTGTGGCGGTAGGCCCGTGCAGGACGGTGTGCATCCGGGGCCACTAACTCTGTGCAGTTCAAGTCATGGGGCCTTTATGGTTGTGTACTTTAACACTGTACAGTGTTGTTGTTTTTTGACTGCACCAGGCACTCCATGATGGCTGGTGTGCACACACCCCACACACATCCAACACAGGTGTCACTCGACATGTGAGCCTGCTAATAAAAGTGGCCGGGCGCATGTGCCAGTAGCCATTCACATCAGCTAAGCAAGTGTGTCTGTGTGGTCATTATGTCAGCATGTTGGGCCCGAGCACTGCAACGTCAGTGTGCTGTCTTCAGCGGAGGATACCATGTCCCCTCAGCAGTGGCTGAGACCTTGGACATGTAGCTTCGCCTGCCCCCCCCTGCATGCACAAGCGGCGTGTGCTGGTCCGGCGTACCGTCAGGTCAGCGCAGGTGTGTGCTGAATCGGCAGGGGGATCAGGGCGTGGCTCTGGTCTGGCCTTGAGCAGGAAGTGCGGTAACTGTGTCTCTGTGTTGGGGTGTTGTCACCACCAGGGCCACAGTAGTCGATGTTGAAATGTAGCATGCATCCGGAGGGCGGGCCCACAAGTTGGGGAAATGTAGGATCGCAAGACCGCTCAGGGTCTTGGCACATGCATGCCAAGTGTTGTGTGTATCAGTCCTGCGGCTGCATGAGTCAGATGCCTAGCCTCAATCGCAGCGCGATCCCAGCCAGCCATGGACTGTACACCTGTGTCTGCCCTGTCCGGACCATTGGCCTACACTCACGTGTCCGCACACCCTCAACGGCCAGCTTCAGGTTGTTGTTGGCATGCCGCTGGACATGCGCGGACCGGCATGACAATGGTGTGCCGTAGGAGTGCGTGTGATACAACCGCGCAGCGCACACAAGTGTGGGGGCTCGTGGGAGGGAGGAGCAGCTGTGAGGCAATGTAACACACAGTGAGGCCGCTCATGTGCCACGTGCTCGGCATATCATCCATGATTCCCTGGGTCGCAGACGTCCCACCCCACCCACGACCGGCCTCTGTACATCTCCTGTATGCATGCAGTTGGTGAAGTTACTGTTGAGATGGAAGGTCCTTTGTCTGAACTATCAGGCGGTAGCACATCTGCAGCTCCGAGCTGGGACTTGCCTGTGCCCAGCACCCTCTGACAGATACAATAGCATTTGCTGGTGACTCCCACATTACGCACAGCCCGACGTGAGACCAATGTGTACACATCCCACACGCAGAAGTCCTTGGTCGTAGTTAGCGTGCGTGAAATGGCCTTCACACGTACTCCCACCCCACCCCAGGTCTGCACCCGTTGCACACAGACACTGCTCATTGATCCGAGCTGTGCCATTTCATCCACAGGACTGGCGCGGGGCAAGCCAGTGCCGCTTCAAGCAGAGCCACTGACGCAATGGCAGACCATCCCGGACACATGCTCAACTCCAGCCACATGGACCTGTACCGTGCACGTCTGCTGTATGTACTGGGGGCACTGCCATTGGCAGTGCTGCAGATCAGTTACCGGCTGAGCTTCCGCCTTGCCAACGTCACCTGCGTTCAGCCTGTGTTGCATTGTCGCTCGTGCATATTCGAGTGGACCATGGATGTCTGCCTCTCCAACGTAACGGTAGCTGAACTGGATTTCGACGTGTGTGTGCGCCCCCTGTTGGCCCACGACCAGGAGTGTCACCGTGATGGCCGTTCCTGGCATGCCTGGATGTTTGGCATGCATGCTGGCAACTGGACCTGGGAGATTGCACGAGTCGTCGTGTGCAGTCACCACAGTGAGCCGCTCCCCGAGTGGGCTTTAGTGCACATTGGGGCCAGGGGTTGGAGTCAGCACATCTGTCCGGGGCAGCTGATGGGTTACGTCGCCGACATGTTAGATGTAGTCGACAACGAGCTCATATTGGAAATGTTGGCCTACGCTGCTGCACTCGCGTTCATGGACGAGTGACAAAGTTCCTGCAGCCACAACTGTATGTGCCCCATTGCACGTGTCTCGACGCCTGGTTGCATGTTGGGGATCTGGTCACATGTCCCGAGACGACAGTGGACATGGCTGCATTGGCCTGTACTCCTGATCCATGCGCGGACAGCGGGTTGTCAATGACTTGTGTTGGTGATGTACTCCCCCGGGGTGGACATGGGCGCTTTGCAACGTTCCTCATTCAGACATGCTGCTGCATTGGTCTGCATGTAGTGGCACTTCCCTTGGCCGTACTGACACGCAATTGTTGATAAAGTTTCCGCACGTTCACTTGTCTCCAACTGGGTTGAGTGTTTATTTGTATGCCAATGTGTGTGTCACGGCCTGTCTGGGTCCCTGCCTTACATGCATTGCTACACCATCAGGGCTGTGGGTTGGTACTTGTGCATTATCATGTCCCTGTTTCGTGCTTTGCTAGATGTGTATGGCCATTTACCGGCCACAAGCGGGTGCACTTGTGTCCTGTGTTCGGTTGTGCAAATGTTGGTGTTTGTACCACATTGTGTCCGATGTTGGGGTGCTCTGCTTCCTATGTGTGTGTGCTGCATTGTGTGTGAGTTGGCCCTTCAGCTCTGATTTGGCTCACACTTCTCCCTTTCAGGCAGTGTGGTTTTGACTTCTGTGCTTGTTCGGTGGTGTGGTATTGGCGATGTGTGTGACTTGTGCTCTTGGTTGGTGTTGTTCCTCTTGGACATGGTTTGTCTGCAGTTGTGCTGTGCTTAATTGTGCATGTGTGCCATTGTGCCCATCTCCCCCCGCCCCCCAGTCCCTGGTCGTCCCTCTTCCTGTTGCTGTTGTGTCTGTTGATTTAGAGCAGTTTCCGGTCCCCGACTCCTGCCTCCATCTCCAGACTGATGTGGTGGACACCATTTCCTCCATGTCATCCAGCTCCTGGTGTGGCGCTGGACTCCCACCTCCGGTGTGCATTGCTGCCTTCTGGTTGTTGGCGTGTTTCTGCTTGTTTATGCATTTCACATCATTCCAGCTGTTCTGGTTTTCTGCCATTGTCCTCCTCCGCTCTCCGGCTGCATTCACCTTGTCCACGATGGCCTGCCATGTACAATGTTTTGTTGCCAATGGTGCTTGTGTGGTTGTGTACTGGCTCCGACTGCCTCCATTGTGCTTCGCTGTTGTTTTCTGTTTGGTTTGTCTTTCTTTTTCCTGCTTTTGTTGTGCTTATTCCCGCCTGCCGTATGTGTGTCGCGGGCCTGGCGCTGCTGATCGCTGCTTTCCTCCTCGCGAATGGGCTCATCGCATGTTTTTTGGTGTTGGGGTTTGTGTTTTTATCTCCGTCGCGGTGGTTGTATCGCGGACATTGGTCGCGTTTTCGGCAACCTATCGCATAGTACCGCCGTGTTGTGAATTCCGGGTTAAAACGGGGTTATTTTCCCGCGATGGACTGCGATGTGTAAAGTTGCGTTAACATTTTCTGGAGGTGTTTAGCACACGTTCTTGTGAATATGCCCCTTAGTAATTTGGAAACATTTGTCAATTCAAAAATCTGAATTTCTAAAGACAATTTAGGAGATCTGTCGTATGATCAGATGTTGACCAAGTCAGTCCAACAAATGCAAAGTTGTATATCCCACCGCTGATCCACCAATGTAGGAAGCTGGCTCTGTATATACTACACCAAAGTAAGGTATAGTTTGCACAGAATCAAGTGGATGCCCAAAGGTAGGCAGAGGTAACAGTAGATAGTACCTTACCTTACTCCCTCTCTGTGGTAGTGTGGGCGAGCAGTAAGGCCTTATCAGAGGGTAGTGGTAAACAATTATTGTACACACTCAGGCAAGAAATGATTTTACACACTCAAGGGCTGAACTCTGACCAATTTGTTTTGGATAAAAATATTATTTAGTTATATTTATTTTCTAGAACCAAGCCAGGCCTGATGCAGGTAAGTAGGATAGTACTTTACAAGAATAATGCAGTTTGCATAGTTGAAATGCAGTTGAATGCAATGGTTTGATTACAGAATAATTACTTTGTTCTCGTAAATAGTCGGAATTACTTTTCGGTTACTTTTCTTACACAGCCCAGTATCTCTAGATACTAGGCTGGTGCATTTCCTAGGAGAAGGAAAAAGGAGGTAATGCGTTTTGCAATATCAGTAGAGGTTTGCTGTATTACTCACGATACACACGTAAAGTCACATGTATCAAGCATTTTACGGTCGCAAACGGGCGATTCACAGAATCGGCCCCTTTGCGACCAGTAAAATGCCTTTTCCTATGCATGAAGCATTTTACATTCACAAAATAGGTAATCACAATTTTTTGCGATCACCTAAATTGCAAATGCATTTAGGGAATCGCAATTTGCGATTCCCTAAATGAGATGCATCAAGCCTTTCCTAAATGCAAACTGTACATTTAGGAAACGCTAATTACCATCAACTTCAAGTTGATGGTAATTTGCGCATTCTTTGAAACATGCACAAAAGTGCATTTTTCAAAGTGACATGTGGCGCACACACCTGCCAGGGCATGTGTTTGCGCCACATGTGCACACTTACCTTTTTGGGGGGGTTGCATCAGGGTGGCCTTAGGCCCCCTGGCACCCTTAGAATTGCATTTGCAATTTGCGATTACCAATTTGGTAATCGCAATTTGCGAATGCATTCTCATTCATTCCTATGGGTCTATAGGGCCATAGGAATGAATGGGGTGACATTACCTAATAGCGATTTGCAATTTGCGAATCGCTATTAGGTAATGTGTAGGAATCGCAATTCATTTTGTGATTCCTACATGCATAAGGAATTGCGATTCCTAAATAGCGATTCCTTAAAAATCGCTATTTAGGAATCGCAATTCCTTAGTTTGATATATGTGCCCCCTAGTCCTGGAAAAACAGAACTGGATTTACAGGTCCGTGGATAGGATTCAGTCAGATGGGCACTAGAGTTGCACCGCCAGCGGCACAGAGGCGGCAGGGTGCAGAGTGCTGGGACCACACGTTAGCCAATGGGCTTAGCACGGTCGTGGGCTTGGGGACTGTGGCGAGCAGGCCACCAGAATGGGAAAACAAAAGCTCCTGGGGTTGAGGTCAGCACTGTAGGGCCCAAAGGCCAACACAAGAACTACACCACCAGCGGCACAAGGCGGCCGGGTGTAGGATGCGGTCTTGGCTGATGCTGCAGATTCAGTGGAGGATCCTTCGGAGTCGATCAGCTGCCAGTGAGGCGAATGGAGTCTTTGGGAGTCATCGTCTTGTGACCGCAAGCATTCGCAGACGGAGTCGGTCGGATGGTCGCGGTTGGTCTTTCTGGACAGCTTCGGTTACGGAGTCTGTCAGGGTGTCGCCTTCGGTCGCGGTTGAAGGGACCTTCCCGTTGTTGGCTGCAGGTTTGCTTTAGGAGCTCATAGAGGTTCAGGGGTCACTGGGATCCAGGCTAGGATCGCTGGGGGGACCTCCTTAGGGTATTGTGTAACTCGGGCTCTGGCGCCGGGAGCGAAGTGGTGGAGACCCACGGAATCAGCCGGAGTCAGAGTCGGTTGGTTTTTGAGCAAATCTGGTGCTCAAGGGAGATAGAGTCTGGTTGAGAATTCAGTGCAGCTTCTCTGGGTTTTTGTGGGCTGCTGGCTGCAGGACACACCGAGGTTCTGCAGGAGAAGTCTGAGGTCGGGACAGGCCGGTAGGGCTGGCTCCAATTCAGTGGATGTCCTCCTTTTCCTTTTTCTGCACAGCTGTTCTGTCCTCCTTCTTCGGGTTTCTTCTTGTCAGCTTTGGTCTGAGGAGACAAAGTTCAGGGTTGCCCCTAAATACTACATTCAGGGGTGTTACAGGTAGGTACAGGTCAGGACCAATGGGTCCCTTCTTGGGGTGGGTACAACCCCTATTATGCCACTCTCCAGTGGAAGGGGGCATTCGCATCGCTCTGGTTGGCTGGGTCCCCGCATCTGCAAGATGGTGGTGACTGAGAGTAGTGCTTCACCTCGCCTCCTCCACCTGAGGGGTAGGGTTGGCAAAGGTGGGCACACCTCTCCTCCTAACTTGGTTTTCCCCCCAATCTCCCGCCCAAATTGGGGGTCAGAACCGGTGGGGGCCAGCTGCTGGGAGTAGCAAATGGCTGGGGTAGCTCACAAAGGTAGCAAGCCTTTGAAGCTTCCCCTTCGTGGACCCTGCCCATCCTAGGGGAGGAGGCTTGGCACCTCACCCCAGGATGTGCTTTGTTTCAGGATCCAGAGAGCAGCAGGCTCTCGATCCATGGGTCCAGAAACATGTCTGGTGGTGGCAGATGTCAAGCAGCCACTCAGCCAGGACACTAAAGTTAGGTCGTCTTTCAGGGGGCATCTCTAAAATGCCCTCTGAGTGCTTTTCATTAAATCCCACACTGGCATCAGTGTGGGTATAATGTGCTAAGAAATTTCATACCAAACTTCCCAGTTTTCAGTAAGGCCGTTACGGTGCTGTGGAGTTCATAATGACAACCCCATACCATATACTTTTTATGGCATTGCTGCACATCCAATGTCTAAGAATTGACTTAGACACTGTAGGGGTACAGGGCCCATGCACCTGTACCCTCACCACTGGTATAGTGCACCCAGCTAGAGGGGTGGCTTATCTATGCCAGGGCAGTGGGTTGTAGGCATGGTACCCAGGGATGGGTGCCCTGTCGACTCTTCACTTTGTTCTGCTCCAAAACACGCAGCCTGCAATGGCATTGTATGTGTGTAAAGGCAGAGGGCCTCTAAGGGTAGCACAAGAGGTGCTGCAGCTCTTAGAGGCCTTCCCTGGTCACACTGCCCTTGGTACCTATGGTACCCTTTACAAGGGACTTACAGGTGGCCAGAGAGTTGAGAATTGGGTTTTGCAACAGTACAGTTTAGGGGAAGAACATAGGCCCTGTGTACCTGGTTGGCAGGAACCCAGGGCACACTCATTCAAAGTACATCAACATTAGGTAAAAAGTGGGGGCAACCATGCAAAAAGGGGCACATTCCTACAGGTACATTATGTGTAATTGTATAAAACACTATCACGTGTCACAGTACCTGGCTGTATGCACGTGTGTGAAGCTAGGTATACGGAGTGAAGAGGAATTATTCGATGGGCCAAATCTTCACCTTCTTGCAGAATTTAAGAAGAGAGGGAAATGTTTTGAAGTGAGTTGAGAGGTCGTTCCATTCTTTGAGGGCAATGTAAGAGAAGGCTTGATCTCCAATTCTACTACTGTGAATATATGGAATGTGTGCCTTTAGGAGTCTGGTTTAACAAATATTGCTTGATGGTAGGTTGAAAGGGTTGAAGTGTATGTGGATATTCAGGTAAGGAAGGGGCCATTTTATGAAGTGCTTTGTATGTGTGGGTGAAGAAATTGAATTGTGGGCGATTGTGTATCCAGATCCGTTGTAGGTCCCTGAGGTATGGTGTGATAAGGGTACGTGTGGGAAGATGAGGTTGAGTCTGGCTGCTTTTTCTTAGATTGCTTGCAGACTTCTCATGAGATGTTTGGTGATTTCTCCTTTAATGGAGTTTCCTAAGTCCAGCCTGCTGCACTCTCTGGTGTCATTGAATAGCAACATATAGATATTTCGCGGCATCATCAGAGTGTGAAAGGAGAATACAGTGGCGGTGTTGACCTGGGCGGACATGTCTAGTTTGTCATCAATGACGACCCTGAAGTTTCTGACGTGTGAGCAGGGTCCTTTTAATGGGTACAAGGTCTGTGGGCCACAAGATTGAGTCCTATTGTGGGGCATCCTTTCTACAGATCACTAGTTCTAACTTGTTGGTGTTCAGCTTGAGACAGTTTGACTTCATCCAGGGGGCCAGTTTGGACATGCAGGTGGTGAATTTATTCTTTGTGTCTTGGGATTAGTCCCAGATGGACAGTATCGGTTGCATGTCAGTGGTGTAGAAGAGAATGGTTTCTTTGGGGGAAAATATTCTTTTACCAGTGGGCCATGTAGATGTTTAAGGTGGTAGGGCTGAGTGATGTGGCTTGAGGTACTCCGCAGATGGGTTTACTAGCTTCTGAAGAGCAAGGAGCTAGGTTGAATGTTCTGGGCAGTAATGAGAAGGATCCACTGGAGTGCAGGTACTTGAATGCCAGCATTGTCTAGTCTTCTGATGTGAATGGGTGAGAGACTGTGACAAACACTGCTAAGAGCTCCAATTGCATGAGGTCTTCAGTTTCTCCTTTGTCTAGGATCCTACGATGTCATCTATTGCTGCGTGAGAGATGTCTCTGAACTGTGTTTTTGATCCGAATTCTGGTTGCATGGTGTTGAGTAGTTGGTGCTGGATGGGGTGGTCTGTGAGACGTCTGTTGATGACCTTTTCGTAGAACCTGGCTTGTTACAGCTGAAGGGGATTGGCCGGTAGTTTGTGAGCTTGGCTTGGTTTTCTGATGGCATCTTCAGTAGAGTTTTTACCGCTCTATGCTTTTTGGCTCTATGTAAAGTATCAGTGTTGATGGAGGCATTGAGGATGAGTGTGACGGCTTCACTGATGGGGTGAGTACTTTATTGAAGACATGATTGAGGCATGGGTCTTCTGGCACCATGTAGTGGGTGGACTCCATGGTTGTGGCAGTCTCATCTGTGGTTATGTTGTTACATGTTCTCGAGGAGCATTCTTCCGCAGAGATTGGTAGACTGGCAGCTAGGTTGATGGGGGTTAGGTTGGGTGTCAAAGTTGTCGTATATGGCTGTAATTTTGTTTCCTAAGGATTTTTAGAAGTTGTTGCATAGTTTTTGTGAAGGGTTGATGTAGCTGATGGTGGCTGTGGGCGTGGTGAAATCTAGATGACGAATGCTGCAATTTTCTTGATGGTGTTGGTACCGGCGTCGATCCAGTTTGCTAGGGAAATCCACAAGGGGTTTTGGACTTGCTGGTGCTAGTGACTTAAGGTGGATTAGAACATGTCTTTCACTGAGGTTTCCTGGCTCTCTCTCCACCTGCATTCCAGTTGCTTGCAGATTGCTTGTTTATCATGAGTACTTCTGTGTTTATAATTTCATTCTCATTGAAATTCAGGCATTATGGTAGCCAAGAATTTCTAAATAAATGAGAACCTACTGTCCAGACCAAGGCAAATCATTTCTAGAACATGAACAATGAATGCATGCACTTCTGTCTTTGTATGAGAGTAAAGGAGTGACTATGTGCGAAATGCATTTCGCTTAAGATTTATATATATATATGCCAATATTTAAATATACATTTACTTATCAATAGAAGCTTAATCCAGTTTCTGGTACTGCAGAACTGTAGTGACCTCTTCAGTAAATGGCTGGAAGAAACCAAAACCCAACGTAACACGAAAACAGGAGATGAATATGTTTTGGATCATATATTATACTTCGTTTGCGCAATGCCTTAAAGATTTCTTCATTATTATTACTTGTTTTTTAAGGATCATCCCCTCTCTCTCAGTGTTGCTGGAGGCATGGGTGGTAGGCAAAAAGATATAGGGAAAAGTAAGAATGGATAAAGATTGAAAAAATTCCTAGTTTGACTGATGGCACATTGTCAGTGGTAAGAGCATTAAAAAAAATGCCTCTTAGAAGAAAGCATGGATATTCAACACATTTGAAGATATTTTGAAAGAGTTTCTAAACCCTTCAAATATTAGCTTGAACCAGAGAGCTCCAACAAGTAGAAGAATATTTCCAAATGTATCCTTCTTTGGGATATCCAAGGTGTATGTCTAATCCAAACTAAAGTACAATATCTTTATTCCATTCAATTAAAAACTATATAAATATACAACAACAGAAGGTAATATATCGTCATCTCTTACCTCCTTGGAGGCTGGTGGAAGACTCTAATAGTAAAAGAAAAAATGATAACGATATTATTCACAAATGTAAAGAAAATGAGATAATGTGTATAATTTGCTATGGAATAGTCATAGCCATTCGGACACCCAGAAATACACCTGCAATCTGATTTGGAATCAGGCATGAGGCAGGAGCATGCCAAACTTGTATTAAATGTGTGGTAAGCTGATCATTTCAAATTTTCCATAATTATGATATTTCAGTTAAGATGCAATACTACACTCTAACTGAAGACAAGCTACATTTATGATGTAGTTATAAAATTATACTACAGGAGAAGGTGAATGCATTTAGCCCAAGGAAAATCAGCCACAAACTCTTCATATTTAAAAACCGAAAAAAAGAAAAAACACGTTTCCAACAAGGTTTGTAAACTTTAATTAAAAATGTGATTCTACAATGATTTACAACACATGGTAAATAGTTACTAATTATTGCTCTTGATTCGAATTATCCTGGAAATTCCAAAAGTGAATGCATTTTTAGAATTCGAGTAATGATACAAAGAGAAAGCTTTACCACATATTGAGGGTTCCTTGATATGCTATGCTTTGATGTCACTATAGTGACACATCCTGTAACTGACTTCATACAAAAGAAAATTCTCTCAATCAAACATTAGACCAACGGTGGTAAGGGGAAGCATGGGAACAAATAAAGTGTGCTACTATAAAAGGCTGCATACATGGAAAGTAGAAAAAATACCCTAGCCAAATCTACCCGCAAGAGGTTTGTGTACCTGTTGGAGTGAGGGCCATTGACAACATATTAATGCAGACTTGAATAGAAAAATAGGAAGAGGTAATGGATTACATCCAATAGAAAATGCTGGAAAAGTTCTTATAAAGAAATTGAGTTCATGCACGATTGTCATGTTATATTATGCTATAATATATTAAGTAATGTTATATTATTTTTTGTAATGTTATGATATTGTATTTTATGTTAAGTTACATTATTTTTATTTGTACAAAACACTATCACCTGTCATGGTAACTGGCTCCATGCATGTGTGTGAAGCTTGGCTAGTGAAGCTGAATTATTCGAAGGGGTAAATCTTCAGCTTCTTGCTGAATTTAAGGGGAGAGTTTCTGATGTTAGTTGAGAGGTCATTCCATGCTTTGAGTGCGATGTAAGAGAAGGCTTGATCTCCAATTGTACTACTGTGAATGCATGTAATGTGTGCCTCTAGGAATATGGCTGAAAAAATGTTGCTGGGTGGTAGGTTGTAGTGTATGAGGATGTTCAGGCAAGCAGGGGCCATTTTATGATGTGCTTTGTATGCTTGGGTGAGGAAATTGAATTGTGGGCGATTGGGTAACCAGAACCCTTGTAGTTCCCTGAGGTATGGTGTGATATGGGTCTGAGTGGGAAATTGCAGATGATAGGGCTGAGTGACGTGACTTGAGGTACTCCGCAGATGAGTTTACTAGCTTCTGAAGAGCAAGGAGCTAGGTTGACTGCCTGAGATGTTCTGGTCAGTAATGAGAAGGATCAACGGGCATGCAGGTCCTTGAATGAAAGCCTTATCTAGTTTTCTGATGAGAAAGGGTGAGACACTGTGACAAACACTGCTAAGAGCTCCAATTGCATGAGGTCTTCAGTTTCTCCTTTGTCTAGGATCCTACGGATGTCATCTATTGCTGCGTGAGAGCAGTCTCCGTACTGTGTTTTTGATCTGAGTACTGGTTGCATGGTATTGAGTAGTTGGTGCTGGATGAGGAAGTCTGTGAGACGTCTGTTGATGACCTTTTCGTAGAGCCTGGCTTGTTACAGCTGAAGGAGATTGGCCGGTAGTTTGTGAGCTTGACTTTGTTTTCTGATGGTATCTTCAGTAGAGTTTTTACCGCTATATACTTTTAGGATCTATGGAAACTGTCAGTGTTGATGGAGGCCTTGAGGATGAGTGTGATGACTTCCCTGATGGGGTGAGTTCTTTATTGAAGACATGATTGAAGCATAGGTCCGCTGGCACCATGCAGTGGATGGACTTCATGGTTGTGACAGTCTCATCTGTGTTTATGTTGTTACATGTTCTCGAGGAGCATTCTTTGGCGGAGATTGGTAGAATGCTAGCGAGGTTGTTAGGTTGGGTGTCAAAGTTGTCGTATATGGCTGTAATTTGTTTCTTAATGATTTTTAGACGTTGTTGCATAGTTTTTGTGAAGGGTTGATGTAGCTGATGGTGGCTGTGGGTGTGGTGAAATCTTTGATGACAAATGCTGCAATTTTCATGATGGTGTTGGTACCTGCGTCGATCCAGTTTGCTAGGGAAATCAACGTGGTGTTTCGGACTTGCTGGTGCTAGTGACTTAAGGTGGATTAGAACATGTCTTTCTCTGAGTTTCCTGGCTGTCTCTCCACCTGCATTCCAGTTGCTTGCAGATTGCTTGGTTATCATGAGTACTTCTGTGTTTATAATTTCATTCTCATTGAAATGCAGGCATTATGGTAGCCAAGAATTTCTAGATAAATAAGAACCTACTGTGGAGACCAAGACAAATCATTTCTAGAACATGAACAATGAATGCATGTACTTCTGTCTTTGCATGAGAGCACAGGAGTGACTCTGTGCGAAATGCAGTTCGCTTAAGATTTACATAAAAATATATATATCAATCTTTAAATTTACTTTTCCTTATCAATAGAAGCCTAATCCAGTTTCTGGTACTGCAGAACTGTAGTGAACTCTTCAGTAAATGGCTGGAAGAAACCAAAACCGAGGTAACACGAAAACAGGAGAGGAATAAGTTTTGGATCATATATTATACTTCATTTGCGCAACACCTTAAAGATTTCTTCATTATTATTACTTGTTTTTTAAGGATCATCCCCTCTCTGTCAGTGTTCCTGGGGGCATGGGTGGTAGGCAAAAGGATTTTGGTAAATGTAAGAGTGGAGAAAGATTGAAAAAATTCCTAGTTTGGCTGATGGCAAATTGTCAGTGTTAAGAGCATTAAAAAAAATAGCCTCTTAGAAGAAATCATGGATATTCAACATATTTGAAGACATTTTGAAAGAGTTTCTAAACCCTTCAAATATTATCTTGAAACAGAGAGCTCCAACAAGTTGAAGAATTTTTCCAAATGTATCCTTCTTTGGGATATCCAAGGTGGTATGTCTAATCCAAACTAAAGTACAATATTTTTATTCCATATCATTTAAAACTATATAAATATACAACAACATAGTCTAATATATTGTCATCTCTTACCTCCTTGGAGGATGGTGGAAGACTCTAATAGTAAAAGAAAAAATCATAACGTTATTATTCACAAATGTAAAGAAAATGAGATAAAGTGTATAATTTGCAATGGAATAGTCATAGCCATTAGAACACACAGAAATACACCTGCAATCTGATTTGGAATCAGGCATGAGGCAGGAGCATGCCAAACTTGTATTAAATGTGTGGTAAGATGATCATTTCAAATTTGCCATAATTATGATATTTAAAGTAAAGATGCAGTACTACACACTAACTGAAGACAAGCTACATTTATCATGTAGTTATAAAATTATACTATGGGAGAAGGTGAATGCATTTAGCCCACGGAAAATCAGCCACAAACTCTTCATATTTAAAAAACGAAAAAAGTAAAAACACATTTCCCACAAGGTTTGTAAACTTTCATTAAAAATGTGATTCTACAATGATTACAACACATGGTAAATAGTTACTAATTATTGCTCTTGATTCCAGTTGTCCTGGAAATTCTAAGAATGAATGCATTTTTAGAATTTGAGTAATGATACAAACAGAAAGCTTTACCATATATTGAGGGTTCCTTGATATGCTATGCTTTGATGTCACTATAGTGACACATCCTGTAACTGACTTCATACAAAAGAAATTCTCTCATTCAAACATTAGACCAACGGTGGTAAGGGGAACCATTAGAACAAATAAAGTGTGCTACTATAAAAGGCCACATACATGGAAAGTAGAAAAAAGACCCTAGCTAAATCTACCTGCAAGAGGTTAGTGTGCATGGGCCTGTTGGAGTGAGGGTCATTGACAACATACTAATGCAGAATTTAATAGAAAAATAGGAAGAGATAATGGATTACATCCATAGAAAATGCTGGAAAAGTTCTAATAAAGAAATTGAGTTCATGCATGATTGTCATGCTATATTATGCTCTAATATAGCAAGTAATGTTATAGGGCCCGATTCCCAAAAGTAATCTGAGACAAAATCCTAACTTTATGGCTTTCGGTATTCACAAAAGGCATTTAGGAGTAGTAAAGTTAGGATTCCTAATTTTACTACTCCTAAACTGAGACAAATTCCTAACTTTGCAACTTTTGGTATTCACAAAAGCATTTAGGAGTAGTAAAGATAGGAATCCTAACTTTACTACTACTAAACTAAGATAAAATCCTAACTTTACGACATTCGGCATTCACAAAAGGCATTTAGTAGTAGTAAAGTTAGGACTCCTAACTTTACTACCACTAAATGCCTTTTGTGACTACCGAAAGTCGTAAAGTTAGGATTTTGTCTCAGTTTAGTATTAGTAAAGTTAGGAGTCCTAACTTTACTACTACTAAATGCCTTCTGTGAATACCAAAAGTAGTAAGTTTAGGATTTTATCTCAGATTAGTTCTGTGAATCGGCCCCAGGATTCCTAACTTTACTACTCCTAGATGCCTTCTGTGAATACCGAAAGTCGTAAAGTTAGGATTTTGTCTCCGATTACTTTTGTGAATCGGGCACATAATGTTTTATGCAATGTTATTTTATGGTATTTTATGTTAAGTTACATAATGTTTATTTGTATAAAACACTATCATGTGTCATGGTAACTGGCTCTATGCATGTGTGTGAAGCTAGGCCTACAGCGTGAAGCTGAATTATTCGAAGAGCCAAATCTTCAGCTTCTTGCTGAATTTAAGGGGAGAGGTTCTGATGTTAGTTGAGAGATCATTCCATGCTTTGAGGGCGATGTAAGAGAAGGCTTGATCTCTAATTGTACTACTGTGAATGCATGGAATGTGTGCCTCTAGGAATATGGCTGAACAAATGTTGCTGGGTGGTAGGTTGTAGTGTACGACGATGTTCAGGTAAGCAGGGGCCATTTTATGAAGTGCTTTGTATGTTTGGGTGAGGAAGATGAATTGTGGGTGATTGGGTAACCAGAACCCTTGTAGGTCCCTGAGGTATGGTGTGATATGGGTCTGAGTGGGAAGTTGGAGATGGTAGGGCTGAGTGACGTGACTTGAGGTACTCTGCAGATGAGTTTACTAGCTTCTGAAGAGCAAGGAGCTAGGTTGACCTGCCTGGGATGTTCTGGTCAGTAATGAGAAGGATCAACTGGGGCGCAGGTCCTTGAATGCAAGCCTTATCTAGTTTTCTGATGAGAATGGGTGAGACACTGTGACAAAAACTGCTAAAAGCTCCAATTGCATGAGGTCTTCAGTTTCTCCTTTGTCTAGGATCCTACGGATGTCATCTATTGCTGCATGAGAGCTGTCTCCGTACTGTGTTTTTGATCTGAATACTGGTTGCATGGTATTGAGTAGTTGGTGCTGGATGAGGTGGTCTGTGAGACGTCTGTTGATGACCTTTTCTTAGAACCTGGCTGGTTACAGCTGAAGAGGATTGGCCGGTAGTTTGTGAGCTTGGCTTGGTTTTCTGATGGCATCTTCAGTAGAGTTTCTACCACTGTATGCTTCTAGGCTCTTTGGAAAGTGTCAGTGTTGATGGAGGCATTGAGGATGACTGTGAAGGCTTCACTGATGGGGTGAGTACTTTATTGAAGATATGATTGAGGCATGGGTCTGCTGGCACCATGCAGTGGATGGACTTCATGGTTGTGACAGTCTCATCTGTGTTTATGTTGTTACATGTTCTCGATGAACATTCTTCGGCGGAGATTGGTAGACTGGCAGCAAGGTTGATGAGGGTTAGGCTGGGTGTCAAAGTATTCGTATATGGCTGTAATTTTGTTTCTTAAGGATTTTTAGAGGTTGTTGCATAGTTTTTGTGAAGGCTTGATGTAGCTGATGGTGTCTGTGGGCGTGGTGAAATCTTTGATGACGAATGCTGCAATTTTCTTGATGGTGTTGGTACCGGTGGCGATCCAGTTTGCTAGGGAAATGCACGTAGTGTTTCGGACCTGCTGGTGCTAGTGACTTAAGGTGGATTAGAACATGTCTTTCTCTGAGGTTTCCTGGCTTTCTCTCCACCTGCATTCCAGTTGCTTGCAGATTGCTTGGTTATCATGAGTACTTCTGTGTTTTTAATTTCATTCTCATTGAAATGCTGGCATTATGGTAGCCAAGAATTTCTAGATAAATGAGAACCTACTGTGGAGACCAAGACAGATCATTTCTAGAACATGAACAATGAATGCATTTACTTCTGTCTTTGTATGAGAGTACATTAGTGACTCTATGCGAAATGCAGTTCTCTTAAGATTTTCATATATATATGTGTCACGGTTTGCCAGGACCTACCTACATGGACAGCGAGCATGACCTACGAGACGAACAGTTTCCCCCTTATGCTTTACCCTCTTTTTATTGTTTCCAGCCATATCGCTAAACCCCGACTTACCTGCCTCTTGGTGACTGCTTTCTCGAGGACTTCCACCTGCAGGACGGATCAGAGATTGGCCCCACCCACCTAACCACTGACGCAGGAGTCACCAACCCAATCCACGGCTGCACGGAAAACACGTCCGGAGTGTACCCGGAAGTAGATGGAAAAGTAGATGAAAAGGACGTCACGGAGAGGAGGAGCGCACTCTCGATTCCGGAACTTCGAGGGACAATGGAGAGACGCAGCCCCGACAGTGCAGACGAGGAACCTAAGGAGACACGAAACTCTGGAACACAGGCCGACCTGATGGGGAGGCTCAAATTGTCCTGGAAAGCCAACCCCGAGAACCAGCTGACCCATGCTGAATCCAGCCACGTTCCAGGAGGAGCATGGCTATTGCAGGTACAGCAACGGATAGCGGGGCTAAGGAGGAGGCTGGACACTAAGGTCCCTGACACATTGCAGTTGGGTGGGGAAACGACCAAAAGAGGAACTAGGTAGTTTCTCTAAGTCGGGCACTTGGTGAAGGGAGTCTTTATGGTGCAAACGGTCCCCCACAAACCCATCCTTGAACATAATTAAAGGGAAAAGATATCACACTTACCCGATTCTCTCTCTCTCTTCCCTCTGAGGCACTGAGGACGTTGCAAGGGCAGAAGTAGAGGACTTCCGTTCTGAACTGAAGAAAAGGAAAAGAGAGACAATCCAAAAGGAGTATAAAAACCTCAGCATAAACTGTTAGCCAATATGAAATAAAATACTGAGAAAGAAACATAACGGTTGTCCGCCATTGTGTCCGCTAATTCCCTACACGATGCCAATATTTAAATACACATTTCCTTAACAATAGAAGCTTAATCCAGTTTCTGGTACTGCAGAACTGTAGTGACCTCTTCAGTAAATGGCTGGAAGAAACCAAAACCCGAGGTAACACAAAACCAGGAGATGAATATTTTTTGGTTCATATATTATACTTCGTTTGCGTAACACTTTAAAGATTTCTTAATTATTATTAATTGGTTTTTAAGGATCATCCCCTCCGTGTCAGTGTTGCTGGAGGCATGGGTGGTAGGCAAAAAGATTTGGGAAAATGTAAGAGTGGATAACGATTGAAAAAATTACTAGTTTGACTGATGGCAAATTTTCAGTGTTACGAGCATTAAAAAAATAGCCTCTTAGAAGAAATCATGGATATTCAACAAATTTCTAATTCTAATCCTTTCAAATGTTATCTTGAAACAGAGCGCTCCAGCAAGTTGAAGAATTTTTCCAAATGTACCCTTCTTTGGGATATCCAAGGTGGTATATCTAATCCAAACTAAAGTACAAGACATGTTTTCCATATAATTAAAAACTATATAAATATACAACAACAGAAGTTACTATATCGCCATCTCTTACCTCCTTGGAGGCTGGTGGAAGACTCTAATAGTAAAAGAAAAAAATCATAATGATATTATTCACAAAAGTAAAGAAAATGAGATAATGTGTATAATTTGCTGTGGAATAGTCATAGCCATTGGGACACACAGAAATACACCTGCAATCTGATTTGGAATCAGGCATGAGGAAGGAGCATGTAAAACTTGTATTAAATGTGGAAGAACCTGGAAAGTCCATCTGCATTGGCATGGGCAGTCCCGGGTCTATGTTCCACTGTATGGTCTAGATTCCACTGTAAAGTCCACTCCTTGTAGGGAGATGGACCACCTCAAAAGTTTAAGGTTTTTACCTTTCATTTGCATTAGCCATTTCAGAGGTCTGTGGTCAGTTTGAACTGTGAAGTGAGTACCAAACAAGTATGGTCTCAACTTCTTCAGGGACCAAATCACAGCAAAGGCCTCCGTCTCAATTGCACTCCAACGTTGCTCCCTGGGGAGTAGCCTCCTGCTTATAAAAGCAACAGGCTGGTCTTGGCCTGTATCATTGGTCTGGTATAGGACCACTCGTATCCTTAGCTCAGAGACATCAGTCTGCACAATGAACTGCTTGGTGTAGTCTGGAGCTTTGAGTACATTGCCTCTTTCAGGGTGTCAAAAGCCTTTTGACAGCTAACTGTCCAGTTTACCTTTTGGGCATCTCCCTGGAGGTGAGTTCTGTGAGGGGTGTCACAATGGATCCATGCCCTTTCACAAACCTAATGTAGTATTCAGTCAATCCAAGGAATGCCCTGACTTGAGTCTGGGTTGTTGGAGCCTCCCAGACCAGGATGGCCTGGATCTTGGGTTGTAAAGGTTACACTTGGCCCCCAACAAGGTGGCCCAAGTATACAACTGTTCCCTGCCCTATCTGGCATTTGGATGCCTTGATAGTTAGGCCTGCTGTTTGCAGGGCTTTTAAAACCCTCCCCAGTAGATCAGGTGGTCCTGCTAAGTGGAGCTAAAGATAGAAATATTATCAAGATACGATGCACTAAAGGCCTCCAATCTATCAAGGACTTGGTTCACTAAACTTTGGAAGGTGGCAGAGGCATTACTTAAACCAAAGGGCATAACAGTAAACTGGTAATGCCCATCAGGTGTGGAGAATGCTGTCTTTTCTTTGGCTCCTGGGGCCATGCCAATCTGCCAGTACCCTGCAGTTAAGTCAAAGTTATTAAGAAATTTGGATGCACCCAATTTGTTTATCAACTCATCAGCTCTTGGGATAGGGTGAGCATCTGTCTTGGTGACAGAGTTGAGTACTCTATTGTCCACACAAAACTTAATTTCTCTCTTTACACCCTGTGGATGAGGTTTAGGGACTAGAACCACTGGGCTGGCCCAGGGGCTCTCAGAGGTTTCAATAACCCCTAACTCCAGCATCTTGCTGACTTCAGCTTTGATGCTCTCCTTAACTTGATCAGACTTTCTATAGATTTTGTTCTTGACAGGTACACTATCCCCAATGTCCACATCATGGGTACACCAGTGTGTCTGACCAGGGGTCAAGGAGAAGAGCTTAGCATACTGCTGTAAGACTTGCTTACAGTCAGCCTGCTGTTGGGCAGTGAGGGTGTCTGAATAGACAACTCCATCCACTTATCCATCTTTGGGGCTGTAAGAGAGAGGTCAGGGAGAGGTTCACTCTCTGTCTCCTGATCCTCATCAGTAACCATCAGCATGGTTATGTCATGCCCGTCATGGAAAAGCTTTAGGCAGTTCACATGGATCACCCTTTTGGGGGTCCTGCTTGTGCCCAGGTCTACAAGTACGTGACCTCACTTTTCTTTTCTAAGATGGGGTAAGAGCCACTCCATTTGTCTTGGAGGGCCCTTGGTGCCACAGGTTTCAAAACCCACACCTTTTGCCCAGGATGGAATTCCACCAGTGCAGCTTTTTGGTTATACCAGTGCTTATGGAGTTCCTGGCTGGCCTCAAGATTTTTGGAAGCTTTTTCCATGTACTCTGCCATTCTGGACCTTAGGCCTAGTACATAGTCCACAATATCCTGTTTGGGTTCTTGGAGAGGCTTCTCCCAACCTTCTTTAACAAGACAGAATGGTCCCCTAATGAGATGGCCAAACAGAAGTTCAAAGGGGAAAACCCTACTCCCTTCTGGGGCACCTCTCTGTAGGCAAAAAGTAAGCATGGCAACTGGACATCCCATTATCCTTTTGAGTTTTTCAGGAAGCCCCATGATCATGCCTTTTCAATGTCTTGTTGAACCTTTCAACAAGACCATTGGATTGTGGGTGATAGGGTGTAGTAAACTTGTACTGCACTCCACACTCTTTCCACATGTGTTTGAGGTATGCAAACATGAATTTGGACCCTCTGTCTGACACCACCTCCTTGCGAAACCCTACCCTGGTAAAGACACCAATGAGGACTTTACAAGATGGCCGACCGGTGAGGAGCTCCGGCCGGGAGCTCCTGGCCAGGCATCACCTTTCTGGCTTAAATCCCCGGATTTCCACCTTCCACTGGGGTTCAACCTACTCACCTGAGGTCCGGTTTTTCCTGCGGTCCTCGATGCTCCAATCTTCCACCTGTGAGCCCGAGATGCTTGAAAGAAATGCGCTCAAGGCTTTTTCCAGTGGAGTCCGAGCAAGCATGGCCGATGCCCAGTGGAGCCGCTCAGCCAGCTATAGGGGAGTCTGGCCTCCGGTATATCGCCGCAGCTGACACCTACCCAGCCGGGCATCGGACACAGCTCCCCTCTCATCTCTGCTGCCTGTCTTCCTCCTCCCCGTCTTTTCTCAGAATTCCTCTGGCGACAAGCGTTCAGCGGATCCTATCTCAACGTTGCCGATGCCTCCGTCATTTCTCCGGATGACCGCAGAGGAGCCGGGCTGAGTCTCTCTCCTCCTGACCCTCCTGATTCGACGGCCGCTGCTTTTCACTACCGCTAGCCCGCCTGCCTTGCCTCCCGTAAGACGCCTGGGACAATCTGCAGGTTTTAGCGGAGGTAAGAACTATGGCACGGCTCTCAGGGACTATCTGAGCCTGTCACTTTCCGTCCCTGCCGGTGAGGCGCCCCCGCCGGTTTAAACCCTGCAGCCTCCCTTTCTCTGGACTGCTGCCCTGGATCCTGTATCAGTCTCCCCTCGACCTGGGGAAAATGGATCGGACATTGCTGCCCCCGCTGCCCAGATCCTGTGCACATGGACAACACGGCTGTGCTTCGGAAACCGCCTGCCCCCCCCCCCCTTTTTGACTCTCTGGCTCCTTTCCCCTTCTTGTTCCTCCTCCGTTAAATCAGCTCCCTGGTTTTTTCGGACTTAGCTCTCCTGGCTTTTGGACTAGGACTCATATGCACCCCGCCATTTTGAGACCATCTCCTATTGTCCCTCTTGTCCTTGATCCGCCATCTTGCGAACTTGGTCCGTTCCTCCATCCCCGCTGGTCTCCAGCTGGGCGACCTCTCGATCGTCTTTCTTCTCCACGGATCTGCTCTTCGTTTGTGACTATTGTTTATACTTCTGGTCCCATCTCCGTCTTGTCTCTCTTTCTCTCTCCTGTCCCTATCTGCTTTTCTTACCCTTCCTTTCTGTTCTCCCCTTCCCCTTTGGTTGTTCTTGTTACCGCTTATCTCCCACTGTTATGGTTTTACCCCTGTTTTTACTTTGCCTCATTTTTGCGTCATGTTTTCCATCCTCGAGTATTCTCATGTTCTAATGCCCTGGTTTTTTTCTGTGCAACATTGTATTATGTATTGTAACTCTGTATAACTTGTTTTTTGCGGATACTCTTGTAAAGCGCTCTGATACCTCCGGGTCTAGCCAGCGCTTCATAAAACTCATCAAAAAAATAAAAAAAATAAGGACTTTGGCTACTGCAGGAGCTATAGTAGTCCTAAGGGGAATTGCCTCAGGATACCTGGTGGCATGATCTATTCGCCACCAGTATACATTTGTTTCCTGATGCTGTGGGAGGTTCCAGTGGACCAACTATGTCCACACCTACCCTTTCAAATGGAACCCCAACCACTGGTAATGGAATTAAGGGGGCCTTTGGGTGTCCACCTGTTTTGCCACTGGCTTGACAGGTGACACAGGAGCTCACAAACTCTTTCATTTTCTGGGACATCTGGGGCCAGTTAAAGTGGCTAACTAGTCTTTCCCAAGTCTTGGTCTGGCCAAGATGCCCAGCTAGGGGGATGTCATGAGCCAAAGTGAGTAAGAGCTCTCTGCAAATTTGAGGTACTACCACTCTCCTAGTGGCACCAGGGTTGGGGTCTCTGTCCTCAGTATACAGGAGTCCCTCCTCCCAATAGGCTCTGTGGGTACCACTGACATCTGCCTTTTCCTGTGCAGCAACTTGCTGCCTCAGGCTTTCAAGAGTTGGACAGGTCTGCTGTCCAAGGCACAGATGTTCCCTAGAGGGCCCCCTTGGGCCTAAGAGCTCTCCCTGGTAAGGGTCAAGTTCCATGGACTCAGTTCCCTCTGGGGCTTCCAAGTCCTCTCCCTGAGGTGAGGGGTCCTAAGTCTTTTGCTGTTCAAAAGCTGGTTTCCCAGTCCTCTTACCTTTTCTCTTGGAAGGTTTAGCCATTCTTTCAGGCTCCAACACTTTTTTTTCACCCTGCATTCGGCTCTGTGCTCTAGTCTTGACACACACACAATCTCAGGGATGTCCAGCATTGCTGCATGGGTTTTTAATGCTACCTCAGCCCATGCTGAGGTCTCTAGGTCATTTCCTAGCAGACAGGCAGCTGGAAGCTTTGGATGGACCACAGCCTGTTTCAGGCCAGTAACTCCCCCACTCTAATGTCACCATAGACATAGCATGGTTAGTAGTAATACTGTCAGTGTTGGTGACTGGGTAAGATTTTCCAATCCGGTATTGTTCTGGGCAAACCAGTGTGTCTCTCACCATGGTGACACTGGCACCTGTATCCCACAGGGCTTCTCTATTCTAGTCCCATTTACCCAGGGGTATTCTAAATACTTCTTTAAGTTGGGAGGCCACACAGCTAAAGTGGCAAACTCAACTTCACCCTCAGTGACTAGAACTGCTTCAGTGTAAACCCTGAGTTGCTCTGGGCACACTGTTGATCCCATCTGGACATTAGCTACGCCAGTACTAACTAGAGGAGGACTAGGAGGCTTCTTGTTAGGACAAGTAGCATCTCCAGTTATGTGTCCCAACTTCTTACAATTGAAACACCAGGCCTTCTGGTGATCAAAGTTCTTCCCTTTGTACCTACCATTGGACTGGGAAGAGTTTTGGGACCCACCCCCCTGAGCAGGTTTTTGGGGCCCTTGAGAAGACTCTGTCTTTTTTGTCTTTCGGGTTCTCACCCCTTTCCCCTGGGGAGGTTTTGTAACCCCTTTCTTTTAGTCACCCCCAGTGGTTGTTTTGGTTACCCTAGTCTTGACCCAGTAGTCTGCCTTCCTTCCCAATTCTTGGGGAGAAATTAGACCTAGGTCTACCAGATGTTGATGTACCTTTTCATTAGTGCAAATACTCAAAATATGTTCTTTAATAAAAAGATTGTATAGTCCATTGAAATCATGCACATTGTTTCCAGTTAACCATCCATCTAGTGTCTTAACTGAGAAGTCAACGAAGTCAATCCAAGATTGGTTTTTGGTTTTGTGAGCCCCCCTGAATCTAATCCTATATTCCTCAGTTGTGAGTCCAAAGCCCTCAATCAGAGTGTTCTCTCATGAGGTCATAAGACCCAGCATCTGCCCCTGTAATGGTCAGGAGTCTGTCCCTGCAGTTAGCAGTAAACAGTCCCCAAAGGAGTGTCCCCCAGTGTGACTTCCTCACTTTCCTCATTTCACAAGCCCTCTCAAAAGCTGTGAACCATTTGGTGATGTCATAACCTTCCTCAAATCTGGGGACAATCTCTTTGGGGATTTTGGGATCATATGACTGCTCTCTGTCCCTATTTATTAAGTTGCTGTCACCATTGATGAGAGCTAAGCCCATCTCTGCTCTTTCTTTTTTCAGAGCCAGGAGTCTGGTCTCTAGATCTAATCTTTTGGTCAACCTCACTAAGAGGTTGGTCTCCTCTTTGAAGCTGTCCTCAATGGACTCAGAAGCACCTGACCCACCTGTGTAGGAGTTAGATGCTGTGAGTTGTCAGGGGCACAGGGACAGTGGAAGGTATCCTCATCCCCTCCATCCTCTTCCCCATCTGAGAGGTCTTCACCTTGTTCAGAGGAGTGGTCCTTAGCATACCCTGCCAACAGCTTCCGGAGCCTTTGTTTGGAGGGATGGGACCCCATGGTGTTGTTTTTAATTTTACATAGAGACGTTAACTCCTTAAATGCTAAATGGAGATAAGGGGTGAGGTTGAGCTCCTCAACCATATTCTCTATGTCATTAGTTATGTATTCACTAACAGTTGGGTTCTTGTTAAGAGACACTCTACAAAAAAGTTTCTAACCCCTTACCCCTAACTATAGTGAGGTTTTATTTTTCTAAAATTCTAAAGGGACTTAACCAAGCCCCAAACAAGACTTTTAGGGGCATATTCACAAGGACTTATCTCCGAGTTATCGCCACCCTAACGCAACAAAAGTGGAGATAGATTTAACGCCCCATTCACAAGCGGGTGCAAACTGCAGACAACGCAAGTATTTCCGCGATAACTCCCGCAAAATTTACCTCCACGCCACCAACTAACCCTAATGAGATGCAGAGTAGGCGTTCCCGTGCAAAAACACACGAAAACACCACTACACCATATTCACAACGACCTGCCAGATCCGCGATGCGAACCAAAAACAGGCGATAAGCCGCGGTAGCAGCAGGGATTTAACACCAGCCTTCTGCTGGTGTTAAGCAGGACGACTACCTGCAGCATGAAAGGGAGATCAGCCCCGAGCCACATCTGAAGACCCACAGATGCCATGGAGACAATGAACATGCAGCTCGGAGACCCATGAGGCCCACAACACCCGCCGCCACCACCCCCAGGCCCGCCACCACCCCCAGGACCCGGACCCGCCCCGGACCACCACAGAGGCAGCATACACAAAGACAGCGTACACACCGTAAACGCACCAGCCACACAGACCTAACGCCAGAGGAGGACAGTGCCCACAACAGGCCCAAAAGGAAGACAATCCCCCGCATCCTGACCCACATCGCCCACCGGCTGATGGCACCAACACAGCGGACAACAAACATCCCTCCGCAGACAAAGTTGCTGGCTGTGCTGCACCTGTTGGCCTCTGACACATTCCAACCAACAACTGCCAGAGTCGGAGGAGTCTCACAGCCAACCCTATCCAAGTTCATCACACCTGTCCTGGATGCCATCATCAGCCTGGTACCCCAGCACCGCCACGTCACCCACACTGCGCAGGAGCAGCTGGAGACCAAGCAAGACTTCCACGCCATAGCTGGATTCCCTCACGTGTTGGGGGCAATCGACTGCCCACATGTACTCCTCCTGCCCCCTGCCGACACTGCACACGACCACCCCAACCGAAAGCCCACGCATACCACCAATGTGCAGTGGACCACCGGGGACTCCTCAACAATGTCGTGTCCAACTCCCCAGGCAGTGTGCATGATTCCCACATCTCCCGACAGTCCATCATCAACCAGCGCCCCCAGGATGGCACCCATGGAAATGCATTGCACGTTGGTAAGTACCAAATGAACACATCACACACCTCCACCACACAGACATGCAACTCACAACACTGGCAATGGGCACGCAGCAGAACTACATGCAACATGCCACACAACATGCCAACCGACCAGACACGACAACACGACACCATTGGGAACCTGGGCCTGCCATGCACACAACCCAGCCACGGCATGCCACCAAAGCCACACAATAGCAGAATCTGAGGAGAGGCGTGGAGCAGGCATGTGCGAGAGAGGCAAGTGACACATCAATGAGAACCTACCCAATGCCAGGTGTGGCGTGGATGTGCCGGACAGACTTCATTGTGCAAACCACAGAAATGGCCATGTGGACATCAACTGCCGGTGCATGGAGTGTAGTGGCCAGTGGACGCTACCATGTCCCCACAGGCTGTGGGGCAGAGTGCGGAAATGTCACCCGTTACGTCCCCCCGTATGCGCGGGCAGAGTGGGTTGGCAATGCGTACGCCAGGCCTGCGTAGCGGTGTGAATAAAAAGTCTGTCGCACTGGGCGTGGTTCTCTTTTGGAATGGCCAACGTGTCTGCCAGGGCGGTGCCTCTCAGTCCGCCACGAGGCCGGCGCCGTGCGCAGCTGGGCCTGCATCCCTATGCGCCTGCTGCACCCCAGGCAGCCGGTCCCCAGACCCGCCATGCCTGCCCCAGCGCACCAAGGAGGCCCTGCTCACCTGCCGACACCGGCGTGTGTCAAAGAGGGCCCACCACGTGCCGGTGCAAGCTCCAAGCCCCAGGCCCGCGACCTTTGCAGCCTCCGCAGACCATCGCTGGCCTCCACGGCGCAGGCCCAGAGTACTCCTTTTCATTGACATACTCCACCGGCATACTCTTCGGCCCAGTCTTTGGCACATGTTGTACTGAGTCGTGACTTCTGAATGGCAGTGACCAAAGGTCTGTGGCATCGTCCACATCACCATACTCCCTCCGATCAGTGAAGCAAAGGTCTGCATCGCAAACCGGCGACACGTGGTGCCACTAACCCTGTTCAACGCCAGCCTGCACCACTTGGATGAGGGCACAGGCCTACACAGTGGTCCAGTGGGTCCTACATGTGGAACTGTGTCCTGAGTCATGAATGGCAGTGACCAAAGGTCTGTGGCAGCGTCCACATCACTGTACTCCCTCCCATCAGTGAAGCAAAATTCTGCATCGCAAGCCGGCGACACGTGGTGCCACTAACCCTGTTCAACACCAGCCTGCGCCACTTGGATGAGGGCACAGGCCTACACAGTGGTCCAGTGGGTCCTACATGTGGAACTGTGTCCTGAGTCATGAATGGCAGTGACCAAAGGTCTGTGGCAGTGTCCACATCACTATACTCCCTCCGATCAGTGAAGGAAAGGTATGCATCGCAAGCACACGACACGTGTCTGTGGGCCCATGCTGACCGCTGCCCCTGGCCTACACTGCGGGGCAGTAGGCCCCACATCCAGTACGTAGTCGTGATTCATGACTGGCAGAATCCATACCAGTGAATGCACGGAGAGGAATAAGAGGAAGATGCATTTCTGTCCGGATGAAAGCCGGATCCTCGTTACGGAGGTGACCGAACACTAGCAACAACTGACCTGGTGCCACTAACCCTGTTCACCGCAAGTCCGCGTCCCGTGGTGCCACTGAACCTGAACTGCGCAGGCCGGTGGGACCATCCAACGTAAGCTGGTGACACTCGGATGAGGGCCCCTGCTGACTGCTGCCTCAGGCCTACACTGCGGTCCAGTAGGTCACGCATGTGGAACTGTGTCTTGGGTAAGATATGGAGGAGTCCACACCATTGGACATGACTCATCGCAGGCGGCATCCCCTATCAGCACTGGTGCCACTAACTCTGTGCACAATGACTCATGGGCACTCTCTGGTTGAACTTTGGTTGCGCCTGAGTCCATGGCCTGGGGGTTGTCTGCATCATCATCTGGCTGGGACTGACTTGGTGTCCGACATGTGTTCGCTCCACTCATCTCCACCATGGTGGCTGTTTCAGCGTGGTTCTGCCCTCGGCATCATGCCCTGGGGGTACACCTTCCACTGTCCACCGATACACTCCGCGACTACCCTCCTTTGACATCTACAAGAACCTGCTCTGCTCTCGTGACCCTGCCCCAGTGCACCGCAAGTCAGCGGCCTGTGGCGGTAGGCCCGTGCAGGACGGTGTGCATCCGGGGCCACTAACTCTGTGCAGTTCAAGTCATGGGGCCTTTATGGTTGTGTACTTTAACACTGTACAGTGTTGTTGTTTTTTGACTGCACCAGGCACTCCATGATGGCTGGTGTGCACACACCCCACACACATCCAACACAGGTGTCACTCGACATGTGAGCCTGCTAATAAAAGTGGCCGGGCGCATGTGCCAGTAGCCATTCACACCAGCTAAGCAAGTGTGTCTGTGTGGTCATTATGTCAGCATGTTGGGCCCGAGCACTGCAACGTCAGTGTGCTGTCTTCAGCGGAGGATACCATGTCCCCTCAGCAGTGGCTGAGACCTTGGACATGTAGCTTCGCCTGCCCCCCCCCTTCATGCACAAGCGGCATGTGCTGGTCCGGCGTACCGTCAGGTCAGCGCAGGTGTGTGCTGAATCGGCAGGGGGATCAGGGCGTGGCTCTGCTCTGGCCTTGAGCAGGAAGTGCGGTAACTGTGTCTCTGTGTTGGGGTGTTGTCACCACCAGGGCCACAGTAGTCGATGTTGAAATGTAGCATGCATCCGGAGGGCGGGCCCACAAGTTGGGGAAATGTAGGATCGCAAGACCGCTCAGGGTCTTGGCACATGCATGCCAAGTGTTGTGTGTATCAGTCCTGCGGCTGCATGAGTCAGATGCCTAGCCTCAATCGCAGCGCGATCCCAGCCAGCCATGGACTGTACACCTGTGTCTGCCCTGTCCGGACCATTGGCCTACACTCACGTGTCCGCACACCCTCAACGGCCAGCTTCAGGTTGTTGTTGGCATGCCGCTGGACATGCGCGGACCGGCATGACAATGGTGTGCCGTAGGAGTGCGTGTGATACAACCGCGCAGCGCACACAAGTGTGGGGGCTCGTGGGAGGGAGGAGCAGCTGTGAGGCAACGTAACACACAGTGTGGCCGCTCATGTGCCACGTGCTCGGCATATCATCCATGATTCCCTGGGTCGCAGACGTCCCACCCCACCCACGACCGGCCTCTGTACATCTCCTGTATGCATGCAGTTGGTGAAGTTACTGTTGAGATGGAAGGTCCTTTGTCTGAACTATCAGGCGGTAGCACATCTGCAGCTCCGAGCTGGGACTTGCCTGTGCCCAGCACCCTCTGACAGATACAATAGCATTTGCTGGTGACTCCCACATTACGCACAGCCCGACGTGAGACCAATGTGTACACATCCCACACGCAGAAGTCCTTGGTCATAGTTAGCGTGCGTGAAATGGCCTTCACACGTACTCCCACCCCACCCCAGGTCTGCACCCGTTGCACACAGACACTGCTCATTGCTCCGAGCTGTGCCATTTCATCCACAGGACTGGCGCGGGGCAAGCCAGTGCCGCTTCAAGCAGAGCCACTGACGCAATGGCAGACCATCCCGGACACATGCTCAACTCCAGCCACATGGACCTGTACCGTGCACGTCTGCTGTATGTACTGGGGGCACTGCCATTGGCAGTGCTGCAGATCAGTTACCGGCTGAGCTTCCGCCTTGCCAACGTCACCTGCGTTCAGCCTGTGTTGCATTGTCGCTCGTGCATATTCGAGTGGACCATGGATGTCTGCCTCTCCAACGTAACGGTAGCTGAACTGGATTTCGACGTGTGTGTGCGCCCCTGTTGGCCCACGACCAGGAGTGTCACCGTGATGGCCGTTCCTGGCATGCCTGGATGTTTGGCATGCATGCTGGCAACTGGACCTGGGAGATTGCACGAGTCGTCGTGTGCAGTCACCACAGTGAGCCGCTCCCGAGTGGGCTTTAGTGCACATTGGGGCCAGGGGTTGGAGTCAGCACATCTGTCCGGGGCAGCTGATGGGTTACGTCGCCGACATGTTAGATGTAGTCGACAACGAGCTCATATTGGAAATGTTGGCCTACGCTGCTGCACTCGCGTTCATGGACGAGTGACAAAGTTCCTGCAGCCACAACTGTATGTGCCCCATTGCACGTGTCTCGATGCCTGGTTGCATGTTGGGGATCTGGTCACATGTCCCGAGACGACAGTGGACATGGCTGCATTGGCCTGTACTCCTGATCCATGCGCGGACAGCCAACGCGGGTGGGCAATGACTTGTGTTGGTGATGGACTCCCCCGGGGTGGACATGGGCGCTTTGCAACGTTCCTCATTCAGACATGCTGCTGCATTGGTCTGCATGTAGTGGCACTTCCCTTGGCCGTACTGACACGCAATTGTTGATAAAGTTTCCGCACGTTCACTTGTCTCCAACTGGGTTGAGTGTTTATTTGTATGCCAATGTGTGTGTCACGGCCTGTCTGGGTCCCTGCCTTACATGCATTGCTACACCATCAGGGCTGTGGGTTGGTACTTGTGCATTATCATGTCCCTGTTTCGTGCTTTGCTAGATGTGTATGGCCATTTACCGGCCACAAGCGGGTGCACTTGTGTCCTGTGTTCGGTTGTGCAAATGTTGGTGTTTGTACCACATTGTGTCCGATGTTGGGGTGCTCTGCTTCCTATGTGTGTGTGCTGCATTGTGTGTGAGTTGGCCCTTCAGCTCTGATTTGGCTCACACTTCTCCCTTTCAGGCAGTGTGGTTTTGACTTCTGTGCTTGTTCGGTGGTGTGGTATTGGCGATGTGTGTGACTTGTGCTCTTGGTTGGTGTTGTTCCTCTTGGACATGGTTTGTCTGCAGTTGTGCTGTGCTTAATTGTGCATGTGTGCCATTGTGCCCATCTCCCCCGCCCCCAGTCCCTGGTCGTCCCTCTTCCTGTTGCTGTTGTGTCTGTTGATTTAGAGCAGTTTCCGGTCCCCGACTCCTGCCTCCATCTCCAGACTGATGTGGTGGACACCATTTCCTCCATGTCATCCAGCTCCTGGTGTGGCGCTGGACTCCCACCTCCGGTGTGCATTGCTGCCTTCTGGTTGTTGGCGTGTTTCTGCTTGTTTATGCATTTCACATCATTCCAGCTGTTCTGGTTTTCTGCCATTGTCCTCCTCCGCTCTCCGGCTGCATTCACCTTGTCCACGATGGCCTGCCATGTACAATGTTTTGTTGCCAATGGTGCTTGTGTGGTTGTGTACTGGCTCCGACTGCCTCCATTGTGCTTCGCTGTTGTTTTCTGTTTGGTTTGTCTTTCTTTTTCCTGCTTTTGTTGTGCTTATTCCCGCCTGCCGTATGTGTGTCGCGGGCCTGGCGCTGCTGATCGCTGCTTTCCTCCTCGCGAATGGGCTCATCGCATGTTTTTTGGTGTTGGGGTTTGTGTTTTTATCTCCGTCGCGGTGGTTGTATCGCGGACATTGGTCGCGTTTTCGGCAACCTATCGCATAGTACCGCCGTGTTGTGAATTCCGGGTTAAAACGGGGTTATTTTCCCGCGATGGACTGCGATGTGTAAAGTTGCGTTAACATTTTCTGGAGGTGTTTAGCACACGTTCTTGTGAATATGCCCCTTAGTAATTTGGAAACATTTGTCAATTCAAAAATCTGAATTTCTAAAGACAATTTAGGAGATCTGTCGTATGATCAGATGTTGACCAAGTCAGTCCAACAAATGCAAAGTTGTATATCCCACCGCTGATCCACCAATGTAGGAAGCTGGCTCTGTATATACTACACCAAAGTAAGGTATAGTTTGCACAGAATCAAGTGGATGCCCAAAGGTAGGCAGAGGTAACAGTAGATAGTACCTTACCTTACTCCCTCTCTGTGGTAGTGTGGGCGAGCAGTAAGGCCTTATCAGAGGGTAGTGGTAAACAATTATTGTACACACTCAGGCAAGAAATGATTTTACACACTCAAGGGCTGAACTCTGACCAATTTGTTTTGGATAAAAATATTATTTAGTTATATTTATTTTCTAGAACCAAGCCAGGCCTGATGCAGGTAAGTAGGATAGTACTTTACAAGAATAATGCAGTTTGCATAGTTGAAATGCAGTTGAATGCAATGGTTTGATTACAGAATAATTACTTTGTTCTCGTAAATAGTCGGAATTACTTTTCGGTTACTTTCTTACACAGCCCAGTATCTCTAGATACTAGGCTGGTGCATTTCCTAGGAGAAGGAAAAAGGAGGTAATGCGTTTTGCAATATCAGTAGAGGTTTGCTGTATTACTCACAATACACACGTAAAGTCACATGTATCAAGCATTTTACCGGTCGCAAACGGGGCGATTCACAGAATCGGCCCCTTTGCGACCAGTAAAATGCCTTTTCCTATGCATGAAGCATTTTACATTCACAAAATAGGTAATCACAATTTTTTGCGATCACCTAAATTGCAAATGCATTTAGGGAATCGCAATTTGCATTCCCTAAATGAGATGCATCAAGCCTTTCCTAAATGCAAACTGTACATTTAGGAAACGCTAATTACCATCAACTTCAAGTTGATGGTAATTTGCGCATTCTTTGAAAAATGCACAAAAGTGCATTTTTCAAAGTGACATGTGGCGCACACACCTGCCAGGGCATGTGTTTGCGCCACATGTGCACACTTACCTTTTTGGGGGGTTGCATCAGGGTGGCCTTAGGCCCCCTGGCACCCTTAGAATTGCATTTGTAATTTGCGATTACCAATTTGGTAATCGCAATTTGCGAATGCATTCTCATTCATTCCTATGGGTCTATAGGGCCATAGGAATGAATGGGGTGACATTACCTAATAGCGATTTGCAATTTGCGAATCGCTATTAGGTAATGTGTAGGAATCGCAATTCATTTTGTGATTCCTACATGCATAGAATTGCGATTCCTAAATAGCGATTCCTTAAAAATCGCTATTTAGGAATCGCAATTCCTTAGTTTGATATATGTGCCCCCTAGTCCTGGAAAAACAGAACTGGATTTACAGGTCCGTGGATAGGATTCAGTCAGATGGGCACTAGAGTTGCACCGCCAGCGGCACAGAGGCGGCAGGGTGCAGAGTGCTGGGACCACACGTTAGCCAATGGGCTTAGCACGGTCGTGGGCTTGGGGACTGTGGCGAGCAGGCCACCAGAATGGGAAAACAAAAGCTCCTGGGGTCGAGGTCAGCACTGTAGGGCCCAAAGGCCAACACAAGAACTACACCACCAGCGGCACAAGGCGGCCGGGTGTAGGATGCGGTCTTGGCTGATGCTGCAGATTCAGTGGAGGATCCTTCGGAGTCGATCAGCTGCCAGTGAGGCGAATGGAGTCTTTGGGAGTCATCGTCTTGTGACCGCAAGCATTCGCAGACGGAGTCGGTCGGATGGTCGCGGTTGGTCTTTCTGGACAGCTTCGGTTACGGAGTCTGTCAGGGTGTCGCCTCGGTCGCGGTTGAAGGGACCTTCCCGTTGTTGGCTGCAGGTTTGCTTTAGGAGCTCATAGAGGTTCAGGGGTCACTGGGATCCAGGCTAGGATCGCTGGGGGACCTCCTTAGGGTATTGTGTAACTCGGGCTCTGGCGCCGGGAGCGAAGTGGTGGAGACCCACGGAATCAGCCGGAGTCAGAGTCGGTTGGTTTTTGAGCAAATCTGGTGCTCAAGGGAGATAGAGTCTGGTTGAGAATTCAGTGCAGCTTCTCTGGGTTTTTGTGGGCTGCTGGCTGCAGGACACACCGAGGTTCTGCAGGAGAAGTCTGAGGTCGGGACAGGCCGGTAGGGCTGGCTCCAATTCAGTGGATGTCCTCCTTTTCCTTTTTCTGCACAGCTGTTCTGTCCTCCTTCTTCGGGTTTCTTCTTGTCAGCTTTGGTCTGAGGAGACAAAGTTCAGGGTTGCCCCTAAATACTACATTCAGGGGTGTTACAGGTAGGTACAGGTCAGGACCAATGGGTCCCTTCTTGGGGTGGGTACAACCCCTATTATGCCACTCTCCAGTGGAAGGGGGCATTCGCATCGCTCTGGTTGGCTGGGTCCCCGCATCTGCAAGATGGTGGTGACTGAGAGTAGTGCTTCACCTCGCCTCCCCCACCTGAGGGGTAGGGTTGGCAAAGGTGGGCACACCTCTCCTCCTAACTTGGTTTTCCCCCCATTCTCCCGCCCAAATTGGGGGTCAGAACCGGTGGGGGCCAGCTGCTGGGAGTAGCAAATGGCTGGGGTAGCTCACAAAGGTAGCAAGCCTTTGAAGCTTCCCCTTCGTGGACCATGCCCATCCTAGGGGAGGAGGCTTGGCACCTCACCCCAGGATGTGCTTTGTTTCAGGATCCAGAGAGCAGCAGGCTCTCGACCCATGGGTCCAGAAACATGTCTGGTGGTGGCAGATGTCAAGCAGCCACTCAGCCAGGACACTAAAGTTAGGTCGTCTTTCAGGGGGCATCTCTAAAATGCCCTCTGAGTGCTTTTTCATTAAATCCCACACTGGCATCAGTGTGGGTATAATGTGCTAAGAAATTTCATACCAAACTTCCCAGTTTTCAGTAAGGCCGTTACGGTGCTGTGGAGTTCATAATGACAACCCCATACCATATACTTTTTATGGCATTGCTGCACATCCAATGTCTAAGAATTGACTTAGACACTGTAGGGGTACAGGGCCCATGCACCTGTACCCTCACCACTGGTATAGTGCACCCAGCTAGAGGGGTGGCTTATCTATGCCAGGGCAGTGGGTTGTAGGCATGGTACCCAGGGATGGGTGCCCTGTCGACTCTTCACTTTGTTCTGCTCCAAAACACGCAGCCTGCAATGGCATTGTATGTGTGTAAAGGCAGAGGGCCTCTAAGGGTAGCACAAGAGGTGCTGCAGCTCTTAGAGGCCTTCCCTGGTCACACTGCCCTTGGTACCTATGGTACCCTTTACAAGGGACTTACAGGTGGCCAGAGAGTTGAGAATTGGGTTTTGCAACAGTACAGTTTAGGGGAAGAACATAGGCCCTGTGTACCTGGTTGGCAGGAACCCAGGGCACACTCATTCAAAGTACATCAACATTAGGTAAAAAGTGGGGGCAACCATGCAAAAAGGGGCACATTCCTACAGGTACATTATGTGTAATTGTATAAAACACTATCACGTGTCACAGTACCTGGCTGTATGCACGTGTGTGAAGCTAGGTATACGGAGTGAAGAGGAATTATTCGATGGGCCAAATCTTCACCTTCTTGCAGAATTTAAGAAGAGAGGGAAATGTTTTGAAGTGAGTTGAGAGGTCGTTCCATTCTTTGAGGGCAATGTAAGAGAAGGCTTGATCTCCAATTCTACTACTGTGAATATATGGAATGTGTGCCTTTAGGAGTCTGGTTTAACAAATATTGCTTGATGGTAGGTTGAAAGGGTTGAAGTGTATGTGGATATTCAGGTAAGGAAGGGGCCATTTTATGAAGTGCTTTGTATGTGTGGGTGAAGAAATTGAATTGTGGGCGATTGTGTATCCAGATCCGTTGTAGGTCCCTGAGGTATGGTGTGATAAGGGTACGTGTGGGAAGATGAGGTTGAGTCTGGCTGCTTTTTCTTAGATTGCTTGCAGACTTCTCATGAGATGTTTGGTGACTTCTCCTTTAATGGAGTTTCCTAAGTCCAGCCTGCTGCACTCTCTGGTGTCATTGAATAGCAACATATAGATATTTTGCGGCATCATCAGAGTGTGAAAGGAGAATACAGTGGCGGTGTTGACCTGGGCGGACATGTCTAGTTTGTCATCAATGACGACCCTGAAGTTTCTGACGTGTGAGCAGGGTCCTTTTAATGGGTACAAGGTCTGTGGGCCACAAGATTGAGTCCTATTGTGGGGCATCCTTTCTACAGATCACTAGTTCTAACTTGTTGGTGTTCAGCTTGAGACAGTTTGACTTCATCCAGGGGGCCAGTTTGGACATGCAGGTGGTGAATTTATTCTTTGTGTCTTGGGATTAGTCCCAGATGGACAGTATCGGTTGCATGTCAGTGGTGTAGAAGAGAATGGTTTCTTTGGGGGAAAATATTCTTTTACCAGTGGGCCATGTAGATGTTTAAGGTGGTAGGGCTGAGTGATGTGGCTTGAGGTACTCCGCAGATGGGTTTACTAGCTTCTGAAGAGCAAGGAGCTAGGTTGAATGTTCTGGGCAGTAATGAGAAGGATCCACTGGAGTGCAGGTACTTGAATGCCAGCATTGTCTAGTCTTCTGATGTGAATGGGTGAGAGACTGTGACAAACACTGCTAAGAGCTCCAATTGCATGAGTTCTTCAGTTTCTCCTTTGTCTAGGATCCTACGATGTCATCTATTGCTGCGTGAGAGATGTCTCTGAACTGTGTTTTTGATCCGAATTCTGGTTGCATGGTGTTGAGTAGTTGGTGCTGGATGGGGTGGTCTGTGAGACGTCTGTTGATGACCTTTTTGTAGAACCTGGCTTGTTACAGCTGAAGGGGATTGGCCGGTAGTTTGTGAGCTTGGCTTGGTTTTCTGATGGCATCTTCAGTAGAGTTTTTACCGCTCTATGCTTTTTGGCTCTATGTAAAGTATCAGTGTTGATGGAGGCATTGAGGATGAGTGTGACGGCTTCACTGATGGGGTGAGTACTTTATTGAAGACATGATTGAGGCATGGGTCTTCTGGCACCATGTAGTGGGTGGACTCCATGGTTGTGGCAGTCTCATCTGTGGTTATGTTGTTACATGTTCTCGAGGAGCATTCTTCCTCAGAGATTGGTAGACTGGCAGCTAGGTTGATGGGGGTTAGGTTGGGTGTCAAAGTTGTCGTATATGGCTGTAATTTTGTTTCCTAAGGATTTTTAGAAGTTGTTGCATAGTTTTTGTGAAGGGTTGATGTAGCTGATGGTGGCTATGGGCGTGGTGAAATCTAGATGACGAATGCTGCAATTTTCTTGATGGTGTTGGTACCGGCGTCGATCCAGTTTGCTAGGGAAATCCACAAGGGGTTTTGGACTTGCTGGTGCTAGTGACTTAAGGTGGATTAGAACATGTCTTTCACTGAGGTTTCCTGGCTCTCTCTCCACCTGCATTCCAGTTGCTTGCAGATTGCTTGTTTATCATGAGTACTTCTGTGTTTATAATTTCATTCTCATTGAAATTCAGGCATTATGGTAGCCAAGAATTTCTAAATAAATGAGAACCTACTGTCCAGACCAAGGCAAATCATTTCTAGAACATGAACAATGAATGCATGCACTTCTGTCTTTGTATGAGAGTAAAGGAGTGACTATGTGCGAAATGCATTTCGCTTAAGATTTATATATATATATGCCATTATTTAAATATACATTTACTTATCAATAGAAGCTTAATCCAGTTTCTGGTACTGCAGAACTGTAGTGACCTCTTCAGTAAATGGCTGGAAGAAACCAAAACCCAACGTAACACGAAAACAGGAGATGAATATGTTTTGGATCATATATTATACTTCGTTTGCGCAATGCCTTAAAGATTTCTTCATTATTATTACTTGTTTTTTAAGGATCATCCCCTCTCTCTCAGTGTTGCTGGAGGCATGGGTGGTAGGCAAAAAGATATAGGGAAAAGTAAAAATGGATAAAGATTGAAAAAATTCCTAGTTTGACTGATGGCACATTGTCAGTGGTAAGAGCATTAAAAAAAATGCCTCTTAGAAGAAAGCATGGATATTCAACACATTTGAAGATATTTTGAAAGAGTTTCTAAACCCTTCAAATATTAGCTTGAACCAGAGAGCTCCAACAAGTAGAAGAATATTTCCAAATGTATCCTTCTTTGGGATATCCAAGGTGTATGTCTAATCCAAACTAAAGTACAATATCTTTATTCCATTCAATTAAAAACTATATAAATATACAACAACAGAAGGTAATATATCGTCATCTCTTACCTCCTTGGAGGCTGGTGGAAGACTCTAATAGTAAAAGAAAAAATGATAACGATATTATTCACAAATGTAAAGAAAATGAGATAATGTGTATAATTTGCTATGGAATAGTCATAGCCATTCGGACACCCAGAAATACACCTGCAATCTGATTTGGAATCAGGCATGAGGCAGGAGCATGCCAAACTTGTATTAAATGTGTGGTAAGCTGATCATTTCAAATTTTCCATAATTATGATATTTCAGTTAAGATGCAATACTACACTCTAACTGAAGACAAGCTACATTTATGATGTAGTTATAAAATTATACTACAGGAGAAGGTGAATGCATTTAGCCCAAGGAAAATCAGCCACAAACTCTTCATATTTAAAAACCGAAAAAAAGAAAAAACACGTTTCCAACAAGGTTTGTAAACTTTAATTAAAAATGTGATTCTACAATGATTTACAACACATGGTAAATAGTTACTAATTATTGCTCTTGATTCGAATTATCCTGGAAATTCCAAAAGTGAATGCATTTTTAGAATTCGAGTAATGATACAAAGAGAAAGCTTTACCACATATTGAGGGTTCCTTGATATGCTATGCTTTGATGTCACTATAGTGACACATCCTGTAACTGACTTCATACAAAAGAAAATTCTCTCAATCAAACATTAGACCAACGGTGGTAAGGGGAAGCATGGGAACAAATAAAGTGTGCTACTATAAAAGGCCACATACATGGAAAGTAGAAAAAATACCCTAGCCAAATCTACCCGCAAGAGGTTTGTGTACCTGTTGGAGTGAGGGCCATTGACAACATATTAATGCAGACTTGAATAGAAAAATAGGAAGAGGTAATGGATTACATCCAATAGAAAATGCTGGAAAAGTTCTTATAAAGAAATTGAGTTCATGCACGATTGTCATGTTATATTATGCTATAATATATTAAGTAATGTTATATTATTTTTTGTAATGTTATGATATTGTATTTTATGTTAAGTTACATTATTTTTATTTGTACAAAACACTATCACCTGTCATGGTAACTGGCTCCATGCATGTGTGTGAAGCTTGGCTAGTGAAGCTGAATTATTCGAAGGGGTAAATCTTCAGCTTCTTGCTGAATTTAAGGGGAGAGTTTCTGATGTTAGTTGAGAGGTCATTCCATGCTTTGAGTGCGATGTAAGAGAAGGCTTGATCTCCAATTGTACTACTGTGAATGCATGTAATGTGTGCCTCTAGGAATATGGCTGAAAAAATGTTGCTGGGTGGTAGGTTGTAGTGTATGAGGATGTTCAGGCAAGCAGGGGCCATTTTATGATGTGCTTTGTATGCTTGGGTGAGGAAATTGAATTGTGGGCGATTGGGTAACCAGAACCCTTGTAGTTCCCTGAGGTATGGTGTGATATGGGTCTGAGTGGGAAATTGCAGATGATAGGGCTGAGTGACGTGACTTGAGGTACTCCGCAGATGAGTTTACTAGCTTCTGAAGAGCAAGGAGCTAGGTTGACTGCCTGAGATGTTCTGGTCAGTAATGAGAAGGATCAACGGGCATGCAGGTCCTTGAATGAAAGCCTTATCTAGTTTTCTGATGAGAAAGGGTGAGACACTGTGACAAACACTGCTAAGAGCTCCAATTGCATGAGGTCTTCAGTTTCTCCTTTGTCTAGGATCCTACGGATGTCATCTATTGCTGCGTGAGAGCAGTCTCCGTACTGTGTTTTTGATCTGAGTACTGGTTGCATGGTATTGAGTAGTTGGTGCTGGATGAGGAAGTCTGTGAGACGTCTGTTGATGACCTTTTCGTAGAGCCTGGCTTGTTACAGCTGAAGGAGATTGGCCGGTAGTTTGTGAGCTTGACTTTGTTTTCTGATGGTATCTTCAGTAGAGTTTTTACCGCTATATACTTTTAGGATCTATGGAAACTGTCAGTGTTGATGGAGGCCTTGAGGATGAGTGTGATGACTTCCCTGATGGGGTGAGTTCTTTATTGAAGACATGATTGAAGCATAGGTCCGCTGGCACCATGCAGTGGATGGACTTCATGGTTGTGACAGTCTCATCTGTGTTTATGTTGTTACATGTTCTCGAGGAGCATTCTTTGGCGGAGATTGGTAGAATGCTAGCGAGGTTGTTAGGTTGGGTGTCAAAGTTGTCGTATATGGCTGTAATTTGTTTCTTAATGATTTTTAGACGTTGTTGCATAGTTTTTGTGAAGGGTTGATGTAGCTGATGGTGGCTGTGGGTGTGGTGAAATCTTTGATGACAAATGCTGCAATTTTCATGATGGTGTTGGTACCTGCGTCGATCCAGTTTGCTAGGGAAATCAACGTGGTGTTTCGGACTTGCTGGTGCTAGTGACTTAAGGTGGATTAGAACATGTCTTTCTCTGAGTTTCCTGGCTGTCTCTCCACCTGCATTCCAGTTGCTTGCAGATTGCTTGGTTATCATGAGTACTTCTGTGTTTATAATTTCATTCTCATTGAAATGCAGGCATTATGGTAGCCAAGAATTTCTAGATAAATAAGAACCTACTGTGGAGACCAAGACAAATCATTTCTAGAACATGAACAATGAATGCATGTACTTCTGTCTTTGCATGAGAGCACAGGAGTGACTCTGTGCGAAATGCAGTTCGCTTAAGATTTACATAAAAATATATATATCAATCTTTAAATTTACTTTTCCTTATCAATAGAAGCCTAATCCAGTTTCTGGTACTGCAGAACTGTAGTGAACTCTTCAGTAAATGGCTGGAAGAAACCAAAACCGAGGTAACACGAAAACAGGAGAGGAATAAGTTTTGGATCATATATTATACTTCATTTGCGCAACACCTTAAAGATTTCTTCATTATTATTACTTGTTTTTTAAGGATCATCCCCTCTCTGTCAGTGTTCCTGGGGGCATGGGTGGTAGGCAAAAGGATTTTGGTAAATGTAAGAGTGGAGAAAGATTGAAAAAATTCCTAGTTTGGCTGATGGCAAATTGTCAGTGTTAAGAGCATTAAAAAAATAGCCTCTTAGAAGAAATCATGGATATTCAACATATTTGAAGACATTTTGAAAGAGTTTCTAAACCCTTCAAATATTATCTTGAAACAGAGAGCTCCAACAAGTTGAAGAATTTTTCCAAATGTATCCTTCTTTGGGATATCCAAGGTGGTATGTCTAATCCAAACTAAAGTACAATATTTTTATTCCATATCATTTAAAACTATATAAATATACAACAACATAGTCTAATATATTGTCATCTCTTACCTCCTTGGAGGATGGTGGAAGACTCTAATAGTAAAAGAAAAAATCATAACGTTAATATTCACAAATGTAAAGAAAATGAGATAAAGTGTATAATTTGCTATGGAATAGTCATAGCCATTAGAACACACAGAAATACACCTGCAATCTGATTTGGAATCAGGCATGAGGCAGGAGCATGCCAAACTTGTATTAAATGTGTGGTAAGATGATCATTTCAAATTTGCCATAATTATGATATTTAAAGTAAAGATGCAGTACTACACACTAACTGAAGACAAGCTACATTTATCATGTAGTTATAAAATTATACTACGGGAGAAGGTGAATGCATTTAGCCCACGGAAAATCAGCCACAAACTCTTCATATTTAAAAAACGAAAAAAGTAAAAACACATTTCCCACAAGGTTTGTAAACTTTCATTAAAAATGTGATTCTACAATGATTACAACACATGGTAAATAGTTACTAATTATTGCTCTTGATTCCAGTTGTCCTGGAAATTCTAAGAATGAATGCATTTTTAGAATTTGAGTAATGATACAAACAGAAAGCTTTACCATATATTGAGGGTTCCTTGATATGCTATGCTTTGATGTCACTATAGTGACACATCCTGTAACTGACTTCATACAAAAGAAATTCTCTCATTCAAACATTAGACCAACGGTGGTAAGGGGAACCATTAGAACAAATAAAGTGTGCTACTATAAAAGGCCACATACATGGAAAGTAGAAAAAAGACCCTAGCTAAATCTACCTGCAAGAGGTTAGTGTGCATGGGCCTGTTGGAGTGAGGGTCATTGACAACATACTAATGCAGAATTTAATAGAAAAATAGGAAGAGATAATGGATTACATCCATAGAAAATGCTGGAAAAGTTCTAATAAAGAAATTGAGTTCATGCATGATTGTCATGCTATATTATGCTCTAATATAGCAAGTAATGTTATAGGGCCCGATTCCCAAAAGTAATCTGAGACAAAATCCTAACTTTATGGCTTTCGGTATTCACAAAGGCATTTAGGAGTAGTAAAGTTAGGATTCCTAATTTTACTACTCCTAAACTGAGACAAATTCCTAACTTTGCAACTTTTGGTATTCACAAAAGCATTTAGGAGTAGTAAAGATAGGAATCCTAACTTTACTACTACTAAACTAAGATAAAATCCTAACTTTACGACATTCGGCATTCACAAAAGGCATTTAGTAGTAGTAAAGTTAGGACTCCTAACTTTACTACCACTAAATGCCTTTTGTGACTACCGAAAGTCGTAAAGTTAGGATTTTGTCTCAGTTTAGTATTAGTAAAGTTAGGAGTCCTAACTTTACTACTACTAAATGCCTTCTGTGAATACCAAAAGTAGTAAGTTTAGGATTTTATCTCAGATTAGTTCTGTGAATCGGCCCCAGGATTCCTAACTTTACTACTCCTAGATGCCTTCTGTGAATACCGAAAGTCGTAAAGTTAGGATTTTGTCTCCGATTACTTTTGTGAATCGGGCCCATAATGTTTTATGCAATGTTATTTTATGGTATTTTATGTTAAGTTACATAATGTTTATTTGTATAAAACACTATCATGTGTCATGGTAACTGGCTCTATGCATGTGTGTGAAGCTAGGCCTACAGCGTGAAGCTGAATTATTCGAAGAGCCAAATCTTCAGCTTCTTGCTGAATTTAAGGGGAGAGGTTCTGATGTTAGTTGAGAGATCATTCCATGCTTTGAGGGCGATGTAAGAGAAGGCTTGATCTCTAATTGTACTACTGTGAATGCATGGAATGTGTGCCTCTAGGAATATGGCTGAACAAATGTTGCTGGGTGGTAGGTTGTAGTGTACGACGATGTTCAGGTAAGCAGGGGCCATTTTATGAAGTGCTTTGTATGTTTGGGTGAGGAAGATGAATTGTGGGTGATTGGGTAACCAGAACCCTTGTAGGTACCTGAGGTATGGTGTGATATGGGTCTGAGTGGGAAGTTGGAGATGGTAGGGCTGAGTGACGTGACTTGAGGTACTCTGCAGATGAGTTTACTAGCTTCTGAAGAGCAAGGAGCTAGGTTGACCTGCCTGGGATGTTCTGGTCAGTAATGAGAAGGATCAACTGGGGCGCAGGTCCTTGAATGCAAGCCTTATCTAGTTTTCTGATGAGAATGGGTGAGACACTGTGACAAAAACTGCTAAAAGCTCCAATTGCATGAGGTCTTCAGTTTCTCCTTTGTCTAGGATCCTACGGATGTCATCTATTGCTGCATGAGAGCTGTCTCCGTACTGTGTTTTTGATCTGAATACTGGTTGCATGGTATTGAGTAGTTGGTGCTGGATGAGGTGGTCTGTGAGACGTCTGTTGATGACCTTTTCTTAGAACCTGGCTGGTTACAGCTGAAGAGGATTGGCCGGTAGTTTGTGAGCTTGGCTTGGTTTTCTGATGGCATCTTCAGTAGAGTTTCTACCACTGTATGCTTCTAGGCTCTTTGGAAAGTGTCAGTGTTGATGGAGGCATTGAGGATGACTGTGAAGGCTTCACTGATGGGGTGAGTACTTTATTGAAGATATGATTGAGGCATGGGTCTGCTGGCACCATGCAGTGGATGGACTTCATGGTTGTGACAGTCTCATCTGTGTTTATGTTGTTACATGTTCTCGATGAACATTCTTCGGCGGAGATTGGTAGACTGGCAGCAAGGTTGATGAGGGTTAGGCTGGGTGTCAAAGTATTCGTATATGGCTGTAATTTTGTTTCTTAAGGATTTTTAGAGGTTGTTGCATAGTTTTTGTGAAGGCTTGATGTAGCTGATGGTGTCTGTGGGCGTGGTGAAATCTTTGATGACGAATGCTGCAATTTTCTTGATGGTGTTGGTACCGGTGGCGATCCAGTTTGCTAGGGAAATGCACGTAGTGTTTCGGACCTGCTGGTGCTAGTGACTTAAGGTGGATTAGAACATGTCTTTCTCTGAGGTTTCCTGGCTTTCTCTCCACCTGCATTCCAGTTGCTTGCAGATTGCTTGGTTATCATGAGTACTTCTGTGTTTTTAATTTCATTCTCATTGAAATGCTGGCATTATGGTAGCCAAGAATTTCTAGATAAATGAGAACCTACTGTGGAGACCAAGACAGATCATTTCTAGAACATGAACAATGAATGCATTTACTTCTGTCTTTGTATGAGAGTACATTAGTGACTCTATGCGAAATGCAGTTCTCTTAAGATTTTCATATATATATGTGTCACGGTTTGCCAGGACCTACCTACATGGACAGCGAGCATGACCTACGAGACGAACAGTTTCCCCCTTATGCTTTACCCTCTTTTTATTGTTTCCAGCCATATCGCTAAACCCCGACTTACCTGCCTCTTGGTGACTGCTTTCTCGAGGACTTCCACCTGCAGGACGGATCAGAGATTGGCCCCACCCACCTAACCACTGACGCAGGAGTCACCAACCCAATCCACGGCTGCACGGAAAACACGTCCGGAGTGTACCCGGAAGTAGATGGAAAAGTAGATGAAAAGGACGTCACGGAGAGGAGGAGCGCACTCTCGATTCCGGAACTTCGAGGGACAATGGAGAGACGCAGCCCCGACAGTGCAGACGAGGAACCTAAGGAGACACGAAACTCTGGAACACAGGCCGACCTGATGGGGAGGCTCAAATTGTCCTGGAAAGCCAACCCCGAGAACCAGCTGACCCATGCTGAATCCAGCCACGTTCCAGGAGGAGCATGGCTATTGCAGGTACAGCAACGGATAGCGGGGCTAAGGAGGAGGCTGGACACTAAGGTCCCTGACACATTGCAGTTGGGTGGGGAAACGACCAAAAGAGGAACTAGGTAGTTTCTCTAAGTCGGGCACTTGGTGAAGGGAGTCTTTATGGTGCAAACGGTCCCCCACAAACCCATCCTTGAACATAATTAAAGGGAAAAGATATCACACTTACCCGATTCTCTCTCTCTCTTCCCTCTGAGGCACTGAGGACGTTGCAAGGGCAGAAGTAGAGGACTTCCGTTCTGAACTGAAGAAAAGGAAAAGAGAGACAATCCAAAAGGAGTATAAAAACCTCAGCATAAACTGTTAGCCAATATGAAATAAAATACTGAGAAAGAAACATAACGGTTGTCCGCCATTGTGTCCGCTAATTCCCTACACGATGCCAATATTTAAATACACATTTCCTTAACAATAGAAGCTTAATCCAGTTTCTGGTACTGCAGAACTGTAGTGACCTCTTCAGTAAATGGCTGGAAGAAACCAAAACCCGAGGTAACACAAAACCAGGAGATGAATATTTTTTGGTTCATATATTATACTTCGTTTGCGTAACACTTTAAAGATTTCTTAATTATTATTAATTGGTTTTTAAGGATCATCCCCTCCGTGTCAGTGTTGCTGGAGGCATGGGTGGTAGGCAAAAAGATTTGGGAAAATGTAAGAGTGGATAACGATTGAAAAAATTACTAGTTTGACTGATGGCAAATTTTCAGTGTTACGAGCATTAAAAAAATAGCCTCTTAGAAGAAATCATGGATATTCAACAAATTTCTAATTCTAATCCTTTCAAATGTTATCTTGAAACAGAGCGCTCCAGCAAGTTGAAGAATTTTTCCAAATGTACCCTTCTTTGGGATATCCAAGGTGGTATATCTAATCCAAACTAAAGTACAAGACATGTTTTCCATATAATTAAAAACTATATAAATATACAACAACAGAAGTTACTATATCGCCATCTCTTACCTCCTTGGAGGCTGGTGGAAGACTCTAATAGTAAAAGAAAAAAATCATAATGATATTATTCACAAAAGTAAAGAAAATGAGATAATGTGTATAATTTGCTGTGGAATAGTCATAGCCATTGGGACACACAGAAATACACCTGCAATCTGATTTGGAATCAGGCATGAGGAAGGAGCATGTAAAACTTGTATTAAATGTGGAAGAACCTGGAAAGTCCATCTGCATTGGCATGGGCAGTCCCGGGTCTATGTTCCACTGTATGGTCTAGATTCCACTGTAAAGTCCACTCCTTGTAGGGAGATGGACCACCTCAAAAGTTTAAGGTTTTTACCTTTCATTTGCATTAGCCATTTCAGAGGTCTGTGGTCAGTTTGAACTGTGAAGTGAGTACCAAACAAGTATGGTCTCAACTTCTTCAGGGACCAAATCACAGCAAAGGCCTCCGTCTCAATTGCACTCCAACGTTGCTCCCTGGGGAGTAGCCTCCTGCTTATAAAAGCAACAGGCTGGTCTTGGCCTGTATCATTGGTCTGGTATAGGACCACTCGTATCCTTAGCTCAGAGACATCAGTCTGCACAATGAACTGCTTGGTGTAGTCTGGAGCTTTGAGTACATTGCCTCTTTCAGGGTGTCAAAAGCCTTTTGACAGCTAACTGTCCAGTTTACCTTTTTGGGCATCTCCCTGGAGGTGAGTTCTGTGAGGGGTGTCACAATGGATCCATGCCCTTTCACAAACCTAATGTAGTATTCAGTCAATCCAAGGAATGCCCTGACTTGAGTCTGGGTTGTTGGAGACTCCCAGACCAGGATGGCCTGGATCTTGGGTTGTAAAGGTTACACTTGGCCCCCAACAAGGTGGCCCAAGTATACAACTGTTCCCTGCCCTATCTGGCATTTGGATGCCTTGATAGTTAGGCCTGCTGTTTGCAGGGCTTTTAAAACCCTCCCCAGTAGATCAGGTGGTCCTGCTAAGTGGAGCTAAAGATAGAAATATTATCAAGATACGATGCACTAAAGGCCTCCAATCTATCAAGGACTTGGTTCACTAAACTTTGGAAGGTGGCAGAGGCATTACTTAAACCAAAGGGCATAACAGTAAACTGGTAATGCCCATCAGGTGTGGAGAATGCTGTCTTTTCTTTGGCTCCTGGGGCCATGCCAATCTGCCAGTACCCTGCAGTTAAGTCAAAGGTATTAAGAAATTTGGATGCACCCAATTTGTTTATCAACTCATCAGCTCTTGGGATAGGGTGAGCATCTGTCTTGGTGACAGAGTTGAGTACTCTATTGTCCACACAAAACTTAATTTCTCTCTTTACACCCTGTGGATGAGGTTTAGGGACTAGAACCACTGGGCTGGCCCAGGGGCTCTCAGAGGTTTCAATAACCCCTAACTCCAGCATCTTGCTGACTTCAGCTTTGATGCTCTCCTTAACTTGATCAGACTTTCTATAGATTTTGTTCTTGACAGGTACACTATCCCCAATGTCCACATCATGGGTACACCAGTGTGTCTGACCAGGGGTCAAGGAGAAGAGCTTAGCATACTGCTGTAAGACTTGCTTACAGTCAGCCTGCTGTTGGGCAGTGAGGGTGTCTGAATAGACAACTCCATCCACTTATCCATCTTTGGGGCTGTAAGAGAGAGGTCAGGGAGAGGTTCACTCTCTGTCTCCTGATCCTCATCAGTAACCATCAGCATGGTTATGTCATGCCCGTCATGGAAAAGCTTTAGGCAGTTCACATGGATCACCCTTTTGGGGGTCCTGCTTGTGCCCAGGTCTACAAGTACGTGACCTCACTTTTCTTTTCTAAGATGGGGTAAGAGCCACTCCATTTGTCTTGGAGGGCCCTTGGTGCCACAGGTTTCAAAACCCACACCTTTTGCCCAGGATGGAATTCCACCAGTGCAGCTTTTTGGTTATACCAGTGCTTATGGAGTTCCTGGCTGGCCTCAAGATTTTTGGAAGCTTTTTCCATGTACTCTGCCATTCTGGACCTTAGGCCTAGTACATAGTCCACAATATCCTGTTTGGGTTCTTGGAGAGGCTTCTCCCAACCTTCTTTAACAAGACAGAATGGTCCCCTAATGAGATGGCCAAACAGAAGTTCAAAGGGGGAAAACCCTACTCCCTTCTGGGGCACCTCTCTGTAGGCAAAAAGTAAGCATGGCAACTGGACATCCCATTATCCTTTTGAGTTTTTCAGGAAGCCCCATGATCATGCCTTTCAATGTCTTGTTGAACCTTTCAACAAGACCATTGGATTGTGGGTGATAGGGTGTAGTAAACTTGTACTGCACTCCACACTCTTTCCACATGTGTTTGAGGTATGCAAACATGAATTTGGACCCTCTGTCTGACACCACCTCCTTGCGAAACCCTACCCTGGTAAAGACACCAATGAGGACTTTACAAGATGGCCGACCGGTGAGGAGCTCCGGCCGGGAGCTCCTGGCCAGGCATCACCTTTCTGGCTTAAATCCCCGGATTTCCACCTTCCACTGGGGTTCAACCTACTCACCTGAGGTCCGGTTTTTCCTGCGGTCCTCGATGCTCCAATCTTCCACCTGTGAGCCCGAGATGCTTGAAAGAAAAGCGCTCAAGGCTTTTTCCAGTGGAGTCCGAGCAAGCATGGCCGATGCCCAGTGGAGCCGCCCAGCCAGCTATAGGGGAGTCTGGCCTCCGGTATATCGCCGCAGCTGACACCTACCCAGCCGGGCATCGGACACAGCTCCCCTCTCATCTCTGCTGCCTGTCTTCCTCCTCCCCGTCTTTTCTCAGAATTCCTCTGGCGACAAGCGTTCAGCGGATCCTATCTCAACGTTGCCGATGCCTCCGTGATTTCTCCGGATGACCGCAGAGGAGCCGGGCTGAGTCTCTCTCCTCCTGACCCTCCTGATTCGACGGCCGCTGCTTTTCACTACCGCTAGCCCACCTGCCTTGCCTCCCGTAAGACGCCTGGGACAATCTGCAGGTTTTAGCGGAGGTAAGAACTATGGCACGGCTCTCAGGGACTATCTGAGCCTGTCACCTTCCGTCCCTGCCGGTGAGGCGCCCCCGCCGGTTTAAACCCTGCAGCCTCCCTTTCTCTGGACTGCTGCCCTGGATCCTGTATTAGTCTCCCCTCGACCTGGGGAAAATGGATCGGACATTGCTGCCCCCGCTGTCCAGATCCTGTGCACATGGACGACACGGCTGTGCTTCGGAAACCGCCTGCCCCCCCCCTTTTTTTGACTCTCTGGCTCCTTTCCCCTTCTTGTTCCTCCTCCGTTAAATCAGCTCCCTGGTTTTTTTGGACTTAGCCCTCCTGGCTTTTGGACTAGGACTCATATGCACCCCGCCATTTTGAGACCATCTCCTATTGTCCCTCTTGTCCTTGATCCGCCATCTTGCGAACTTGGTCCGTTCCTCCATCCCCGCTGGTCTCCAGCTGGGCGACCTCTCGATCGTCTTTCTTCTCCACGGATCTGCTCTTCGTTTGTGACTATTGTTTATACTTCTGGTCCCATCTCCGTCTTGTCTCTCTTTCTCTCTCCTGTCCCTATCTGCTTTTCTTACCCTTCCTTTCTGTTCTCCCCCTTCCCCTTTGGTTGTTCTTGTTACCGCTTATCTCCCACTGTTATGGTTTTACCCCTGTTTTTACTTTGCCTCATTTTTGCGTCATGTTTTCCATCCTCGAGTATTCTCATGTTCTAATGCCCTGGTTTTTTTCTGTGCAACATTGTATTATGTATTGTAACTCTGTATAACTTGTTTTTTGCGGATACTCTTGTAAAGCGCTCTGATACCTCCGGGTCTAGCCAGCGCTTCATAAAACTCATCAAAAATAAGGACTTTGGCTACTGCAGGAGCTATAGTAGTCCTAAGGGGAATTGCCTCAGGATACCTGGTGGCATGATCTATTCGCCACCAGTATACATTTGTTTCCTGATGCTGTGGGAGGTTCCAGTGGACCAACTATGTCCACACCTACCCTTTCAAATGGAACCCCAACCACTGGTAATGGAATTAAGGGGGCCTTTGGGTGTCCACCTGTTTTGCCACTGGCTTGACAGGTGACACAGGAGCTCACAAACTCTTTCATTTTCTGGGACATCTGGGGCCAGTTAAAGTGGCTAACTAGTCTTTCCCAAGTCTTGGTCTGGCCAAGATGCCCAGCTAGGGGATGTCATGAGCCAAAGTGAGTAAGAGCTCTCTGCAAATTTGAGGTACTACCACTCTCCTAGTGGCACCAGGGTTGGGGTCTCTGTCCTCAGTATACAGGAGTCCCTCCTCCCAATAGGCTCTGTGGGTACCACTGACATCTGCCTTTTCCTGTGCAGCAACTTGCTGCCTCAGGCTTTCAAGAGTTGGACAGGTCTGCTGTCCAAGGCACAGATGTTCCCTAGAGGGCCCCCTTGGGCCTAAGAGCTCTCCCTGGTAAGGGTCAAGTTCCATGGACTCAGTTCCCTCTGGGGCTTCCAAGTCCTCTCCCTGAGGTGAGGGGTCCTAAGTCTTTTGCTGTTCAAAAGCTGGTTTCCCAGTCTTCTTACCTTTTCTCTTGGAAGGTTTAGCCATTCTTTCAGGCTCCAACACTTTTTTTTCACCCTGCATTCGGCTCTGTGCTCTAGTCTTGACACACACACAATCTCAGGGATGTCCAGCATTGCTGCATGGGTTTTCAATGCTACCTCAGCCCATGCTGAGGTCTCCAGGTCATTTCCTAGCAGACAGGCAGCTGGAAGCTTTGGATGGACCACAGCCTGTTTCAGGCCAGTAACTCCCCCACTCTAATGTCACCATAGACATAGCATGGTTAGTAGTAATACTGTCAGTGTTGGTGACTGGGTAAGATTTTCCAATCCGGTATTGTTCTGGGCAAACCAGTGTGTCTCTCACCATGGTGACACTGGCACCTGTATCCCACAGGGCTTCTCTATTCTAGTCCCATGTACCCAGGGGTATTCTAAATACTTCTTTAAGTTGGGAGGCCACACAGCTAAAGTGGCAAACTCAACTTCACCCTCAGTGACTAGAACTGCTTCAGTGTAAACCCTGAGTTGCTCTGGGCACACTGTTGATCCCATCTGGACATTAGCTACGCCAGTACTAACTAGAGGAGGACTAGGAGGCTTCTTGTTAGGACAAGTAGCATCTCCAGTTATGTGTCCCAACTTCTTACAATTGAAACACCAGGCCTTCTGGTGATCAAAGTTCTTCCCTTTGTACCTACCATTGGACTGGGAAGAGTTTTGGGACCCACCCCCCTGAGCAGGTTTTTGGGGCCCTTCAGAAGACTCTGTCTTTTTTGTCTTTCGGGTTCTCACCCCCTTTCCCCTGGGGAGGTTTTGTAACCCCTTTCTTTTAGTCACCCCCAGTGGTTGTTTTGGTTACCCTAGTCTTGACCCAGTAGTCTGCCTTCCTTCCCAATTCTTGGGGAGAAATTAGACCTAGGTCTACCAGATGTTGATGTACCTTTTCATTAGTGCAAATACTCAAAATATGTTCTTTAATAAAAAGATTGTATAGTCCATTGAAATCATGCACATTGTTTCCAGTTAACCATCCATCTAGTGTCTTAACTGAGAAGTCAACGAAGTCAATCCAAGATTGGTTTTTGGTTTTGTGAGCCCCCCTGAATCTAATCCTATATTCCTCAGTTGTGAGTCCAAAGCCCTCAATCAGAGTGTTCTCTCATGAGGTCATAAGACCCAGCATCTGCCCCTGTAATGGTCAGGAGTCTGTCCCTGCAGTTAGCAGTAAACAGTCCCCAAAGGAGTGTCCCCCAGTGTGACTTCCTCACTTTCCTCATTTCACAAGCCCTCTCAAAAGCTGTGAACCATTTGGTGATGTCATCACCTTCCTCAAATCTGGGGACAATCTCTTTGGGGATTTTGGGATCATATGACTGCTCTCTGTCCCTATTTATTAAGTTGCTGTCACCATTGATGAGAGCTAAGCCCATCTCTGCTCTTTCTTTTTCAGAGCCAGGAGTCTGGTCTCTAGATCTAATCTTTTGGTCAACCTCACTAAGAGGTTGGTCTCCTCTTTGAAGCTGTCCTCAATGGACTCAGAAGCACCTGACCCACCTGTGTAGGAGTTAGATGCTGTGAGTTGTCAGGGGCACAGGGACAGTGGAAGGTATCCTCATCCCCTCCATCCTCTTCCCCATCTGAGAGGTCTTCACCTTGTTCAGAGGAGTGGTCCTTAGCATACCCTGCCAACAGCTTCCGGAGCCTTTGTTTGGAGGGATGGGACCCCATGGTGTTGTTTTTAATTTTACATAGAGACGTTAACTCCTTAAATGCTAAATGGAGATAAGGGGTGAGGTTGAGCTCCTCAACCATATTCTCTATGTCATTAGTTATGTATTCACTAACAGTTGGGTTCTTGTTAAGAGACACTCTACAAAAAAGTTTCTAACCCCTTACCCCTAACTATAGTGAGGTTTTATTTTTCTAAAATTCTAAAGGGACTTAACCAAGCCCCAAACAAGACTTTTAGGGGCATATTCACAAGGACTTATCTCCGAGTTATCGCCACCCTAACGCAACAAAAGTGGAGATAGATTTAACGCCCCATTCACAAGCGGGTGCAAACTGCAGACAACGCAAGTATTTCCGCTCTAACTCCCGCAAAATTTACCTCCACGCCACCAACTAACCCTAATGAGATGCAGAGTAGGCGTTCCCGTGCGAAAACACCACTACACCATATTCACAACAAACTGCCAGATCCGCGATGCGAACCAAAAACAGGCGATAAGCCGCGGTAGCAGCAGGGATTTAACACCAGCCTTCTGCTGGTGTTAAGCAGGACGCCTACCTGCAGCATGAAAGGGAGATCAGCCCCGAGCCACATCTGAAGACCCACAGATGCCATGGAGACAATGAACATGCAGCTCGGAGACCCATGAGGCCCACAACACCCGCCGCCACCACCCCAAGGCCCGCCACCACCCCCAGGACCCGGACCCGCCCGGACCACCACAGAGGCAGCATACACAAAGACAGCGTACACACCGTAAACGCACCAGCCACACAGACCTAACGCCAGAGGAGGACAGTGCCCACAACAGGCCCAAAAGGAAGACAATCCCCCGCATCCTGACCCACATCGCCCACCGGCTGATGGCACCAACACAGCGGACAACAAACATCCCTCCGCAGACAAAGTTGCTGGCTGTGCTGCACCTGTTGGCCTCTGACACATTCCAACCAACAACTGCCAGAGTCGGAGGAGTCTCACAGCCAACCCTATCCAAGTTCATCACACCTGTCCTGGATGCCATCATCAGCCTGGTACCCCAGCACCGCCACGTCACCCACACTGCGCAGGAGCAGCTGGAGACCAAGCAAGGCTTCCACGCCATAGCTGGATTCCCTCACGTGTTGGGGGCAATCAACTGCCCACATGTACTCCTCCTGCCCCCTGCCGACACTGCACACGACCACCCCAACCGAAAGCCCACGCATACCACCAATGTGCAGTGGACCACCGGGGACTCCTCAACAATGTCGTGTCCAACTCCCCAGGCAGTGTGCATGACTCCCACATCTCCCGACAGTCCATCATCAACCAGCGCCCCCAGGATGGCACCCATGGAAATGCATTGCACGTTGGTAAGTACCAAATGAACACATCACACACCTCCACCACACAGACATGCAACTCACGACACTGGCAATGTGCACGCAGCAGAACTACATGCAACATGCCACACAACATGCCAACCGACCAGACACGACAACACGACACCATTGGGAACCTGGGCCTGCCATGCACACAACCCAGCCACGGCATGCCACCAAAGCCACACAATAGCAGAATCTGAGGAGAGGCGTGGAGCAGGCATGTGCGAGAGAGGCAAGTGACACATCAATGAGAACCTACCCAATGCCAGGTGTGGCGTGGATGTGCCGGACAGACTTCATTGTGCAAACCACAGAAATGGCCATGTGGACATCAACTGCCGGTGCATGGAGTGTAGTGGCCAGTGGACGCTACTATGTCCCCACAGGCTGTGGGGCAGAGTGCGGAAATGTCACCCGTTACGTCCCCCCCGTATGCGCGGGCAGAGTGGGTTGGCCCTGCGTACGCCAGGCCTGCGTAGGGGTGTGAATAAAAAGTCTGTCGCACTGGGCGTGGTTCTCTTTTGGAATGGCCAACGTGTCTGCCAGGGCGGTGCCTCTCAGTCCGCCACGAGGCCGGCGCCGTGCGCAGCTGGGCTTGCATCCCTATGCGCCTGCTGCACCCCGGGCAGCCGGTCCCCAGACCCGCCATGCCTGCCCCAGCGCACCAAGGAGGCCCTGCTCACCTGCCGACACCGGCGTGTGTCAAAGAGGGCCCACCACGTGCCGGTGCAACCTCCAAGCCCCAGGCCCGCGACCTTTGCAGCCTCCGCAGACCATCGCTGGCCTCCACGGCGCAGGCCCAGAGTACTCCTTTTCATTGACATACTCCACCGGCATACTCTTCGGCCCAGTCTTTGGCACATGTTGTACTGAGTCGTGACTTCTGAATTGCAGTGACCAAAGGTCTGTGGCATCGTCCACATTACCGTACTCCCTCCGATCAGTGAAGCAAAGGTCTGCATCGCAAACCGGCGACACGTGGTGCCACTAACCCTGTTCAACGCCAGCCTGCGCCACTTGGATGAGGGCACAGGCCTACACAGTGGTCCAGTGGGTCCTACATGTGGAACTGTGTCCTGAGTCATGAATGGCAGTGACCAAAGGTCTGTGGCAGCGTCCACATCACTGTACTCCCTCCCATCAGTGAAGCAAAATTCTGCATCGCAAGCACACGACACGTGTCTGTGGGCCCATGCTGACCGCTGCCCCTAGCCTACACTGCGGGGCAGTAGGCCCCACATCCAGTACGTAGTCGTGATTCATGACTGGCAGAATCCATACCAGTGAATGCACGGAGAGGAATAAGAGGAAGATGCATTTCTGTCCGGATGAAAGCCGGATCCTCGTTACGGAGGTGACCGAACACTAGCAACAACTGACCTGGTGCCACTAACCCTGTTCACCACAAGTCCGCATCCCGTGGTGCCACTGAACCTGAACTGCGCAGGCCGGTGGGACCATCCAACGTAAGCTGGCGACACTCGGATGAGGGCCCCTGCTGACTGCTGCCTCAGGCCTACACTGCGGTCCAGTAGGTCACGCATGTGGAACTGTGTCTTGGGTAAGATATGGAGGAGTCCACACCATTGGACACGACTCATCGCAGGCGGCATCCCCTATCAGCACTGGTGCCACTAACTCTGTGCACAATGACTCATGGGCACTCTCTGGTTGAACTTTGGTTGCGTCTGAGTCCATGTCCTGGGGGTTGTCTGCATCATCATCTGGCTGGGACGGACTTGGTGTCCGACATGTGGTTGCTCCACTCATCTCCACCATGGTGGCTGTTTCAGCGTGGTTCTGCCCTCGGCATCATGCCCTGGGGGTACACCTTCCACTGTCCACCGATACACTCCGCGACTACCCCCCTTTGACATCTACAAGAACCTGCTCTGCTCTCGTGACCCTGCCCCAGTGCACCGCAAGTCAGCGGCCTGTGGTGGTAGGCCCGTGCAGGACGCTGTGCATCCGGGGCCACTAACTCTGTGCAGTTCAAGTCATGGGACCTTTATGGTTGTGTACTTTAACACTGTACAGTGTTGTTGTTTTTTGACTGCACCAGGCACTCCATGATGGCTGGTGTGCACACACCCCACACACATCCAACACAGGTGTCACTCGACATGTGAGCCTGCTAATAAAAGTGGCCGGGCGCATGTGCCCGTAGCCATTCACACCAGCTAAGCAAGTGTGTCTGTGTGGTCATTATGTCAGCATGTTGGGCCCGAGCACTGCAACGTCAGTGTGCTGTCTTCAGCGGAGGATACCATGTCCCCTCAGCAGTGGCTGAGACCTTGGACATGTAGCTTCACCTGCCCCCCCCTGCATGCACAAGCGGCGTGTGCTGGTCCGGCGTACCGTCAGGTCAGCGCAGGTGTGTGCTGAATCGGCAGGGGGATCAGGGCGTGGCTCTGGTCTGGCCTTGAGCAGGAAGTGCGGTAACTGTGTCTCTGTGTTGGGGTGTTGTCACCACCAGGGCCACAGTAGTCGATGTTGAAATGTAGCATGCATCCGGAGGGCGGGCCCACAAGTTGGGAAAATGTAGGATCGCAAGACCGCTCAGGGTCTTGGCACATGCATGCCAAGTGTTGTGTGTATCAGTCCTGAGTCAGATGCCTAGCCTCAATCGCAGCGCGATCCCAGCCAGCCATGGACTGTACACCTGTGTCTGCCCTGTCCGGACCATTGGCCTACACTCACGTGTCCGCACACCCTCAACGGCCAGCTTCAGGTTGTTGTTGGCATGCCGCTGGACATGCGCGGACCGGCATGACAATGGTGTGCCGTAGGAGTGCGTGTGATACAACCGCGCAGCGCACACAAGTGTGGGGGCTCGTGGGAGGGAGGAGCAGCTGTGAGGCAACGTAACACACAGTGAGGCCGTCATGTGCCATGTGCTCGGCATATCATCCATGATTCCCTGGGTCGCAGACGTCCCACCCCACCCACGACCGGCCTCTGTACATCTCCTGTATGCATGCAGATGGTGAAGTTACTGTTGAGATGGAACGTCCTTTGTCTGAACTATCAGGCGGTAGCACATCTGCAGCTCCGAGCTGGGACTTGCCTGTGCCCAGCACCCTCTGACAGATACAATAGCATTTGCTGGTGACTCCCACATTACGCACAGCCCGACGTGAGACCAATGTGTACACATCCCACACGCAGAAGTCCTTGGTCGTAGTTAGCGTGCATGAAATGGCCTTCACACGTACTCCCACCCCACCCCAGGTCTGCACCCGTTGCACACAGACACTGCTCATTGCTCCGATCTGTGCCATTTCATCCACAGGACTGGCGCGGGGCAAGCCAGTGCCGCTTCAAGCAGAGCCACTGACGCAATGGCAGACCATCCCGGACACATGCTCAAGTCCAGCCACATGGACCTGTACCGTGCACGTCTGCTGTATGTACTGGGGGCACTGCCATTGGCAGTGCTGCGGATCAGTTACCGGCTGAGCTTCCGCCTTGCCAACGTCACCTGCGTTCAGCCTGTGTTGCATTGTCGCTCGTGCATATTCGAGTGGACCATGGATGTCTGCCTCTCTAACGTAACGGTAGCTGAACTGGATTTCGACGTGTGTGTGCGCCCCCTGTTGGCCCACAACCAGGAGTGTCACCGTGATGGCCGTTCCTGGCATGCCTGGATGTTTGGCATGCATGCTGGCAACTGGACCTGGGAGATTGCACGAGTCGTCGTGTGCAGTCACCACAGTGAGCCGCTCCCCGAGTGGGCTTTAGTGCACATTGGGGCCAGGGGTTGGAGTCAGCACATCTGTCCGGGGCAGCTGATGGGTTACGTCGCCGACATGTTAGATGTAGTCGACAACGAGCTCATATTGGAAATGTTGGCCTACGCTGCTGCACTCGCGTTCATGGACGAGTGACAAGGTTCCTGCAGCCACAACTGTATGTGCCCCATTGCACGTGTCCCGACGCCTGGTTGCATGTTGGGGATCTGGTCACATGTCCCGAGACGACAGTGGACATGGCTGCATTGGCCTGTACTCCTGATCCATGCGCGGACAGCCAACGCGGGTTGGCAATGACTTGTGTTGGTGATGGACTCCCCTGGGGTGGACATGGGCGCTTTGCAACGTTCCTCATTCAGACATGCTGCTGCATTGGTCTGCATGTAGTGGCACTTCCCTTGGCCGTACTGACACGCAATTGTTGATAAAGTTTCCGCACGTTCACTTGTCTCCAACTGTGTTGAGTGTTTATTTGTATGCCAATGTGTGTGTCACGGCCTGTCTGGGTCCCTGCCTTACATGCATTGCTACACCATCAGGGCTGTGGGTTGGTACTTGTGCATTATCATGTCCCTGTTTCGTGCTTTGCTAGATGTGTATGGCCATTTACCGGCCACAAGCGGGTGCACTTGTGTCCTGTGTTCTGTTGTGCAAATGTTGGTGTTTGTACCACATTGTGTCCGATGTTGGGGTGCTCTGCTTCCTATGTGTGTGTGCTGCATTGTGTGTGAGTTGGCCCTTCAGCTCTGATTTGGCTCACCCTTCTCCCTTTCAGGCAGTGTGGTTTTCACTTCTGTGCTTGTTCAGTGGTGTGGTATTGGCGATGTGTGTGACTTGTGCTCTTGGTTGGTGTTGTTCCTCTTGGGCATGGTTTGTCTGCAGTTGTGCTGTGCTTAATTGTGCATGTGTGCCATTGTGCCCATCTCCCCCCGTCCCCCAGTCCCTGGTCGTCCCTCTTCCTGTTGCTGTTGTGTCTGTTGATTTAGAGCAGTTTCCGGTCCCCGACTCCTGCCTCCATCTCCAGACTGATGTGGTGGACACCATTTCCTCCATGTCATCCAGCTCCTGGTGTGGCGCTGGACTCCCACCTCCGGTGTGCATTGCTTCCTTCTGGTTGTTGGCGTGTTTCTGCTTGTTTATGCATTTCACATCATTCCAGCTGTTCTGGTTTTCTGCCATTGTCCTCCTCCGCTCTCCGGCTGCATTCACCTTGTCCACGATGGCCTGCCATGTACAATGTTTTGTTGCCAATGGTGCTTGTGTGGTTGTGTACTGGCTCCGACTGCCTCCATTGTGCTTCGCTGTTGTTTTCTGTTTGGTTTGTCTTTCTTTTTCCTGCTTTTGTTGTGCTTATTCCCGCCTGCCGTATGTGTGTCGCGGGCCTGGCGCTGCTGATCACTGCTTTCCTCCTCGCGAATGGGCTCATCGCATGTTTTTTGGTGTTGGGGTTTGTGTTTTTATCTCCGTCGCGGTGGTTGTATCGCGGACATTGGTCGCGTTTTCGGCAACCTATCGCATAGTACCGCCGTGTTGTGAATTCCGGGTTAAAACGGGGTTATTTTCCCGCGATGGACTGCGATGTGTAAAGTTGCGTTAACATTTTCTGGAGGTGTTTAGCACACGTTCTTGTGAATATGCCCCTTAGTAATTTGGAAACATTTGTCAATTCAAAAATCTGAATTTCTAAAGACAATTTAGGAGATCTGTCGTATGATCAGATGTTGACCAAGTCAGTCCAACAAATGCAAAGTTGTATATCCCACCGCTGATCCACCAATGTAGGAAGCTGGCTCTGTATATACTACACCAAAGTAAGGTATAGTTTGCACAGAATCAAATGGATGCCCAAAGGTAGGCAGAGGTAACAGTAGATAGTACCTTACCTTACTCCCTCTCTGTGGTAGTGTGGGCGAGCAGTAAGGCCTTATCAGAGGGTAGTGGTAAACAATTATTGTACACACTCAGGCAAGAAATGATTTTACACACTTAAGGGCAATTTGTTTTGGATAAAAATATTATTTAGTTATATTTATTTTCTAGAACCAAGCCAGGCCTGATGCAGGTAAGTAGGATAGTACTTTACAAGAATAATGTAGTTTGCATAGTTGAAATGCAGTTGAATGCAATGGTTTGATTACAGAATAATTACTTTGTTCTCGTAAATAGTCGGAATTACTTTTCGGTTACTTTTCTTACACAGCCCAGTATCTCTAGATACTAGGCTGGTGCATTTCCTAGGAGAAGGAAAAAGGAGGTAATGCGTTTTGCAATATCAGTAGAGGTTTGCTGTATTACTCACGATACACACGTAAAGTCACATGTATCAAGCATTTTACCGGTCGCAAACGGGGAGATTCACAGAATCGGCCCCTTTGTGACCAGTAAAATGCCTTTTCCTATGCATGAAGCATTTTACATTCACAAAATAGGTGATCACAATTTTTTGCGATCACCTAAATTGCAAATGCATTTAGGGAATCGCAATTTGCGATTCCCTAAATGCGATGCATCAAGCCTTTCCTAAATGCAAACTGTACATTTAGGAAACGCTATTTACCATCAACTTCAAGTTGATGGTAATTTGTGCATTCTTTGAAAAATGCACAAAAGTGCATTTTTCAAAGTGACATGTGGCGCACACACCTGCCAGGGCATGTGTGTGCGCCACATGTGCACACTTACCTTTTTGGGGGGTTGCATCAGGGTGGCCTTAGGCCCCCTGGCACCCTTAGAATTGGATTTGCAATTTGCGATTACCAATTTGGTAATCGCAATTTGCGATGCATTCTCATTCATTCCTATGGGTCTATAGGGCCATAGGAATGAATGGGGTGACATTACCTAATAGCGATTTGCAATTTGCGAATCGCTATTAGGTAATGTGTAGGAATCGCAATTCATTTTGTGATTCCTACATGCATAGGAATTGCGATTCCTAAATAGCGATTCCTTAAAAATCGCTATTTAGGAATCGCAATTCCTTAGTTTGATATATGTGCCCCCTAGTCCTGGAAAAACAGAACTGGATTTACAGGTCCGTGGATAGGATTCAGTCAGATGGGCACTAGAGTTGCACCGCCAGCGGCACAGAGGCGGCAGGGTGCAGAGTGCAGGGACCACACGTTAGCCAATGGGCTTAGCACAGTCGTGGGCTTGGGGACTGTGGCGAGCAGGCCACCAGTATGGGAAAACAAAAGCTCCTGGGGTCGAGATCAGCACTGTAGGGCCCAAAGGCCAACACAAGAACTACACCACCAGCGGCACAAGGCGCGCGGGTGTAGGATGCGGTCTTGGCTGATGCTTCAGATTCAGTGGAGGATCCTTCGGAGTCGATCAGCTGCCGGTGAGGCGAATGGAGTCTTTGGGAGTCATCATCTTGTGACCGCAAGCATTCGCAGACGGAGTCGGTCGGATGGTCGCGGTTGGTCTTTCTGGACAGCTTCGGTTACGGAGTCTGTCAGGATGTCGCCTTCGGTCGTGGTTGAAGGGACCTTCCCGTTGTTGGCTGCAGGTTTGCTTTAGGAGCTCATAGAGGTTCAGGGGTCACTGGGATCCAGGCTAGGATTGCTGGGGGGACCTCCTTAGGGTATTGTGTAACTCGGGCTCTGGCGCCGGGAGCGGAGTGGTGGAGACCCACGGAATCAGCCAGAGTCAGAGTCGGTTGGTTTTTGAGCAAATCTGGTGCTCAAGGGAGATAGAGTCTGGTTGAGAATTCAGTGCAGCTTCTCTGGGTTTTTGTGGGCTGCTGGCTGCAGGACACACCAAGGTTCTGCAGGAGAAGTCTGAGGTCGGGACAGGCCGGTAGGGCTGGGTCCAATTCAGTGGATGTCCTCCTTTTCCTTTTTCTGCACAGCTGTTCTGTCCTCCTTCTTCGGGTTTCTTCTTGTCAGCTTTGGTCTGAGGAGACAAAGTTCAGGGTTGCCCCTAAATACTACATTCAGGGGTGTTACAGGTAGGTACAGGTCAGGACCAATGGGTCCCTTCTTGGGGTGGGTACAACCCCTATTATGCCACTCTCCAGTGGAAGGGGGCATACGCATCGCTCTGGTTGGCTGGGTCCCCGCATCTGCAAGATGGTGGTGACTGAGAGTAGTGCTTCACCTCGCCTCCCCCACCTGAGGGGTAGGGTTGGCAAAGGTGGGCACACCTCTCCTCCTAACTTGGTTTTCCCCCCATTCTCCCGCCCAAATTGGGGGTCAGAACCGGTGGGGGCCAGCTGCTGGGAGTAGCAAATGGCTGGGGTAGCTCACAAAGGTAGCAAGCCTTTGAAGCTTCCCTTCGTGGACCCTGCCCATCCTAGGGGAGGAGGCTTGGCACCTCACCCCAGGATGTGCTTTGTTTCAGGATCCAGAGAGCAGCAGGCTCTCGACCCATGGGTCCAGAAACATGTCTGGTGGTGGCAGATGTCAAGCAGCCACTCAGCCAGGACACTAAAGTTAGGTCGTCTTTCAGGGGGCATCTCTAAAATGCCCTCTGAGTGCTTTTCATTAAATCCCACACTGGCATCAGTGTGGGTTTAATGTGCTAAGAAATTTCATACCAAACTTCCCAGTTTTCAGTAAGGCCGTTACGGTGCTGTGGAGTTCATAATGACAACCCCATACCATATACTTTTTATGGCATTGCTGCACATCCAATGTCTAAGAATTGACTTAGACACTGTAGGGGTACAGGGCCCATGCACCTGTACCCTCACCACTGGTATAGTGCACCCAGCTAGAGGGGTGGCTTATCTATGCCAGGGCAGTGGGTTGTAGGCATGGTACCCAGGGATGGGTGCCCTGTCGACTCTTCACTTTGTTCTGCTCCAAAACACGCAGCCTGCAATGGCATTGTATGTGTGTAAAGGCAGAGGGCCTCTAAGGGTAGCACAAGAGGTGCTGCAGCTCTTAGAGGCCTTCCCTGGTCACACTGCCCTTGGTACCTATGGTACCCTTTACAAGGGACTTACAGGTGGCCAGAGAGTTGAGAATTGGGTTTTGCAACAGTACAGTTTAGGGGAAGAACATAGGCCCTGTGTACCTGGTTGGCAGGAACCCAGGGCACACTCATTCAAAGTACATCAAAATTAGGTAAAAAGTGGGGGGCAACCATGCAAAAAGGGGCACTTTCCTACAGGTACATTATGTGTAATTGTATAAAACACTATCACGTGTCACAGTACCTGGCTGTATGCACGTGTGTGAAGCTAGGTATACGGAGTTAAGAGGAATTATTCGATGTTAAATCTTCACCTTCTTGCAGAATTTAAGAAGAGAGGGAAATGTTTTGAAGTGAGTTGAGAGGTCGTTCCATTCTTTGAGGGCAATGTAAGAGAAGGCTTGATCTCCAATTCTACTACTGTGAATATATGGAATGTGTGCCTTTAGGAGTCTGGTTTAACAAATATTGCTTGATGGTAGGTTGAAAGGGTTGAAGTGTATGTGGATATTCAGGTAAGGAAGGGGCCATTTTATGAAGTGCTTTGTATGTGTGGGTGAAGAAATTGAATTGTGGGCGATTGTGTATCCAGATCCGTTGTAGGTCCCTGAGGTATGGTGTGATAAGGGTACGTGTGGGAAGATGAGGTTGAGTCTGGCTGCTTTTTCTTAGATTGCTTGCAGACTTCTCATGAGATGTTTGGTGATTTCTCCTTTAATGGAGTTTCCTAAGTCCAGCCTGCTGCACTCTCTGGTGTCATTGAATAGCAACATATAGATATTTCGCGGCATCATCAGAGTGTGAAAGGAGAATACAGTGGCGGTGTTGACCTGGGCGGACATGTCTAGTTTGTCATCAATGACGACCCTGAAGTTTCTGACGTGTGAGCAGGGTCCTTTTAATGGGTACAAGGTCTGTGGGCCACAAGATTGAGTCCTATTGTGGGGCATCCTTTCTACAGATCACTAGTTCTAACTTGTTGGTGTTCAGCTTGAGACAGTTTGACTTCATCCAGGGGGCCAGTTTGGACATGCAGGTGGTGAATTTATTCTTTGTGTCTTGGGATTAGTCCCAGATGGACAGTATCGGTTGCATGTCAGTGGTGTAGAAGAGAATGGTTTCTTTGGGGGAAAATATTCTTTTACCAGTGGGCCATGTAGATGTTTAAGGTGGTAGGGCTGAGTGATGTGGCTTGAGGTACTCCGCAGATGGGTTTACTAGCTTCTGAAGAGCAAGGAGCTAGGTTGAATGTTCTGGGCAGTAATGAGAAGGATCCACTGGAGTGCAGGTACTTGAATGCCAGCATTGTCTAGTCTTCTGATGTGAATGGGTGAGAGACTGTGACAAACACTGCTAAGAGCTCCAATTGCATGAGGTCTTCAGTTTCTCCTTTGTCTAGGATCCTACGATGTCATCTATTGCTGCGATGAGAGAGCTGTCTCCGTACTGTGGTTTGATCTGAATACTGATTGCATGGTGTCGAGGAGCTGGTGCTGGATGAGGTGGTCTATGAGAAATCTGTTGATGACCTTTGCATAGAACCTGGCTGGTAACAGCTGAAGGGAGATTGGCTGGTAGTTTGTGAGCTTGACTTGGTTTTCTGATGGCATCTTCAATAGAGTTTTTACCGCTGTATGCTTCTAGGCTCTATGGAAAGTGTCGGTGTTTATGGAGGCATTGAGGATGAGTGCGACGGTTTCACTGATGGGGTGAGTACTTTATTGAAGACATGATTGAGGCATGGGTCTGCTGGCACTTCATTGTTGTGGCAGTCTAATCTGTGGTTATGTTGTTACATGTTCTCGAGGAGCATTCTTCAGTAGAGATTGGTAGAATGTCAGCGAGGTTGATGGGGGTTAGGTTGGGTGTCAAAGTTGTTGTATATGGCTGTAATTTTGTTTCTTAAGGATTTTTAGAGGTTGTTGCATAGTTTTTGTGAAGGGGTGATGTAGCTGATGGTGACTGCGGGTGTGGTCAAATCTTTGATGATGAGTGCTGCAATTTTCTTTCTTTGGTTGGTGCCGGCGTCGATGCAGTTTGCTAGGGCAATCCGCGTGGTGTTTCTTTTTTTGCTGGTGCTAGTGACTTAAGGTGGATTAGAACATGTCTTTCTCTGAGGTTTCCTACCTGTCTCTCTATCTGCATTCCAGTTGCTTGCAGAGTGCTTGGTTATTATGAATACTTCTGTATCTATAATGTTATTCTCATTGAAATGGAGGCATTCTCATAGCCAAGAATGTCCAGCTGAATGAGAACCTACTGTGGAGACCAAGTCAAATCTTTTCTAGACATGAACAATGAATTCATGTACTTCTGTCTTTGTATGAGAGTACAGGAGTGATTCTGTGCAAAATGCAGTTCTCTTAAAATTTTCATAAATATATGTCAATATTTAAATATACATTTCCTTATCAATAGAAGCTTCTTCTAATTTCTGGTACTGCTGAACTGTAGTGACCTCTTCAGTAAATGGCTGGAAGAAACCAAAACACAAGGTAACATGAAAACAGGAGATGGATATGTTTTGGTTCATATATTTCAATTTGTTTGCACAACACCATAAAGATTTAGTAATTGTTATTACTTGGATTTAAGGATCATTCTCTCCCTGTCACTGATACTGGAGGCATGGTTGGTAGGCAAAAAGATTTGGGAAAATGTAAGAGTGGTTTAAGATTGAAAAAATTACTTTTTTGTCTGATTGCAAAATGCTCAGTGTTAAGAGCATTAAAAGAATTGCCTCTTAAAAGAAAGCATGGATATTCAACAAATTTGAAGAAATTTTGAAAGAGTTTGCAAACTATATAAATATAAACTTGAAACGGAGAACTCCAACAAGTTGAAGAATTATCCAAACGTGTCCTTCTTTGGGATATTTAAGGTGGTATGTCTAATCTACACTAAAGTACAAGACATTTTTTCCATAATATTAAAAACTATGTAAATATACAAAAATAGAAGTTACTATATCGTCATCTCTAACCTCCTCGGAGTCTGATGGAAGACTCTAATAGTAAAAGAAAAAATCATAACGATATTATTCACAAACGTAAAGAAAATTAGATAATATGTATAATTTGCTATTTAATAGTCTTAACCTTTCGGGCACGCAGAAATAAACTTGCAATCTGATTTGAAATCAGGCATGAGGCAGGAGCATGCAAAACCTGTATTAAATGTGTGGTAAGATTATCATTTCAAATTTATGACACATGATATTTAAAGTAAAGCTGCAGTACTACACTCTAAATGAAGATAAGCTTCAATTATCATGTAGTTATGCAATTATACTACAGGAGAAGATAAATGTATTAAGCCATAGGAAAATTAGCCGCAAACTCTTTATTCTTAAAACCTAAAAAAAAAAGTTAAAACACATTTTCCACAAGGTTTGTAAACTTTAATGAAAAATGTGATTCTACAATGATTAAAACACATGGTAACTAGTTTGCAATTATTGCTCTTGTTGCAAATTATCCTGGAAACTCTAAGAGTGAGTGCATTTTTAGAATTCGAGTAATGATACAAATAGAAAGCTTTGCCACATCTTAGGTAAGGGTTCCGTGATTTGCTATGCTTTGATGTCACTCTAGTGAAACATTGTGTAACTGACTTCATTCAAAAGAAAATTCACTCATGCAAACATTAGTCCAAACGTGGTGATGGCAAGCATGAGAAAAAATAAAGTGTGCTACTATAAATGGCCATGTACATGGAAAAAGAAAAAAGACCCTAGCCAAATCTAGGTGCAAGTGTTTTGCCTGCTTGGGCCTGTTGGCGTCAGGGTCATTGACAACATATATGAAGTCTCAAATAGAAAAATGGGAAGAGGTAATGGAATACGTCAATAGAAAATGCTGGAAAAGTTCTTATAAAGGAAATGAGTTCATGCACGGTTGTCATGTGATATTATGCTAATATATATTTAGTAATGTTATATTATGCTATGTTATATAATGTTATGTTATTTTATGTTAAGTTATATTGCGTGTCTTTCAATAAAACACTTTCACATGTCACGGTACCTGGCTCTATGCACATGTGTGAAGCTAGGCCTATGGAATGAAGAGGAATTATTCGAAGGGCCAAATTTTCACCTTCTTGCAGAATTTAAGAAGAGAAGGAGAGGTTCTGATGTGAGTTGAGAGGACATTCCATGCTTTGAGGGCGATGCACGAGAAGGCTTGATCTCCAATTCTAGTATTGTGAATATATGGAATGTGTGCCTCTAAGAGTCTGGCTGAGCAAATGTTGCTGGATGGTAGGTTGAAGTGTATGCAGATGTTCAGGTAAGCAGGGGTCATTTTATGAAATGCTTTGTATGTGTGGGGGAGGACATTGTGTTGTGGACAATTGTGTATCCAGGGACCTTGTAGGTACCTGACTGAGTATGGTGTGATATGGGTCTGTGTGGGAAGTTGAGATTGAATCTGGCTGCTATTTCTTATTGTCATATGTCCCTTGCAGCCCCATTGCCGTTTTCCCTATATTAGCATGAGAGTGCTGCATTCTTTACTCTGCTTTGCACACGTTACTACACACATGTATTTTGCTTTGTGCCATTCTCTACTTTCACACAGAACTTACTGTTATTTTTATATTCTGATTTAGTCTGAACACCTTAGACAAGGTCAAACAACAATGCCCCTTGTTATTCTGTTTTGGTCAGGCTCTAGGACATAGACAAAACACACACTTGCAGCTGTTGTTTGGGAACACGTACACTTTCTCATATAAGTATTCAGAGACAGGCAAATACACAGACTAGATCGCGACTACAACTGAGATGTAGAACCTTCATCTGTGCATGCTAAGGTATGGGGTCTGCTGCAAACACCCAGAGATCTTTTGATGTATAATCACTTTGCTTCTGTAGAAGGGGGGGGGGGGTAGTTTACCCTGTCTTATATAATGACAGCTCCTTTTATGATTTATGGATTACTTACTATGCTGATCATGTGTCTCAAGTAGCCATGTGCCTGAATACCTGTGTGCACTGCAAGGGTCACTGACCTTCTATTATTTTAAGCACTACTCCAAAACACAAATTACACACATTTTTCAATAACTCAGGGGGATATTATCAAGAAGTGGCGATAATTATCGCTAACCGCAGTTAGCGTGACTTTTTTATCGCCGTCTACCGCTGGAAAGTATCGCCGTGTTAGCGGCATATTAACAACTTCGCCGCTAACAGGCAATAGCTACCTTTACCTGCGGAAATGGACGGCGATAGATTTAGCGTGACGGCGATAAAAAAACGCACGCTAACGTGAAAAAAGTGGCAATGGGCCAATCAGCGACAGAATCCTATCGCTAATTGGCACCAGGTCTGCATTTTACGCATGCAGCGGGAAAATGCACCATAAAAGGCCTGCAAAGCAGAAAAAAGAAAAAATGGAAAATACCAGAGGAGCAATGGAAGAAGCTGGGACCAGTGCAGAGGCCACAAACATGCCCACAAATACCCAGGAGGACTAGCCAGAGACCCATGCGAAGGCCAAGAGGAAGAGGAATCCAAAGTTCAGCCTGCAGGAAAACCAGGTCCTGATTGCGGAGGTGACTGAACACCAACAAGAACTATTTGTCACCTCCACAGTGACATTGGCAAGAAAAAATGAAATATGGGAGGACATTGTGTCCAAGGTGAATGCCGTTGGAGAGAGGAGGAGGACAGTGGGCGACTGCAAGAAGCGGTGGCATGATACCAAGCGCAAAACCAAGGAGAAACTAGCAGCCAACGTGAGAGCAGTGAGGCAGACTGGAGGTGGGAGTCCAGCGCCACAGGAGGAGCTGGATGAGCTGGAGGAGCAGGTGTCCCGAGTCATCAGTGAGGAGACGGTTGTTGGAGTTGCGGGCCAGGATAGTGCCGAATGTGAACAGACACAACAACACCAGGGTGAGTATCACCAGGGACCGGGGGGAAGGGGGTGGATGGGCCCAGTAGCACTCATGTACAATTAAATCAATTGAAGTGCATACCCACATGTACTGTGGATCATGTCCCTGATACCCCTGTCCATGGTGGCATAGGGACATATCACCCTTCTCAAACAACACATTGCACGACACACATTGACTGGTACACAGACCTTTAAATGTGCACAGAAAAGGAAGACCAAAATAGTTCCAGGTGAACGGCAGACCACTCCATGAGTGCCCCTCAAATGACAAAGTGGCACAACAACTTGACATGGGGCAGGGTGGCTAAATGGCCCCCTTGCCACATCACCACGCACATACAAATTGCCTGCACATGGTCACATCTCACTCCAACGCCAAAATGCGGATGCACTGTTAATGTGACTGGCCATGTGCATGATAAGGCATGCCACCACCAATGTCAGCACACCTTCAGCATCCTGCACATGTGACTGAGTAGTCAGCAGGAATGTGCATGTGCAAATAGGTGGACTTTACTGCGCATACACAACCTTGCACACAACAAAGACACATGTGCACAATGCTGCAGCTGTGCTGACATTGGTGGTGGCATGCCTTCACTGATGACGAGGAGGAATACCCCACCATCGATCAGGAAGCACTGCAACACCTGCTAGACTCCTTCAGCACCCCACCTCCTGGAGCAGGGCAACCCAGCAGCATTCCGGCAACCCCACCCCCTGCACAAACCAACCAGCAGCAAGCACCTCCCACCACACCTGCCTCCCCGGACCTCCAGGACCCACAGCTGGCCTTCCAACGCCGTGTGCTAGAGGTCCAGCGGGAGATGGCGGAACAGGTGCGGGTGGGGTTCGAGCGCCTGGCAGAAAAACTTGAGGCCATACGTGGGTGTCTGAGTCCCATCCGGGACCACATGCAGAAGATCACGGACACCCACAGCCCACTCAATGCCCTCCAACGGTCCATGGCTGACATTGCTGGAGTCATGATTCTGAGACAACAACAACTGTCTGCTCAGAGTGGCTCCAGCAATGTCAGCCAGGATTTGGCCAACATGTGTCGGATAATGGAGAGCATGGAGCGGATGCAGGCACAAGATATGGCTGCCAGGGCCGCACACCAGCACGATGTTGCTGGGATCTATCATGCCCTGCACCTGCTCATCACCTCATTACTGCCACAAGGTCTTGCGCAGATGGATGCTGCTTCTCGCCGTCAACGTTTCCGACCCGGGAGAACTTGGAACCTGGAAGCCTCGGGGAGAATCCAATCCGTGTTTTCGTTGTGCCTGAGCAGTGCCTGAGCAGGAGTGCGGGAGTAGGCGGCAGGTGGCGGCCGCAGGAGCTTCCCGGTTGGAAGCCACAACATCGCCTCGATAGTGCCGTAAATTGGCAGCGGCGGCCGGTGCATCCCGGCGGCCGGCGCTTCCCGGTTCTTCCGGACTCCCGTGCCTGAGCACAAGCAGGCGTGCAGCAGTAGCAGGCGGCGGCCGCAGGAGCCTCAGGAGCCTCTCGGTTTCTCAGTCAGGGTGAGCCATAACTTCGCCACGATAGTGTTGCAACCGGCAGTGGCGGCCGGTGCACCCCGGTTCTCCCGGTCCTGCCGGACTCCCGGTCTCCAGTACAGTAGCTGCGGCAGCAGCGGCGGCGGCCGCAGGACCTCCGGTCGGGTGAGGCGGGTGAGGTGAGCCACAGCCTTGCAACCGGTAGAGGTCTAGAAGAGATCTTGAAGGCAGCTGGAGTGGAGCCGGAGTCCGCAGAACACAACGGCGGACCATAAGACAGCATAAGACTCCTTCAACTCGACTGCAGTTTGAAGAAATCAGAATCAAGCAGCAAGTGGGCTGCGAACGTCCTGCTAACTCCTGAGCTAACTCCTGGACCCTGGGGAGTAGCGGGGGAAGCAGGAATAATCATCCTTTGGCAAACGGGAGAGTGTACCCACTGTATTACTGCCACAATTACAACTACCCTACAGCTACCCTACAGCGGACATCGCCACACTGCCTCACACTGCGGTCGAGGAAGGGCACGGGTCATGAGCGGGCCCGGTGCCTAGAGCAGTAGCAAGGCAGAAACTTGGTGAAAAAAACATAGCCGGGGGCACAGGAGTCCCAAGCGCTTGAATCAACAGCAGCGCCAAAGTGGAGCCTTTTTGCTGCTATAGGAAAGAAACCTGGGGGTGAGCAAGGCTACGGCCAGGTATGACGAGGTGCAACACGAGCGGATCGCAGAGAGCGAGATTCTCCCACGACGACCAGTGGGAGATTGAGGTGAGTGAAAGGAAGCCTCACATCTAACACTGACCCGCCACGCACCCGCTAGCACCAGCCCGGAACCCCCACTGAACTCAAGAGGGAGGGAGGGAGGAGGGCTCGCTGACCCCCCCTGGCTCTGACCACCTAACAGATTGTTATCTCTCACATTCCATCCACTAGCAGCAGTCTTTTTCATCATCTTCCTAGCTTCCGCCACAGCCTGACTGGCGCTTGACTGGTGGCGCAAGAAATCTCATTACAGGCTAACACATACAAAATCATCTTTCGTATTAACAAATGGCTTACAAAAAATTAAGATCAAGAACTATCTTTATGAAAAGAATGGGAACGGAACAGGCGACTAGGAAGAGCACTGGGAAGTCAATACGAACAGTAAAGTCCTCACCAATCCCCGGAATTGAAAAATACTTCATAAAACCAGGTTCAGACGAACAGGGGCAAAAACAAAAAGATCAACAAACAGACCAACAAAAAGACAATCTAACAATGGGGTATAATGAAGTTGAAAAGAAAGGACTACAAATCAAAAGGAAAAAAAGGTTAAACAAGATCTAAATCAGATCTATTCCCTTAGAAAACTTTTCAGGGAGATTAACAAGCTGGCCATTTATCAACCGCTCATACCATATTACCCAATTTTCACCAAAACAAAAGCTAAATTACCATCAAATTCGAGTATCCCTGTAACTTTACATCGTAAAACCATAGATACCATTGGTTTACCTACAGATGTCTCTCTGAGCCCAGAAACTCCAAATAATAAAAGTAAACAAAAAAAGTCCAAACAAAAAAAGACAAAAAGAAGGGCGCTAAGAAGGATTGAGAAAAAGAAAGTCCGTAAATCAAGGTTCCAGAACATTCTCCCCACTCCGACTCGACCACCAGAAAAAGAGGAAAGATTAGAAATGGCACAGAACCCGAAGAAAAAGACCAGAAATCACTAGCCAAATTACAAAGGGTAAACTCTAACCAACTTAACCCAATGGCGACAAGTTTCTCAGTAGTAGATCATGGAGCAATGATGCAAGCACCAAAAGATATCCCACAAAGAACCTACACCATCGGGAAGATGAACACACAACCCGAAAAGACTACGTCACGCCACCTGGTAATTACAGATCTATTCCCTTCAGGCGACGCTCCGCTCAATCGTGATCGAATTATTAATTTGCTACAAAAGATACAGCCGTTACATTCCTTAGCCAGAAATGAAGTAAAACTAGTAACGTTCCCTGAGAAATCTAAAACCACGACAGCGATTGTTGAATTCTGGTCTCCAGTAATACCAGGAATAATATTAAAGGAAAGTGAGACTCTCCATAAATACGGCTATGACTTAACGCCAGTGCAAAATCACAAATTTCATAATTCGGAACTATCAGAAGAATTTCACAAAACTCAGAAATTGAATCAAAACTTCAACGGCACGAATAATCCTCCAAATCCCTTTGGGGAAACCTTATTTGTTTCCATAAAGAACGGAGAAAGGAGTAGCTGGAGCAAAAATACCCCAAAGAGGGAAATAACAACGGGGGTCAACTCATGGGCCTGGATCGCTGAGAATTTGAATAGCAATAAACAGGACAAAGAAAAGAAATGCCCTATTTAACACAGGTCTGACAATCTCTTCATGGAATATTGCCGGAAAAACACAAGAAAAATTAGCTGTAATAACAAAAGACCGTCCAGGGATAGTGGCCATACAAGAAACCTGGTCTACAACAAATTTTGACCATGAAGAATACTACGTTTATGATATCCCCGCAGAGCAGGTCGATCGGGGTCACGCGAAAGGTGGGATAGCAATTCTTCTTATCGAAGACAACAGGTGGGCCCAAGAAATAATCCCAATCGATTCAATGAACTTTCAATGCATAAAAATCAAATTTGAGATCATCCCACAAGAAAAACCAAAAGATCTACTTATCTTCAATGTTTACATCCCCCGGCGCAAAAATGGATGCACTTGCAATAGAAATTCTCGAAGAAATCGAAAAGGTAGTAGAGGTACAAGGCTACCCGTCATTTTTTATTACAGGCGACTTCAATGGAAAAATATCAAACGAGTTGCTTGAAAAATGGGCAAACTGGGACAAAGAAGAATCTCTGGCAATATCCACCCCTTTATTTCCCAAAGAATACAAAGCCGACAAAAGAGGGAAAATCTTATTAGCCTCACTCCCGACGTTAAACGGAGTTATATTAAATGGCAATGTAGAAGGAGACATTCCCGCATCACCTACAAGACAAGGGAATTGTAGCTCCTCTATCCTGGATTACATGATCTGTAGCTCGGATCTGTTTGGCCCTGTTTTACAACTTAAGATTAACTTCACACATGGAAGCGACCATGCAATCCTGCAAGCAGATACAGAGTGGAAAACACAACTTGCATTATCAGGACACATCATGTATACTCATAGTACAGTTATGGTCAATCAAGCCTAAGGACGGATCCAGTGGAATTCATCGACACTCAACAAAATTATTAACGCAATAGACATGATATATCTATTACAGACAACTCATTCTACAAATCCGATAAAAAACTTTGAAATAGCTACCAAAACGTTGATACAAGAATTACAAGAAAAACTAAAACAGCGGGGCCCAACAAAGAACCAAAACAAAAAATCGAACTTGGTCACTAATGCAAAGCAATTAAATAAACTAATAAGGTTGCAGTTTGTTGAATACTCTGCATCTAAACAATTAGAAATAAACAAATTGAAAAACCAGCGCAGGAGAGAAAAAGTAAAAAACAAGGAAAAAAAACAGGATAAAAACTGGGTTGACATCCAGATAGCAGCAAAACAGAATAACCAACGTGAATACTGGAATATAATTGCCAAAGAAATAGGTACAAAAAAAGCATTACAATCTATCCCGGTCCCCCCGGCAGAATGGGAATCATACCTAACCAATCTATACAAATTAAATATTATTTCAGAAAGGAATAACAGCCCAGCAAGAATTTTTGGAGTAAGTACATCAGATTTCGGAGCACCAAGTCCCTTTTCAATTGAGTTACATATAAAAAAGGCAAAATCGACGGGAGCAACGGGCCCGGACCAAATCCCGATTAGAGTTCTCCAAAGCAATCCTAGAGCATGGAGCAAATTCTTATCTCCCCTCTATAGCCACATTTTTACAACAGGGGAAATCCCTAAATCTTGGAAGGGAAGCATTGTAATCCCTATACACAAGAAGGGTTCAAGGCTGCATCCCAGCAACTACAGGCAGATAGCTCTCCTAGATGCAACAGGAAAGATCTTTGCAGCAACAGTATTAGACCACCTCAAAGATTGGGCCTTCTCATCAGGTCTAATTCCCTTATATCAAGCCGGATTCAGACCAAAGCACTCGGTCACCGATAACATCGCTGTATTACAAACCATACTGGACAAATATGTGTCCTCAAAATCTCAGGTTGTGTATGCCGCTTTTGTCGACTTTACCACCGCATTCGATAGGGTGGATAGAGGAACGCTTTGGAGAAAGCTTAGCAGAATGGGTATTCCGGATCACCTACTCCACGTAATAACCATTATATTCCGGGACTTGGTGTCAGGTCCAAATGGGGAGGGAGAAGGGTCTCACAAACCCAATTCCGACCCTAAACGGCCTTAGACAAGGATGCCTTCTAGCCCCCTTATTGTTTTCCTTATATCTCAGCGATCTACCTGATTGTTTTAAACAGATCTGCAATTTTCCACCTAAAATTGCTCTCCACAAAATTCACACCTTGATGTATGCAGACGACGTAATCATTTTAGACCTAACACCATTCGGTCTGCAAAGAAGCCTGCAAGCACTCCATAACTATACGGAGGAAAATTATCTAATACCGAATATCGTAAAAACAAAAATAGTTCCATTCTCGGGAAGGAAACGGAGTATCAAATTCAACTGGACTTTAGGGGGAAAATCGGTGGAAGTGACAAACGAGTACACCTATCTAGGTCGAATCTTTACAAAGTCCCTACAAAACGTGCTCCATGTACAGAACTTAATCCGGAAAGCCGACGTCCACGCGGGGGCACTATCACGTTTATATGCCTCGACTGGCCAAAGACACTTCTCTTCGCTACTCCAGGTTTATAGTGCCAAGATTCCGCCAGTGCTTTCATATGCTCTAGAACATATCCCTTTAGAACAATGGAAACATCTAGATCTAAAAGAAGGGAAGATCTTACGGAAACTCGCAAAGATGTCCCAAGCAGTCCCGGTACAAGCTCTTCGCCTAGAATTTTCACTAGTCAGTTCCCATGCTAGAGGAATTAGCAACGTTATCAGATGGGCATATAACCTCTTTCATGCGGAAGAAGGAACGCTGCGTTCCCTACTCAAAAAAGAGACATTTGACCAAGGAACTTTAAAATACGTATTCGGTAGGAATGTCTCAACTGCTTTTAAATTATCAAATGTTAATACAGACTTGTTACAATCATGGACCCCTGCCCAGCTGAAGCTTTTCTTAAAAAACTTCACTCCAAGATTAAGCTTTGACCTTGACGTTCAGCACTGCGCCAATTTGTCACTATATAAAAAATACGCTGAAACTTTGGTCTATAAGAAAACACAACAGTATATGTATTTTAACCTAAAGCATGGAGTTAGGAGATCGATTGTATTGCTCCGATTTGAGATACTCCCTCTAAAATCTTTTACTTGCAAGTGGCTATCGAAAGAAAGATCTAGTAGTCTCTGTAATTTATGCAACGGAGGGGAGCAAGACTTGGAACATTTGTTGTTTACTTGCCCAAATTCGTTAGTCGTAGAAGCAAGAAAAAGATTTCTACAACCAATTTATATAAAATGTAGAATCACCTCTGTTCAGGACTTGATCTCGCTTTGCAAGGTTCCGCCAAATGAATTTGTATGTTATAATATATTTAAATTTTTAAAATCCTTTTTAACTTTGTATTAGAATGAAAACTTTTATTATTTTACTGTTTAAACCTTTATATCATGTATTAAATATTTGTGGTTCTCAGTTGAGAACTAAATCAAATAAACTTAAACTTGAAACTTGAATGCTGCTGCTGCCTCCACATCCTCAGCTCCGCCACCTGATGTGTCAGTGCCTCACAGTGCTGCACCCACCATACCACCAGCCACATGTGAGGCACATGACACATCAAAGGACGGGGATGAGCATGAAAGTACATATTTGCTAAGGAGGAAGCGGTAGCATCCATCTGCGCCAAAAGGCCAGTTTCCTCCTTGGTGCCGGGCTTAGTATCATGCCATGGACAATCTTCTTGCACTGTCTTCCACTGTCCCCCGACAATCACCTTGGACCTCCACATGGACTGCCATATCACTCCTTTCTTGCCAATGCCACTGCAATCAGCCTGCGGACTGAACTATGCCTCTTCCCTTGGACCTGTTACCACCAAATGACTCTGTCTGGCCCTCCAAAGGGCATCCATTCAATGTGGGCATGTATGGCCAAGCACTGGTCCAGTCTTCATCCTCTGAATGTCAATAAAAATATTTAACTCACACAGAGTGTGTGGTTCTTGACCAATCAAGTATAGGAGTATGTAAAAAGTGTCAGGACACTGAATCACCCAGAAGGTACACCAAGGGAAATACGAGCAATGTACCTGTTTCACCTGATACAGATAGGCAGTGAGATGGCGGAGTATGTGTGAACTAGCGGTGCCCCCATTGCTCCAAAACAACCATCTAGCAATACACCAACCTAGCCCCCCGTCCTTTCATGAAAAGACATGTGTGCCAAAATGTCCAAGTCTGTTGCAGGCCACGAGTTGTGGCCACCTTAACACTTGTGAACAAATATATCTTGGCATATCTACTCACACACTACGTGGGGGACAAAGGCTGTTGTGATGGTGCACATTGCATGTCACATCCCAAAATACTGGACAGCATATCCACAATGATGAAGACACAGAAGGGCATATGTCCACCATACACATACGGAACCACAATGTCTGCCTCAGTGAAGTAGATTGGCAAATAGGGGCTCAGCCCAAAGTGCAAGCCGTCAGTCAGCCCCTCCCTGTCGATAAACGATGTAACCTAAGATATGCCCCCTCTCATGCTGTGACCACTGCAAGCGTGTGTAGGGGTGTGTGTGGCACTGCACTCAGCATATAGTCAGATGCACGGACAACATTTCAACGGCGTCATCAACATGAGCCAATGTCAGTAGTAACAGCTGGGACAAGTCTCCATGACACTGTCACTACAGGGAGCAATGCAACATTTCCCCCTTGTGTGCAGCAGAACAGTGTGCCATCCCCCAAACGTTAGCTGTGACTAAATACAAACTTGACTAGTCCAGTGAGTCACGAAAGGCATTTAGGAGATGCCAACTCTGTAAAGCAAAATGCACAACTCCCAAAATACATTTGTGAGTAACGTAAAATGTGAAGTCATCACTTACTCTCACATTACTTTGGTAAATCAGGAACACTGCTGTTCCATGTCCTGTACACAATGCACACAGATATCTGACAAATCATGCACGGTCTGGAGAGTGAGCGTACATGAACCGGTACATATCTTGCAAAGGGAGCGGACACACTGGCACTACGCAGCAAGTGTGGCTAGGTCTGTGCAATGTAGACGGACTCTGCGGCAGGAGTATCTGACATGCAGGTGTGTGACGGAATCTGTCAAACATGGCGCATACATCCATCTCCATGATGGATAACAGAAGCTAACTGTATTCACTTGCCATGCCATCTTACTAGGTCATGTGCAAAATGGGCAACAATGTGCTGTCCAAATCCGTGAGTCATACAGTAGATGTAGAACGTCACAGATGACTGTCCCTAGACTAGGGCGTCAATCCAATTTGACACCCTGTCATCAATGCAAGTCCAGTGTGCTCACATCTAAGGTATCCTGACACAATACATCCTGCAAACTTACATGTCATGATCAGACTTAGCGAATCAAATGGATAGTCCAGTGATGGCCAAAGTTGCATACAATGGAATGAGACACACTCCACAACCTCATCCCTGACATAGGTCAAGCAGAAATCCAAAGTATCAAATTTTTATTAGAACAGTATAGATTTGCAAGTGGCCTAAACTAACACTAATCACTACAACTACTACTAAAATCTAAACTAACTATGGAACAATCTTACTTACCTTAACTATCTACCCTAACTAATCCTAGACATGCAACAACACATCATAGACATCAACCTCCCTCCCACCCTTAAGGCACACCACGAGACAGGACAAAGACATCTAAGCTATACATAAACTAACTAAACATGTAACCTACACAAAGATATATTTTTTTGTAATTTATTTCTTTATATTTTTAATGAAGAAAAAACACATCAACCCCCCACCCAAAGGAAAAGGAAACTTATCCCCAAATACGGATGACTAATTAAAATCTTATACCTACCTAACAAGCTAACACTAACTAAAATCTGCACTAAAACTACATTACCTAACAAATAAATCACTAACCTAACACTACATAATAAAAGATGTCAAACATTGGGGGAAGGGAGAAGAGGGGATGATGTCCAACAGGTCCACCCATCATGGCAGTCCCAAGTGTTGGTGTATGTCCGCCACCTGTCTGTTGACATCAGACAATTCACGCCTGAGCTCTGCCAGCGAAACCACAATGTCCTGAAGCAGCCTCCTGTCCCGCAATGTGAACGTGCCCACATGATCCCCAGTTGCAGGTGGGACAGTGCCTTGGGGTGGGGGGGTGTCGTAGGGGGATGTGCCACCTGTCCCGGCTGGGACACACCACTGACACCTGAGGGGCCTGGAGGGGGGGGCTGTGTGACATCCAGGGCATGCTCAGGCAGTGCCTTCCATGTGCCCTTCTTACGTTCCTCATGGTACCTCCTGGACATGTTGCGGTATCCCTTCGCAACCTTCTTCACATGTCGGTACCGGTCCTTCCACACCTGGAAGGCATGTATTTGGCCAGGCGTCATGTTGTCTGTAAAACATACACAAAGTCAAATTAGAGTCCCTTAGCCAATTTCAATATCCTCCATACACATCTGTAATACAAGTTCACTTCAACATGGGAGCATACACTGCGGCGTAACTATGTGAAGTCAGCAAGTGACCTGGACAACGACATGTTGAAGCATGGATCAGTGACTACATGCTGGGGAGACTGACATGCCAGTGCATGGCATGGTACATGCACTGTCACTAAGTAATCTGGCTGACACTGCCAAAAGGTTTTGCCATTTCAGACACGGGCACAGGGTGACAAGTACAAGCAATCGGAGGAGGAAAGCATTACCCCCCTGTGTGTAGCACCACCCTCATCCTCTCCAGTGACACAGGGCTGCATGATAGGTACAAAGCCCATGTGCAGGCATGTGTGTCCCCCAGCACATGTGTGTGGTTCATCACGACTGCACCAACACAGGCAATCTTGCACCAGAGTGCAAATGTGTCTGCAAGCAGGGATGTTTGTTCATGTGTAGGGAGGACTCACTCCCGCCACATGAACAATCCAAAAATGCCATCTCATAAATATAATGTGTGCAGCGTCGTGCAGCACAAATGAAACTTAGGAAATGGCTTGTTTGTCTACAGTTTGTTCATGTACAGGTATGGACACCTTCCTGTACATGTCAAAACATGGCATTTTGCTATTTTCCATGTGTGCTGCACAAGGCAGCACACATGTACAAAGCAAACATGATGATCCAAATTCATTCCTGCTCATATGGCCAGGATACAACCGGGATGTAACTGTTGGTAAGTTGTGCGCTGCCAACTATAGATGCTGCACTTGGACATCAGGGGCAGCCTCTGATACAATGGGTGTTGGCATGGAACTCCAAACACAACCCCCAATGCACGCCCCGTTCACACTCAACACTGCGTGACAGTGTACCTCATTGACAAGTAAGCGTCAATGAACGTGAAATGTTTCAACGCTGCTCAGATTATGATGCTAGGCCCCTATTGACAACATGACTTTGATGACAGTAACGTTGACTTTGCGATATGGGCTTGATGATATGCACCTCACTTACAATGTGTGTCACAGATTGGGGATGGGCCAAGTCACAACTGTGAGACCAATGCATTTGTCCAGAGTCACTTGCCGATTAGTGCACACTGCTGACTCCAAATACACATCATCACACTGTAGGCAAGTTAGCCGTGATACGCAGCCATACTTCCTACTGCAACGGTGGTCATGTGACCCAGACATACATGCCAACGCAACATGCTAGTCATTTACGTTCCAACTCACCTGTGGCGTGTGGGTCCTCGAAGCTGTCAATGTCCCCCTGTGTAATTGGCGGTCGTCCATCTGTGAGACAAGGAAAGAAATATGTGTTGGTATTAGACTTCAATTCAAATGTGTCGTATACCTCATACCAATCATCACCATGACAGCAAATGCTACGTAACTGTGGTGTGGCGTTTCATGCTGACTACATGATTGGGTCAACTTTGACTGCCATTCACACCAGACCTGTGACAGCTTATTTTGGACAGACAAGACTGTGATGCCAGCTGACATGCCCATAATCGTAGTGTGAGTCATCCACAGGGCAACATTACTACATGCATCCTGATGTTCTACGTGCACTTTGTACAATTGATTAGCTGCAGATTGCACAAAGCAGTCACACAGAGGTTGTTGGTGTATGACAATCTGGGGATGTCCACTTCCCTTAGACCATTTGTCCCTAAACCAAAGTCTTTCACACAGCAACTATGTTCACAGGGCAGCGTAGCTGACGTGACACACATCATGAGGACAGCATTTTGTCACTACCTTTTGGCCAGCACACAGCTCACATGGACAATTCCATGGTTAGTTAATGTACAGTCACCCATGCCGTACACACACAATCGTCTGCCTGCAAGCACATTTTGTGCAGGTGTGCCAGCTATGGCAGTACAGTGCTAAGTGTTGGTCCAGTGCAGTGGGTGACACATACTTGCAACATATGCTTGTCAATGTGATGCTGCGTTGTGTCTCAGATGTGCCAACAATATGCGCAGACGCTTTGGGTCTCACACCTAAATCAGCAAACATTTCTCACTTTGTCAACAGTGTCACACGCGTCGTAATTTTCATTCCTTACAGTCCACAGAAATAAATGTGGAGTTTGTACTTACCACCCTGTAGGCCTGTCATGACTCCCACATAGTCCAAGAGGTCTGCCTCACGTGCAAGCATGTCCTGCCATCGGTGCTTCCACTGGCGCACGTTGCGGTGCACTCCGAAGAACCGTGACATATGCACCCGCACACGCTCCCACCTGATCTTCCGCACAGACACATTGTACCCTTGCAGGATACGGCCTCCCCTCTCCAACATCAGTGGCAGGTGGAAATTTATGAGCCACAGGAACCCCCCCAATGTCCCCTCGGACATCCTGCCCTCCCTGCCCACACCCAGCATCTCTCTACACACCTGTGAGCCCACAGTCAGAAATAAAAGAGGCCCCTATACTATCCCCAACAACAATTTAAATGCACTACCCCAAGACAGACACCCGACAAAATTGAGGACAGGAGACAGTAAGACACAATTAATGAGTACACAACACTTCACAGACACTATACACAGGACACAGGACACAGCAACACTCTCAAAATCACTAAACTGCAGCACACACCAACAGAAACCTCCAGCACTCCACAATCACCAGCAATGTGCTCAAAAGAGAAACTGAAAGTGCAGAACACTACTCCAGTAGACAGGAAGCATGCAGACATCACTTCCTATCTCTTTGCGGCCCGTTTTTGAGTTAGCGGCAAAAATTTGAACGCAAATAGTCATATGAGTAATCTTTTTAATGGCAAAAAGTGTTGCGCGATGTATTGTAACATCGGGCAGATGAAAAAAATATTGCTTTTTCGTGTTAGCGGCCAGATCTGCACGCTAAGGGCAACTCATTACACTGATGTACAGTTTCACAACACATGACACCGTAACTTGCAACATTCAACACAGGTCACACCATAATTGCATATCTAACAACAGAACCATCAATCAATCATGGATTTTTTAAGTGTGCCATTCACCCGTGGGGGTCACCAGACGTAGGGGCATGACTTTCGGCAGGCTTCAAGTTGTCTGTGTACGTGCATGTGTTGAAGGTGATGTTGATGTTGCATAGTGTTTCGTGTGCGATGGCAGATGTGGCACTGTGGTAGATGTGTGGGGGCCAGGTGTCTGTGTGGGCCCCCGAGTGGATGCCTTTCCTAGCAGAGGAGGTGTCTTCAACTGTGCCTGGTGTCCATTTGGAGATGGCGTTCTGGTTGTTGTCTCAGGGGTGCTGGTGGTCTGTCTGCTGTGTCAAGTTAGTGGTCCACATACTTGTTGTGGTGCTTGTTGATCTGGAGGTGGGCATGGCTTCCAAGCTAATTGCTTCTGACACACAGGAAAGCATATTTTACCCCATTGCACGCCCTATTTTGATATTTTACCCCATTGCACGCCCTATTTTGATATTTTGCCTCATTGCACGCCCTATTTTCATATTTTACCCCATTGCGCGCCCTATTTTCATATTTTACCCCATTGCATGCCCTATTTTCATATTTTGCCCCATTGCACGCCCTATTTTCATATTTTACCCCATTGCACGCCCTATTTTCATATTTTACCCCATTGCACGCCCTATTTTCATATTTTGCCCCATTGCACGCCCTATTTTCATATTTTACCCCATTGCACGCCCAAATTTGCATCTCTTAGCCCATTGCACGCCCACATTTTCATTGTTTTATACAACGTACACACTCCAATGAATTATTGACAGCTGGCAACAGACTACAATTGTGCATTTATTCACAGATGGCAACCTATATTGGCTGATTTGCACAAAGGACACGCAACAATTTAGGATTGGGTAGCCCAATTTGCACCATGAAGACTCTAGTCTTACACATTTGACACACTGTAAAGCATCTCTGTACTGAGGAGACATTGCCAGCATGAATGTAGTTTTGTTATTTTCTTTGCACGTATTGTGGTACGTACCCTTTTCTGAGTGATGTACCCATGCTGGACAGTAAAATGCAGACAGGGTATGTGTGTATGTTTATTTTTTGGCACACACCGTGATTGCGGTCATTTTGCTATGAGGTACATTGGAGGGGGACTGTCACAATGTGATGTGCTCAGTTGAAGAAATTTTTAGTATTCTGTCCCTTCGGGCAGTTCCTGCTGCATTTACTGTGGGGTGTGCGCCACCTGCCTCATCTTCATCATCATCCTGGTCATCGTCCGGTGCAGCAGGCACTTGAATCCATGGAGCATTGGTGCGCACACATATATTGTGCAATACACAACATTCCTAATCAACAGCAACCTATCTGCTCCCTCCCCGGTCACGGTTGGAGTCCCCCAAGGATCAACCCTGTCCCCCACCCTCTTTAACCTTTACCTAGAACCGCTTGCCGAAGTACTACGCCCTGCCAATATCTCCTACCATATGTATGCTGACGACACTCAGATCTACATCAAAACCTCATCTCTCGAGGAGATCCTCTCCCTAAACGAAGCCCTGAAACTGACTGTCCAATGGCTCACCTCCAATCAACTCAAACTCAACGCAAAGAAAACAGAATTTCTCCTAATTTCCCCTCCTAAAACCAACCCTGAGATGCAAATATGGATCAAGGCTATCTCAGCCTTAAATTGCCCACAGACTATCGTGGACTCGGCCAAATCCCTGGGAATCACCCTAGACAGCAACTTGAACATGCGGGACCACATCAACTCGATGGCCAAATCAGCCAGATTCCACATGAGCTACCTAAGGAAATTGAAACCCCTCCTCGATGCTCCCGACCTAAAAATGGCAGTCCAAGCACTAGTCATCTCTAGACTGGAGTATCGCTGTTCTACGCTCTCGGGTTTACCCAAGATCTCCCTGGCACCTTTAAAAGCCTGCCTCAATGCGGCCGCCAGGCTACTTACCGGCACAAGGAAATTCGACCACATTTCCCCACACCTGAAAGCTCTGAACTGGCTTCCTCTTGAGGCAAGAGTACAGCTTAAACTAGCTTGCATTACACACAAGGCCTTGTACTCAAACTCCCCTGCATATCTTGCACGGAAACTTGTGATTTCTGGAGGAATCAGAAACTCCCGGTCCGCCAGAGATCTCCTGCTGCAACCTGCTCGCTTTCGAAAAAAAAAAACTTACAATCGTGCTTTCTCTGGGGCCACTCCTAGAATATGGAACTCTCTCCCACTCGCCATCAGAAGAATCCCTTCTCTGTCTCGTTTCAAAAAGGATACCAAAACCTTCTTTATGGGTAAATTCCTCGTTTAAACTTTGCCTTCAACCACCACTATGACCATGATATACGTCTGGCTATTGCCTCCCTTCGGATTACCTAGTCACCCCACCAAGAAACCTGTGGTCTTGTCTTGAGTAATTGTAAATGTAATCTGTAAATACGTGTCCTATCTCTTATATATTCTGCACCCCGCCACCTCCTAATTGATTTTTACTCTTGTGATTCTAAGTCCTTTTGTACAATCCTATGATTCCTGTAAAGCGCTCGAATACCCTAACGGGTCAAGTTCGCGCTCTATAAAACACAAAAATAAATAAATAAATGCAAGGATGATTTTGTTGACCATTTCAGGGCTGTACAGCAGTCTGCCACCTGTGATGTCCAGGCAACGGAAACGTGACTTTAGCACGCCAAATGTGTGCTCCACAATGGACCGGGTGCGTCTGTGGGCCGCATTATACTGCCTCTGTGCCTGGGTGGTGGGGTTTCAGAGGGGTGTCATCATCCACGGGCATAGTGCATATCCTTGGTCACCTGTGACATATGTAAGCAAGATGTTTACATTAGTGGCTGGGCTGGCTGTGTTGTTGGTGTAGATGGTTTTGTGGAGTGTCATTTGTGTTGTGTTGGATTTCATGTTAGCCATGTGTTGCTTCTGACTGATTGCAAGCATCACTGCAAATTAATTTGACTCACTGTTGATACTTCCTCCCCCACGCCTCATCAATTGTGTGCACTGCACGGTTACATGACTGGCTCTTCTGACGTCTAGCGATGGCACTCAGCCCCCCTCCTCACAGGCTATGCCATGTGAACGTTGAAATGGCAAAGGGCCACACCAGACACGTCACGTTCAGTTGTGCTGCTGTCACTGCTGCCAGACCTGCCCCAAAGCACAGCACATGCTGTTTCCTGTCCCGAGCGGCCACATATCAACAGTCATCAGCCCCCTCACATGCAGGGCCCATTGCAGGCAGGAACGCTTCACCCACACCATCAGCATCATCAGACGCAACACTGTCCACTCCGTGGACTACGTACTCATTTGGGAGTGTAGCCTCCAACTCACATGCCACGGCTACTCAAGATTCATTTGACTCTGGGAAATGTTAGCTGACATCAGACTGTCCCAGATCTTCACCACACTGATCCCCAAGGCAGGGCACAACTTTCACGGCTTCTTTGCATGTGTTGACTTGGTCCAGTTCATCGGTCCCACTAACCGCACATGCGTTGACCACTTACATATGCACCACCTTGTTGATGTACCCCAAGCCAGCGTTGACCACATGCAGGCCCCCACAAAGTTGGTGTAGATCATTCACCAAGGAGATGCTACACACCACCATCAACTGCAACATCCACAACAATGCAGTCGTCAATGATGGCGCAAGGCCACATTTTCCAAACATGTATCTCCTACTGCGCATGCACCCTTGTCCCACTATGCAACTGCGACATACGGCAGGCAATGAATGCCACCTCAGTCTGCACCAATCTCTGAGTTGGCAGATGCATCTGCTGACACATGGAGTGGAGCTGGTGCAAGCTTTGGGATACCAGTAAACAGCACCACCAACACGAACGAATGCTCATATTCACCATCAGCAATACGCCCACACACCAAACTGCTCTTTCATGTTGGATTGCTGTGAGTTGCAACATGTATGATCAACAGCTGGGGCATGCTATAAGCAGGGGAAACATGGCTCCTCATCCTCGTAACAGTACAATCAGCATGTGGCATCACCTGGTGGTTCAACGCCTTCGGATGCCCCCACCCCACATCTAGGTACCTAGGCCCCATTTTTGACTCTTCCATCTCCAGGTACCTACAGGTGTACGCAGTGGCCTGCGGCTGCTTCGCCAGCCTATGCATCCTCCATGCAACATTCAGATGGATCCCCCCATTGTCGGGTATGACAGTGACCCAAACAGTCATTGCCATCAGGCGGGGCTACAGTGACACGCTATATGCCAACATGGGCACATCTGCGGTCAGCTTACTCCTGACTGTCCAGCACAACACCTACACACTGGGCCTTGTGTTTGTACTTTCAGTATTGATCGTGTGCCACCATCGCACATGCATGGTTCCCACCTCTCACCACATTTGCGTATGGGTGGCCCAGGGGCTTAGCATTTGTGGATGGTTTGTCTACATATCTTGCCACAGTTCCCACAGTTCTTTGTGTTGTTGTGTATGGTATGTGGGCATATTGATTGACATGTATATGTGATTGAGACATGTACATTCTCACACTTCTAATTTGCATCTCTGTGAAGTTGAGGCATGTGGTGGGTCACGTTAGAACTTACCGACTAGCACTGCATTTCCATATGTGCCATCCTGGAAGCGCTGGTTTATGATGGACTGTCGGAAGATGTAGGAATCATGCACACTCCCTGGACACTTGGCTATGACATTGGTGAACAGTCCCCGGTGGTCCACTATTGCCTGCACATTCATGGAATGAGTGTGCTTTCTGTTGCGGTATATGTGTGCACTGTCCGCAGGGGGCACAAATAGTACATGTGTGCAGTCAATTGCGCCCAACACCTGTGGGAATCCGGCTATGGCGTAGAATCCTTGCTTGGTCTCAATCTGTTCCTGCACAGTGTTGGGGAAGTGGAGGTGCTGGGGTATCAGGCTGAGTATGCCATCCAAGACAGTTGGGAGGAAGTTTGAAAAGGCTGCCTGTGAGACTCCTCCGACTCTGGCCGTTGTTGGTTGAAAGGTCCCAGAGGCCAACATATGCAGCACAGCCAGCAGCTTTGTCTGCGGGGGGATGTTGGTTATCCGCTGTGTTTGTGGCGTCAGTCTGTGGGCTATCCGGTTCAGGATGTTTTGGATGGATTTCCTTTTGAGCCTGTAGTGGGCAATGACATCCTCTGGCGTCAGGTCAGCGAGACTGGTACGTCTGCGCAGGGCCCGCTGTCGTCTTTGGCACAGCCTTGATGGTGGTCCTGGGGGAGGTGGCAGTGGCGGTGGTGGTTGTTGCCTTCGTGGGACTCCAAGCTGAATGATTAGTACCTCCATGGCGTCTGTGGGTCTTCAGGTGAGGGTCTGGGCTAGTCTCCTTTATATGCCTCCATTTATCTCCATTTTTGCAATTTTTAGACCTCTTTTTTTCAGGTCTTATTTCCCTGCAGCTAAGGGGCCTTAGCGGGACTTTTTTTATCGCTTCGCGGGTCTGGGACATCTTTGCTAATAGTGCGATGGTGTGTTAGTGACTTTTTTCATGGAATTTTGAGAGGGAACGCCTACTTAGCATATCATTAGCGAAAACTATCGCTGCCATGCACGGCGCTAGCAAAAATGGTAGCTATCGCCGGAAAGCTGTCGCTAACGCTTGTTAGCGACATCTTGGTAATAGGACGATAAAAAAAAATGCGTTAGCGGCACAAAAGTGCCGCTAACTCGGCGATATCTGGCTTGATAATATGCCCCTCCGTTTTTTATTTGGTTTAGGTTCAAACTTCATGCATAACTTAAATTTCATATTCAAACACGTGCTGTTTACATTCATTACAGAAAATAATAACAATACATAACATGATCTAGCATCCTAAATATCCATGCATTCATTCTTCAAAACGTTCCATGTTGTTTATATGCCGCCCTATGCATTTCGAGACGAATGGTCCCTTCCTCAGGGGCCTCTACAAAGAAAAAGTAAAACCCATAATCAACATAATTTTGCCACCAAAACCTTCAGCACAAAGAGAAAAACCCTCAATTCTATCTATGGTGTCCATATCTCAACAGTGTACTTGCACCTTCCTAATCCACATTCATGTAGTTCAGAAGGATTCCACGATGATTGAGGCTAGCCATTAAACCAATGCTGTTTTGTTTCCAAAATAATAAACCTTTATGGAGAAATGGTAAACTGTACTTAATAAATACTCTTTGGACCTCATATTATTATTGATAGAAGAATTGGTGCGAACCATTAAAGAACTTGAGGAAGAGATTGATAACACAAAAAGAGAAGTATCTGATAGAATGGAACCTGAGGTCTGTACAAAATCCTTAGAACAAATTAATACCAGATTGGATAGTTACGGAAAGGAGCTACAAGAACAAAAATTGAGGAAATTCAAAAGAGATATCATAGGCTATAAATTAAATGAAGTGTACACTTGGGGAGAAGTTTATGCAGAAACCAGATCATTTTGTAAACCTAATGCATCATCAGAAGAAAGCGTGTTATTGGATCGAGAGATTGAACCCACAAGACCGTCTATCAATCAGAACACGACTAACAATGCACAAATGGATATAAGGATGTTGAGGCAGGTTCATCGGCAAGCGCAAGGTCTTTTTTAGCAAGGGGCCAAGATCGATAACAACCCCCAGACCTAACGTCATCAAAAACACCAGGAGTAGGATCAAAATCAGGAGAGGAAAAGGAAAAAGAGATGGTCCGCAAAAACTTGAGGAGTCAGAAACCTTAGCAATTAACATTTCTTCCTATAATCTAACTCAAAAACAATAACAACTCTAGAATAATGGGAGTTCATTTGTACCGACTTACAATTCCAATCTACATGAAACAGAAATTTGTTTGTTCAAGTTCATGAGAGGAATACGATTACGACACTACTTTGAGAATGTAATTCCCACCGTTGAGAGAACTGAAGAGCCAGCATATCTTGAATTTAAGAGCAAAAGTACATTCAGGCCACCAGTAACACACAAAATGTTAGATACTTTTGAAACATTGATAAAGAAAGATTGAAGTCACATAAATTTCAAAAGCTTCCAACCTCACAAAATCAGAAAAACAGACTTTGCAAAAACTAGCGAACAATCCTCACCTTACGTTTTAAAAAGCAGAAAAAGGAGGAGCTTTAGTTATTATGGACAGAGTGTACTATAATTCTGAAGTTGAGGAACATATCATGGATTAGTCCACATATTTAAAAGTAAATCATGATCCTACAGTGGAGATCACTGATATTCTCATCATGATCTTGAATAATGCAGTGGATATGGGTTGGATAAACATCAAAACCCGCACATTTTTACTCACATCACTTCCTAAACAGCCACACTTATACCTGTTACCAAAGATTCACAAAAATTCCACAGATCCTCCCTTCTGGCTGATAGTGTCTGGCTGTGGTTCATTATTTGAACTATTAGGTAAATGCGTGGATTACTTTTTGCAACCAATCATGAATGCCTGGCATTCATAAGTACAGGATATAACAGATGTTGTAGTGCGTTTGAACAGCTTGTCAATGGAAAACATTGAGGAGTTATTATTGTGTACGATTGATGTTACCTCATTGTATACTTCAATACCTTTACAAGAAGGTCGGGACGCCATTGAGTGGGCCTTATTAAATCAGCCACATATTGGAGCAAGCAAAGTGTTTCTACTGGAAATATTGCAGTTTTGCTTACAACATAGCTACTTCCGATAGAAGGATGATTTCTTTTTACAAATCAGTGAAACCTCCATGGATTTTGGGGGGGGGGCACCCTCTGTACGCCAATATTTGTATGGCAAAGTTTGAACAGGATCATATTTTCTCAAATAAGACATGGAGTGATCATCTAACATTTTTTATGTTAGATATATTGATGGCATATTCCTTATTTGGAGAAATACTGAAGAATCTTTGATTGACAACATCGCAATATTGAACACTAGAAACCACAGGATTAAATTCACCCATACCATAAGCAAGAGCAATCTGTCATTTTTGGAGGTCTGGATAGAAAAGAGCAATGTTGGTTTGAACACAAGAGTATATACAAAACCTACAGATAGAAATAATGCTCTTCATTTCCAAAGCTTCCACCCGCCACAACTGTTGAAAAACTTGCCATATTCACAAATGATGAGGGTGAAAAGAATATCATCAAATGAAGACATCTGTCAATCAGCTGTAACTAAAATTAAAAACAGATATCTAGAAAGGGGGTATCCAGAATCAATGGTGGAAAAAGCTGAGGAACAGATCAGATCACAATCATGCGAAGAATTGTTAAGCAAACAAACGAAACCAGAAAAAAAGCCGATGGTCTTTGTTTCAAAATACTCCACCAAATCTAAGGGCATATTCTCAAGGACTCATCGCCAATTAATCGGCACTTTAGCGCCGCAAAAGTGGCGATAGATGTATCGCCCAATTCCCAAGCTGGTGCAAACTGCAGATATCGCCAGTTTTCCAGTGATAGCTTCCGCAAAAAACATCGCCACGGATGAGAGCGAATACTAACGCTAATGATATGCAGAGTAGGCGTTCCTGTGCAAAAACACACGAAAACACCACTTCGCGATATTCTCAACGACCTGCCAGATCTGCGATGCGATCCAAAAACAGGCGATAAGGCGTATTAGCAGCAGGGATTTAACACCTGCCTTTTACTGGTGTTAAGCAAGACGCCAACCTGCAGTATGAAAGGGAGCCCAGCCCAGAGCCACATCTGAAGTCAACACATGTCATGGAGCTACTGATCATGCAGCTCGGAGACCCAAGAGGTCTACAACACCCACCGCCACCACCCCAGGGCCCCCCTGGGTCCCCCGCCCCCCCCTACGGACTACCACCCAGGCAGCGCAGAACAAGACAGCTGACCTTCCGAAAACGGCATAGCCATGACACATCTGTGTGAATTAGAATGTTTTATTCACATTCAGTGGAGTGTTGAAGCTGGACCAGTACAGAGCCATGCAAACCCCACTTTACATTGTTGCCCCGTGGAGGGCCAGCCAGAGTCCTTTAGGGATTGACAAGTTCATCGGAAGAGGAAGACTTCAGTCCGCAGTGTGATTGCTGTGTCATTGGTAACCAAACAAAATATGGCAGTCCATGTCGAGGTCCAAGGTGAGTGTCGCTGAGTGTATCGGGGAACAGTGGAAGGTGTTATTCCAGGGCATGATGCAGAGGGCAGAACCAAGTTGAAACAGGCCATATGGCAGAGATGAATGCTACCACTTCATTCTTACCACAATGCCAGATTCATTATCATCTTCGTCCTCTGATGTGTCAGGTGCCTCACATGTGGGTGGTAGTGTTCAGTCTGCATCACTGTGTGGCACTGACACATCAGGGGCCGGAGGTGGAATGTCTGCCGCACTGTGTGGCACTGACACTTCAGGGGGCGGAGATGAGGATGGAGTAGTGGAGTAGTAGCAGCAGCATTCATCCACGCCAGGCCTTGTGGTGGCAATGCCATGACGAGGATATGCAGGGCATGGAAGATCACAGTTACATCTCGCTGGTGTGCAGCCATGGCAAACATTCTTTCCACCTGCATCTGCTCCAAGCTCTCCATCATTCTCTTTATGTGCCCCAACTCCCGGCTGACATCGCTGGAGCCACTCTGGCTAGACAGTTGTTCTTGGCTCAGAGTCATGACTCCAGCGATGTCAGCCATGGATTGTTGGAGAGCATGGAGCGGACAGTGGGTGTCCGTTAGGGACTGTAAGTCATCCCTGATGGGACTTAGACACCCACGTATGACATCTAGTTTGGCTGCCATGAGGTCGAACCCCACCCTCAGCTGATCAGCCATCTTCTCCTGGCACCCTAACACACGGCGTCGGAATGCCATGTGTTGGTCGTGGGGGTCCTGGGAGACAGCCATGGTGGTGGGTGCTTCCTGCTGTGTGGTCTGTGCAGGGGGTGGGGTCTCCTCGATGCAGCTGGGCTGCCCTGCTCATGGAGGTGGGGTGCCGAAGCTACCCATGAGCTGTTGTAGGGCGTCGGTGTCGATGTTGGGGAGGTCCTCTTCATCATCAGTGCTGAGTTGTTGGGTCTGCTCTGCAGGAGGTGTTGATTCTCCCTCTGCAATGTGAAGGGGAGATGTAGATTGACATTGTGTTCACATGTATGTTCACGCATTGTACAAGTTTACTAACAGACTGCATGACAATGTACATTGTGACTGTTTGTGAGGAGATGCCTATTTGATGCGGGATAGTTGACATTTCTACACTATCAGGGATGTGAGGTTGTACTTGTACATTATCATCTCACAGTTTCCTGCTATGCCAAATGCGAATGGCCATTTTCTACACACAAGCGGTAGCAGTTGTGTCCTCTGTTCTGTTGTGAAAGTGTTGCAGTTTGTACCACATTGTTGTCAATGTTGAGGTGCTCTGATTCTTATGTGTGTGTGCTGCATTGTGGGTGTGTTGCCCCTTCAGCTCTGATTTGGCTGGCCCTTATCCCTTTCAGGAGGTGTGCCTTTCACTTCTGTGCTTATACAGTGCTGAGATGTTGCAGACTTGGGTAAATCGGGCTCTTGGTTGGAGTTGTGACTCTTGGGCATGGTTTGTCCGCAGATGTGCTATACTTAATTGTGCATGTGTGCCATTGTGCCCATCTCCCCCCGTCCCCCCATTCCCTGGTCGTTACTCACCCTGTTGCTGTTGGCTCAGGTCATGTTGTGCAGTGTCCGGTCCCCCAACTCCTGCCACTGTCTCCCCAATGATGACTCGGGTGACCATTTCCTCCATCTCATTCAGCTCCTGGTGTGTCGCTGGACTCCCACCTCCAGTCTGCATTGCTGCTTTCAGGTTGGCTGCGAGTTTCAGCTTGGTTTTGCGCTTCACATCAGTCCAGCGCTTCTTGCAGTCGTCCACTTCCCTTCTCTTCACTCCGACTACATTCACCTTGGCCAAGATGGACTGCCATATTGAATTTTTAGTTGCCAATGACACAGTGGAGGTGATGAACAGTTGGTGGTGTTGTTCTATCACCTCCGTAATGAGGATCTGGTTTTCCTGCGTACTGAAACACGGCTTCCTCTTCTTCTTCTCCTTGCCCTTCCCTGACCCCGAGGTCCCAGGCTGGTCCTCCGTGGGGCTTGTGGGGTTCTGGTTGTCCTCTGTACGTGCTTCAGCTACCTCCATGGTGCTTCGCAGTTGTTTGTGTTTTTTGTTGCCACTTTTATAGTGGTTTTTCCCACCTGACTTGTGGGACTTGCAGGCCTGGCGCTGCTTATCGCTGAATTTTTTATCGCAGTTGGGCCCATCGCAACTTTTTTCACGTTCGGGTTTAGATTTTTATCGCCGTCCCGGTAATTTTATCATGGACATTTGACACGTTATCAGGAAACTATCGCATGTTACCGCCGTGTTGAGAATACGACGTTAACACAGAGTTATTTTCCCGCGATAGACGGCGATATGAAAAATTGCGTTAACCTATTTTGGCGATGATTATCGCACGTTCTTGAGAATATCCCCCTAAGTGTATTAAGAAAGTCATTCTAAAACGTTGGGAGATACTAGAAACTGAGCCTGATTTTAATGCCATTTTCAAACATGGACCGTTGTTTGCCTATACAAGAACCAAGAACATGAAGGAATTATTGTCACCTAAAAATGAGCGTATTTTAACCAACCCTCAAGGAATTAAAAAATGTTTTGTTTGCGTACATTGCAGTAATGTCATCTAAAGTATCTATATAACACATCTGAGATCGGGTGAGAGAGTAACACTGAAAAATTAATCAAATTGCAAAACAATAAATGTTATTTAGCCTCGTACCTGTCCACCTGATTCCCAATTGACACTGATGAAGAGGCTAGGAGGGGATTAACCGGTGGCCCTCGGCGTGTGACTGAAATGTCCAGCAGATCCTGGGGACGGGAGGCGGCTGGCCGCGGAAGAGGACAGGACTGGGGCCCCCCGCGGCTGCCACTGGGAAGTGTAGGTCTGCGTCTGTAGTGCTCTGTGAAGTGGCAGCCTGCGGCGGGATAAGACATGCCCACAGACCAGCTGTGAAGCTCCAACTGGGAACTGGGGAGCATGCAACTCTGCTCACGCTAAGCGAGACTCACTCACCAACCAGCCCGACTGCAGAACAATACAGGGCAGCTGCACAGCGGGAAGGGACATGAATGCGGGAACGAGCACGTCCTTCCACCATCAGGTACCTGTTAAACCTCACGACGTAGTCGGAGAGCAAGAGAGGCTTGGTTTACGCTCCCTGGGGGGCGGCAACAGTGTAGAGGCAGATTGGGCAGGGGAGCAAACAGGGGAGCAAACAACTTGCTGCATACTGCGCTGACCAGTGGAGTCTGGAGGGCGCTGTGGAGGAGCTGGAGGTATTTCTCCCTTGTATTGATCTGTGAGTGACTGACCACTTGGAGGTGCAGTATGAGTGAGACTGAGGTTTCTGTCTCAGTTGATCTAGGATTGTAGTGCGACTGGACCCATGTTACTGGGCTTGCTCGCACCCTAGCTGCTGGCATTCCTGACTAGGCTAGGGGGGAAGGTGACTATACCCCCCAGCATTCCTGACATGGCCATTGAATTCGGGTGCTCTAATATACAGAGAGGTGTTCCGTAGCGCCCTTCCGATCCCGTAGGGGCAGGACTGTGTTCATTCTCTTGGTTTTAAGCCCAGGACTTTTGCTTCATTGGCCTCCTGGTTATAAGAACATCAACTGGGCAACATAGCCGTCTGTGGCCAAAAGGAGGCGCTAGCCCCCAGGAACCAACAGCCTCAAAAACCTAGCGATTTTACATAGACCTCTGAGTAAGGGCCACCTCTCTTTCACTTGCGGTCCCAGAGCAGACATCCAAGGGCGAGTGTTTTTTTAATATAACCTATCTGGAATGCCCAAGCATAAAGTGTTATATCGGCCGGGTACTTTGAACTTAAGGCTGTGGTGAACTCCCGGGTATGGTGGTACGCGGTGTGTGAGACTTTAGTGTCTGTATATTAACCTCTGTTTTAGCACAACAATGGGGAAGAAGACCTGCCAAGGGAGTCATGTGACACCACCATCCCTACTTCCAAAAACAACCTCTATCGATAAGATGCTACAAAGAGCGATAGGGGTTGTGGTCACGGAGTTGAACTCACTGAGAGACGTCTGTCATTGACTTCAGACTCTTTTCCGGGTATACCTGACTCGCATATCTTACCAACTAGCCCTAACAGGCTCATAGAGGAGGATCCAATGACACAAACCCATACCACAGGTACCCTGGGGGATAATGTCAGTCCCCATATAGAGAGAAGGCCTGCTAGGGGTGTCACCAAAAAGAAGCCTGCCCAACGTCGTCTGCAGAAATCAAACAAATAGATCTCGGATCTAGGGAGGCTGTATTATCCCCTAGCGCCCCAAATAGCATACCAGAAGTTTAGCAACCTCCATGGTTAGAGGATTTTACAAGGGCCATTCTGGAGAAGCTCAAAAACTTTATTCGAGAAGAACTGCAACCTCTTTCAATACAATTGGATTTATTGAAACAGACTCCTGGGGTGGCTGATTTCCCACGCTGCGGGGGTAGATCTGACCGTTTGGATGTAGGATGCCAGACTGTTCAAATTTCGACCACCGAGCCTGAGGCGGAGTGTGACCCCAACACAGGGGAAGGGTCTAAGTATAAGAGGGCTGGGCTGAGACCTAAGGGCATGGTATTGAGTTTGCCTGTTGATAGTTCTATCAGTAAAGTACACAGGGTGCCCGAACAGGTCCCCAGGGCCATGGCAGTGAAGCTACCTTTTATAAACTTACCCACTGCATCATGCCCCTATGTTGCAGTATTAACTGGAGTCCCGTAACTGAATAGCAATCGGAAGGAATCACACGAGGAACCTAAAAATAAATGTTTACACTGGCTCGTGAGGCATAGATGCTTTCCCCTTTCCAGAGCAGGGAACATCATTTTAACTTGCAGGGTTTGTGGATTGGGAAAAGCTACAAACACAATTCTGGAGACTGTATTGTCATCAATTTTAGGGATCCACAACTGGTAATGGACTTGTTTTCTTGTGACCTATCCAAGCAGTAACAGAACTCAGTTATGTCTATTCTTCCTTTAGGCTATTTTTATAGACCTCCTTTAGGTGGATTCCATCATTCTAATGTCCGCCCCTCGTCCCATATTTCTAATCCCGCCCCCATCCAATTTATACATATGAGCCACGCAGTTATGCTGTACCTGTATACAACAGATTTGAGGTGTTAGATGGGGTTGATTGACTCCCTGATACTGGGAAGGATACAGTGGAGCCCATGACTCTCATGACCCTACAAGAAGATTTCCATCAAAATTGGTTGTTGGGAGAGCCTGATGCTCCAGGTCGGGTGTGTCATCAAAGCAGGGTTGAGCCGATAGTAGCTTTGTCTGCAGCACAGCTGGGTTGCATCATGGGTGGAGAAGGGCCTGGCAGAAGCCCTAACCCAATTCCCGTGTTACCCTGTCTTGAGAACGAAGGTCTTCTGTCAGTAGATTTGTCTGCACGACAGTTGGGTTGCATCCTGATTGGAGAAGGGCCAGATGGAAGTCCTAACCTAACTCCTGTGTTACCTTGTTCAGAGAACGAGGGTCTTTCTAGCCTGGAAAAGAGAGAAAAGGGGTGGAGGGTGACCGTAAGGGCTGGTGCGAACCAGGGGGCTGCAGACTCGAGCAGTGCCCCTGGCCCCAATAATAAGGGCTGCCTGCCCTGTGCAGTTAGGCGAAAGCCAAAAGCCAACAGGGCTCTGACAGTTGTCAAAACCCTGACAAATCCCATTAAATATGTATCCTGGAATGTGGCAGACCTTAGGAGCAAATTAGATCAAAGTGACTGCGGGGCATTTATAGACAACTATGACTTAGTGCTATTCCAGGAAACCTGGTCTATGAAGGAATTAAGGAGCCCTGGCTAAGCGGCCTTCTCTAAAACTGCTGTGACTGGAGAGAGAGGTAGACCTTTAGGTGGGTTGAAAATATGGATTGCCACCTACCTAGGATGCTCGGCAAGGGAGATTGAGACTGGGTTCCCTGACTTATTGTATGTCATTCTGGAATTCACCTCTGAAAGATCTCTAGTTTTGGTCAATGTATACTCAAGAACTGTCAGTAGGGACCTTGAATCCCGGTAGTGGAGCAACTATCAATTCTGCTATCCTCCCCCCCAGGCATGACTCTAAGATTATAGGAGGGTATTTTAACTGCCAATTTGAACCATTGGGCATTACTTTAAGTGATACTTTGGGAGAAGAAGATAGGCAGTGCGCAATACCAGCTACTACCATCCCTCTCCTAAAAAAGTGGTCTCCTATAGCACTACAGATTTATGCTCTTACACTGAACCAGTTCCGGCTTGTATTGAGCGTACACCATCAGACAGACACAGTCCATAATGGATTATATCCTCCTGGATACAAAAATGTGGGCCTTGGTTTCAGACTTTGCCATTATAACACGCCATGACAGTGATCATAATGTCTTGGCATTAGATCTGCTTTTCCAAGTAGGGAACATACATGGAAAAAATGGGGCTCCATCTGACCCTAGACTTCACCTGCCGATGTAACAGAGACATATCCACTGGGATTTAAAAAAAAGGGGTCCCCGAATTTCATTGCTACCTTTTATAAAATCACGGGGAACACTATGGAAGACTTGAGTGTCTGCATGGAGATACTGAATCTAGAAACCAGGCATAAGAAAATGGCTGAGACTCATTCACTCTGCGTAGCCACACTGAGGGCCCTCTTTTATCATGAAGTAAGATCTAGTGAGAACAAACAGATCATTCCGACTTAGTACAATGGGCACTGTAGTAAACCTAAATCTAGCGTGGTACTAGCAATAAAATCTAAGGATAAAACCCAGATGTCTAGTGGTGGGAAACAACCATTACAACGCAGTCATTACAACGCATTACCTTTACAACACAGTCATTACAACGCAACATCCTTTGCATCGCATGCCATTACAACGCAGCGATTACAACGCATGTCACTACAACGCATGCCACTACAATGCATGCCATTACAACACATTATAAGGTAAGTAATGGGAAATAGTAATTTTTACCCCTACACTATCCAACACTTACCCTACTGTTGCACTCACTGGAGTGGGAATAGTAATTTTTACCCCTAGACTATCCAACACTTACCCTGCTGTTGCACTCACTGGAGTGGGAATAGTAATATTTACCCCTACACTATCCAACACTTACCCTACTGTTGCACTCACTGGAGTGGGAATAGTAATTTTTACCCCTACACTATCCAACACTTACACTACTGTTGCCCTAAAAGTATTATGCGTTGTAATGGTATGCGTTGTAATGGTATGCGTTGTAATGGAATGCGTTGTAAGTGTAGTTTCTAAAAATGCGTTGTGATGGCATGCGAAGTAAAATCATGCGTTGTAATGGATGTTGCGATGTAAAAACTGCGTTGTAAAGGCATGCGTTGTAAAAGTTTGCGTTGTAACGTGTCCTATTCCTAGTGGTAGAGACAAGTACAAGGATGCTATTATATAGGCCAAAGTAGTATTGGATATGGTCAAATGTAAGTCCCTCTTACAGGCACTCAAATCCAAAGATCCTAACGCATTTTGGAATATAGTCACTTTTGGTAACCGGGAAGGGAAAAACAATCTAGAGCCAAACATTTTGGCCGAAGTTTGGAATGGCCACTTTCGCTCTCTCTATGATGCCCAGGATCACCCTGAGGAGAACAAAAATGCAGACCTGAAAACATCAGACTGGGACTGGGATGGTACAATGGATAAAGAGACCTTTCCTATTGTCTCCCTTGAGGAAGTATGCAAAGCCATTTCTAAGATAGCCCCCAGCAAGGAGCCCGGAATTGACAAAATACCTGGGGATTTATATCTCTCAGAACCCGAAGATTGGGGCTCCTGCTTGCTAGTTACCTTTAATGCCGTACTGGGTGGTATGCCCATTCCCGAGACATGGACCGGTGCGGAAATAATCCCTGTATACAAGAAAGCGTCACTGCTCTTACCGGGAAATTATAGGCCCATTAGCCTTATAGATGTGATGCAGAAGGTCTTTGCAATGGTTATCTTAGGTCGGCTTCAAGAGTGGACAGAAGCCTATGATGCCCTCAGTATCTTACAAGCAGGTTTTAGAAAACGAACTTCCACTATTGATCAGGTATTCCGCCTCCTACTCCTCCACTGGAAAATGGTGGTGCTTGAAGGTGGTAGTTTATATCTGATCTTTGTAGATCTAAAATCTGCCTTTGACCAAGTTCCCAGGTCTAAACTCTGGTCTGTTATGGGGGTCCCCACTCACCTCTGTAATATTCTTAGGAGGTTGCATGAGAAGAACTTTGCACAGGTTTGATGTGGGAAATTAGGAGAGCTCTCTGAACCATTTCCAGTAACTAGGGGCATCCAACAGGGCTGTATATTGGCTCCTACCCTCTTTTGTCTGTATATTACTGGCCTGGTTGATACCTTGAATGGCGTCAGTGATAACGACGCTCCTAAGATCTGTTCGACCAAAATCCCAGCACTGATGTTCACCGATAATACCCTCCTTCTCTCAAAATCTCCCATGGGGATCCAAAGGATACTCAATGGCTTCAATACCTTTTGTATTGGGCGGGCCTCGAGGTTAAAGCTGCTAAGACAAAATGTATGGTTTTTAATTCTGCACACTCCACCAGGACCAATCCTGTGCTGAATGGAATTCCATTGCAGAGGGTCACCATCTTTGAGTACCTGGGGATCACTCTCAATAAGCACATGGATTGGGCCTTTCACATATGGAAACAGAGGTTGAAATTAGCACAGAAGACAGGTGGACTGGCTATGGATTACAGGTCATCTTCTTCAAAGTTTCTCAGCCCCCTTTTGGAAATTTACAAAATCCAATCTCTAGGAGCCATTACTTATGGGGCAGAGCTATGGGGACATAAAATTGTTAAAGACATTGCATCTGTAGAAAACAAATTTATTAGGGACCTAGTGAATCTACCCCCTAGTACTCCCCTGACTCCGGTCCGATTAGATCTAGGGCTGACTCACATCTCGAAGGTCATTACTCTAAGACCTCTCCTCTTTTGGAGGAGAATCTGGTTGACCCCTGAGCTAACCCCATATAGGCAAGCATTAGAAGAATTCTAGAGATACCAGGGGCTAAAAGTCTACCCTGGTTATCCCATCCCAGGGTTACTCTTACTAGCATAGGATTGCCTTCTCCATGGGAAGCCCCTTTAGCAGTCTTGTCTGTGATCTCTAGGAAGAAACTGGTGGATTGCTACAGGGCCTCAAGAGTTTCCTCTCTCACGATGAGTTCAACTGCAGGCACCCTAACTAGGAATTTTATACAGATTAAAGATGTGTATAGATATGAGAATCTTCTGGACGACATTCAGCCAGTACGAGCCAGGAAGCTATATTTGCCGTTCAGGCATGGTTCGCTCCCCTTGCTCACCTTTACTAGTGCCTGCGCAAGGGAATCTGATCAGAAATGTCCCACCTGTGGAGCAGCAGAAGAAACTGATGCACACGCTTTTTTCTTTTGTCCAGTTTATAAAAGGGAAAAAACTAATGTGGATAGTGCAGGTTTGTAGGAATATAGGGATGTCTAATTATCTCGAGGCGCTTAGAATTCTGATATATGGTTCCCATCATACGATAGTATTGGCGGTATCCATATTTCTTTTCTCTATATGGTGTGTTAGGAAAAGGCTCCTAGGATAAGGGACAGAGATCTCATATAAGTAACAATGGAAAGCCAGGCTCTACGCAGCAATTGTTTTCGCTTTTGATGTTAGGTCTTGGGGGATAACAAAGTAATACATTACGTTTTGTGACTGCACATTTTAATCACCAAATGTTTTTAAATTCTAAAAGGATCTTAACTTGCATATAATTGGTTTATGCCTTCTTAATGTTCCAATGAACTCTTAGGGTCTTTAAAAAATGAAATAAAGTTCAAATGTTGAAATGAACATAGTAAAGTAGTCAATAATAGGGCAAGGACTGCTGGGAGAAATCGATAAGCGAAATTATATTCAGGTTTTATGTTTTACAAATTATACTTTATGCATTATCATAGTGCACAGTTTTATCTTATCTATCTCATTGAGTATATCTGAGCAACCAACACTAGGCAATAACTCAGATAGATCGGGTGACATTATGGACCCTTAATGAGCCCCCTTTTAAGGCCTTTTTTTGAGGTTTTGTTCCATGGTCTTTTCTCTGAGTACTGTGGTAGCATTCTGACAATTGATGTAGTATTATTGTTTGATATATTTATTCTGCAATGAGTTGAGATTTGTATTATAATTTTTTTTAGGTATATATATTATCCTTTATTATGCACGTTTATGGTACATTAAACTGAAATAAAGTTAATTGATGATGATGTATGTTATTTACTGCATCAAATATCCATGTGGGCTTTTGTATATTGGCAAAATGGAAAGAAAGATTAAGATCAAGATGTCTGAACATAAAAGCATGATTCGGAATAAGAACACCAAATCCAATCTTTGGTACATTGGTTGGAATTTCGACATAATATCTCACAGTTACGGTTCTTAATTTTGGAAGCAGTTACACCTAGGGAAGGTGTTGATCTGTGTGAAATGTTACTTCAGAAAGAAATTTTCTGGATCAAGAAATTCAATACCATGTCAACAGGGGGTCTCAATGATAAATTAGACATGAATTGTTTTCCTGTAAGTGGATCTTCCGATGCCTGTCACACACACTAGTTCACTACATTACCTTACACTCAGTAGACCAGGAACAGGAAAAATGTTGTGTAAATATGTAGTGGTTGTAATTTTTAAACTATCATGATGTATGTGATCACATGAAAACACAGATTCATTTGCTACAATGTTAAGCACAGTGATATATAGAATTAATGGTTTGTATAATTTAGTTGCTGTATACATAGGAATATTGTTTACCAATATGCACATGTTTTTTATGCAGTGGAACATATAAAACTATTGGTACAGAGGCATGTACATCAAGATGACAATTCTACGAATTGCGTTTACAAACAAAGAGAAGATACTTAGGTTGAGGAATTGTTTCTAATTTGTCGATCCTTTGGAGATTGAACTGCATGAAGTTATCCTTAACAGTGAGGGGTAAACAAGATTTGGGGAACAGTATGGACTTGAGTGGCGGGAAGAGTGGTTTCGTTTTTTCGCTGTTTAAGATCGGATTCTGGTAGAAGTGGAATCTTAAGATGGCCCCCAAATGTGGATAGCTGTGAAAAACTTTCCTGTGGTCCCTCGTTTATGTTGATATTCGGGACATGTTGTGGCGACATGATCTCTTGAAAGGCACTGATAGGGAAGAGCAGTAAGGGCAGAGACACCTATTATCGACAGTTGGGAAAGTTTCAGAAACGCCTGGAAGATACGGGCAGGTACTTCGGAGCTGAATAAGTGTTGTACGCCAACACGTGTACCCGTGAGAGGGTGGGTGTTGAAGTATTGGTTTATATTTGTGGATAAACGCATTGGAGTTGTTTCTGGCAAAGAGAAGGTGCGGGAGGTAGCTGTACAGCTACACAAAGGTATGACATTGTAGTAGGAGCATGTGGGAGCATCAACGTGATTGGTATATGGCAGCATTGTGACAAGGTGGTTTCTTTACAGATAAGCTGCGTGGTTTCGTTCCTTGTTCGGAAAAGTGCTGGAACTGTTTTTTATTCTTGAGTACATCTGACGGCTATGTTGCATGTATCACAACCACTGGTGTATGTGGGGAATCACAGTGGTGTTGGTGGAGTCATACTGTATCGTTTTGGTAGTTGGAACAACCGCATTTTGGGTTGCACTATAAAATAGACTACTGGCAATATGAACTACATGAATGTGGATTAAGAGGGTACAGGCACACTGTTGAGATAGGGACACTGTGGACATAATTAAGGGTTTTTCTCTTGATGTTGAAGGTTTTGGTGGCATAATTATGTTGATTATGGGGTTTACTTTTTCTTTGTAGAGGCCCCTGAGGAAGGGACCATTCATCCAGAAATGCATAGGGCGGCATATGAACATCATGGAACGTTTTGAAGAATCAACGCATGGATATTTATGATGCTATATCATGTTATCTATTGTGATTATTTGCTGTAATGAATGTGAACAGCACGTTTGAATATGAAATTTAAGTTATGGATGAAGTTTGAACCTAAACCATAATAAAAAAAAAATAGAGTTATTGAAAAACGTGTGTAATTTGTGTTTTGTAGTGGTGCTTAAAATAATTGAAGGTCAGTGGCCCTTGCAGTGCACACATGTATTCAGGTACATGGCTACTTGAGACACATGATTTATATGACACCAGGGAGACAGGCAGCTCCCGGGCTCTGTGGAGCACTATAAAGCTGTAAAAAGTGATTTTAAGGTTGTATTGAACTATACCTAAACCACGGAGTGCGCCACCCATCTCAATAATTTACTTGCTATGCTGACCATATTTGTGTTACGCATCTCCTTGCTTATTGTGGCACGTGTACTGCATACTAGAGCACAATAGTTAAAATAATATTTTAAATTTTTCTTGTGTCTCTGTCAGATCTTATTGAGGACAAGTACAAGTGAGAGAGCGAAATTGTGTGTCCTGTCACCGAGATTCCTGAGAGGGTCGGGAGTGCTGTGTTCTGGGGTGTCTAATCACTTGTTCCTCTGTGAGTGAGTAGGTGGACAAGTGAGACACTATAGCTAGTCGGTCCCGAGATCATGGGTACCAAGGTGGTAGGATAACTAGGTTCTATGGTCCCAAGCATAATTCTGTGATTTCGCAGGATCCCTGCAACACGGCACCGCCAACGTTTGGTCTGGTACTTATTTGCGGGAACCCTGAGTAGCGCTTGTGCTCGTCCACACTACCCTTGCACCGTTGTCTTGAGACACCCGTTGTGTGGGGGCATTACCTCCTCAGTTCGTAGGTACTTCCTATTGCGGTTGGATTTTCAAGCTTCAATTTTAAAAGGTTATATCTCATTTTTGTGCTGCTGTTTGAATACCTTGCATTTCCTTATGGCTCAACCGGTTGCGATTCTGGCTCATTGCCGCTTGGCGGTTACCCAACACTTGTTACAGAGTGGAGTCACCAATGTGGGGTCTCCCATTGTTTTTGTGGTTGAGGCGGACCCTGCATACCGCTTCAAGGTTTTTTACTCCTGGGTTACGTTCCCTGCTGTTGATGCGAATGATAATACTTTTCATTCTTATACAGTAGCTAATGTTCCTGCAGCTTATCGCCCTTGCACGATCATTGAGATTCCTCATAGAGCCTGGGAGCACCAGATTTGGTTTAATTGCACCCGTCCCCATCCTCTTGCTTCTGTTCGCATTGGGCCACTTAAGTATTGATGGGGCCACATGGCCTGTTTTGGCAGATTTGACTCCATATCCACTTTATGCCACGGCTAATGTGGCAGATGTATGTTTGTTGTACACTCAAGTAGTCCATTTATATAGACGCTTGATTCAGTTTGTTGCCCATGCCTTTCTGGCGGCTCCACCAGGGGCTGCACCTCCTGTGCTGGCCCCACAATGTGAAGGCTTTGTAAATAGCCACGTTATTATAAACTTCGTTATGGGCAAATGTCCCCTTAATTGTGAAGACTTTCCATTTTGGATTGCTGAAAAAATTGATCAGCTTGATGCTGTTTTTCCTCTCACGGGTCCTGTGGAAAAGCATAGGATCCTTACTATGTGTTTGCCTACTGGTCTGGACCCTCCCTTGGCTGACTGCAACACGTGGTGGAGGGTGTTCGCTAAAGTGTATACACTTTGTTATGGCACCCTCTCTATGAGCGTTCTTCCAAACGTTCTCAAACATGTACAGAATGAACATGGGGAAAGTCCTGCCCTAGATTTGGGGATGAAGCTAGTGGGTAATTTTCCCATAGTCTCTGAAATTATTCTTTCTAATGGTAAAGGTGAAGCATTATCCTTGATTATACTCCAGCGACTTACTGCTGTGGCCGCAGCCGACAGCGTGCGAGAGTTGCCTGTAATTATTTCTGATGTTTATACATCTTTGGGACGTAATAATTTGGGGTCCAGACCATCTTCGCAATCTCTGGGCAAACCTCCTCCTGAAAAGGAAGGTCATCCAGTTTTTACTAAGAAATCTTGGAAAAAATCTCGACAACAACAGAAGCTTAGGTCTCGTGGCGGCTCATCATCACCAGACGCTTCTGAGCGATGATATGATTTGAGTGATCGCACTAAAATTCCAACTCCGGAGCATTTTCAGGTTCCTGATCCTCGTACTCTTCGTTCCTTCAGGAATCGTCTGATCAACAGTATGACAGAGGCAGCTGACAGGATCGTAGGCAATGCAAGTCTGTGCAACCTAAATAGGGCATGCAGCGCTCTTTTAATGCCAAATTCAAGAGGGAGGAGCCGCCTCTATATAGAGCTCCCTTCTAAAAGAAGAAGTTTGCTGCTTGAATAGCAAAATGTTCCCCAGATGGTGAGAACCCTTCTCCTGGTCAGACGTTGAGCGGTGACCATCCTTGACAGCGTGATGGAAGTCATCGTAGTGCGCCAGACACTTCACCACTTTCTGAAGGTGATAGCAATTGAATCCTTTGTTATGGTTGAGACCGTGGATACCCGTGTTGCACCTCCTGATAGACTTTATCATTAAGATATTCAAATTGAAGGTGATATCAAATGCACCATTAATGCTATTTTTTTTAACAATTTGACTTCTTCATATGACATTTTAATGGCATAGGGCGATTGGCCTCCCTCCTTTGTTCTTGCTTGTCCTCGTGGGGAAGATATAATCCTCCCTTCTTTTTAACATCTCGTCCCTGAGGAGCCGCAGTATGCTTATGCTTCTGAGTGGGCCCTCGCGTTGGCTCCTGCCCTATACCGCAACCAAGTTGGTTGGGATGTGAACTCTCGGCAACATGTTATTCCGATTCGTTCCAGCCCTCAACCGCAGCCTCAGTATCCTATTAAATGTGACGCGTAGGTGTCCATAAAATACATTATTAGTTAGTTGGAATAGGGTGTTCTTGAGTCCTGTGTCTCTTCTAGGAATAATCCTCTTTTTCCTGTTTTGAAACCTGACTTCTTATCGCATAGTCTTTGATTATAGACATATGAATAGTCATACACGCAGTTTTGCATGCAGAACATCTATAGTATTGCCTTGATTAATAATATCGTCCGTAAAAGGTTTAAAACTACACTAGACTTTTCTAATGGGTTTTAATCACAACTTGGCTCCAGAGAGCCGTGATTTGTCCGCATTTACAGCTCTTGGTTCCCAGAGATGGTACACATGTTTACCAATGGGGTATAAGAACAGACCCTGTGTTTTTGCAGCACGTATCGTGTCCCTTTTACATGATATTGATCCAGACACTTTATCCTATGGCGATGACAGATACCTTACCGATGATGAATAGAATCCGCATTTGGTGAGAGTGGATCGCATTATTACGTGATTCACTGAACTTGGCTACAAGTTCAATTTTGAAAAGTCTCACATTGCTTTTCTTGCTGTCCTTTTTCTTGGTTATGAAGTAACCCATGAGGGTAGAGGTTTGGCTCCCATTTTTTGGAGAAGTGTGCACAATTGCAACCACCTTCTACCCTCCAAAAATTGCAGTCTCTGCATGTTTTTTTAAATTTCGGCAGGACTTACATTCCTGAGTATGCTCAGCGATTCAAACCTCTTTATGCTTTGATACATCCGACTTTTTCTGCTTCCTCTTGGCTTCCGGAACATACTGCAGTCTTACGCGTATTACAGTCTGATCTACTTGCTACGCAGTTTTTACACACAAGGCTTAACACCACTAATTTGGTAATCCGAAGGTACCGGGTGAAATTGGTTTTACTTCTGTAACGTTCAATGAGGGTGACACTGTTCCTATTGCTTATAAATTGCATCTTTACACTCCTGCTGATAAGCGTTTTTCATCTACTGAAAGGTTTTTGACTGCAGTGCAGATAGCAATACTTAAAGAAGGGCCTATTGCTCAAGTTAAGCACATCTTTGTCGTTTCCCCTGTCCCTACCTTGGAGGTGGTCCCAACAGCTACCATTCCCAATTCAAAAGCCCTTCACCTGCATTGGATTCAATGGGCTACATCTTTGATGTCTGTTGACGTCTGTTGATGTTTCCTTTGTTTTTGACCCTTTGCTACAAACACAGGAGTTTCTGCAATATGAATATTTTCATCCTCTACCTTCTACGCTCCTTCCTCTTGATCAGTATAAATATATCATTTACACTGATGGTTCAGCACAACCGGCCATTGGTTCTCAGCAGATTTATACTGCAGCTGCGCTATAGTAGTAGGCACTATGATCGTTTGAATTTTCCACTCCACTTTGATTCATACACAGTCTCTAGGTGACTGTACAGCACAGTTGGCCAAGCTGAAAGCATTGCTTTTGGCTTCCGAGCATTCTGATCCTGAGTCGCTCACCCATGTGGTGTGTGATTCTTTTTACTGTGTACAATCTTACAATGTGTTTAAATTCTGCTAACTATGACAATTTGCTCTGTTATCAACATTATGGGCATCCTTTTTTTGCATAGGACTAGTGGACAGTGTCCTCAATATAATTATACTCAATGGGAGCATTGTCCAAATCCACCTCAGGGTAGCTCAAAAACACAAAAAAATTAAATACACAGATTTCACTGGTTATAACACATCAGACCCAAAATCATACTATTTTAAATTGGTTCCTACTCCCATGAAGAACTATATGCTTACTGAAACTAAGCTAATCTATACAGCTTCCTTTATTAAAGAATTAGCCTTAAAAGACTATGATTATTGGAAAGACAGTATTGACTTGAAATCAATTTGGGGCACTAACTACTGGCAGGTCCAAGGTACAGAATCTTTATTTCATGCAAGTCTCATACCTTCACAAATAATTTTTCTAAAGGATACTGTCCAACAAACTACCTGTATGGGACTGGCTAGAATTAAAGAATTGAAACTATTCCATTCCTTGCCCTTTCGATGATTGACAATCTTATACAAATTACACTGAAGACCAATTAATTGGCATGATACAAAATGGTATGTTTAATTCTTCACTTATGGCTCCACGAGGTTGGTTGATATGGCCAGTGAACATTAATGTTTGTCATGATAATTTTTTTAACTCCACATCTGGGTTCAAATCAAATAAACCTGATCCCCGATATGCACACTCCATGCAACATAAAACTGTGACTACGTATTTTGTGGGTAAATTATGCCAACAATGTTTAGAACATTCCACATTGTTTGCAGTGAAACAACATCTTTCCCTCCTATCCGAAGACATGAATCTGTCTGATTTTCTTTTGGGTCCCAAATCCCCCCGTTCTAAAAAATGTGTGCTTATAATGAAATTTGGAAATCATCGCAAATGGAAGCTGCAGTACATTTACGCCAAATTGATCAAGATAATTTGGATAAAGTCCTTGCTGTGATTGACAACAGCATAAATACTTTGTCATCTTGTATTCATAGTTTGGACAATATTGTATCATCTGTCATTGATATTGTGCAAAGTGATGTGTCTACATTATATCATGATCAGACTCAACTTAGATCTATAATACAATTTAGTTGGACTCTCCAAACACTGAAGAACGGGCGCATTCCTTTATTTTAACTGCTTTGTTCTTACCATTTAATTTGGCAGGTAGACAGCAATCAATGGCTATGAAAGACACTAGTTATACTATGTTACACATTGAGAAACTTGAACAGCTTCCCTTTACAATAGCAGAAACACCGCCTGGAGTCTGTTTAATACACAGAATTATCTCATTGCCTATCTCTACATTTCAGCTCACTGCTTGCATAAAACACTTCCCGGTGGGTAGATACGAATCTCTTGGGAGCAGTTATATACATGAATTGTGGTCCCTGTCATTTACATATCATTGTAAATGGGCTGAGAGAGAAGTTTTTCTTACAGGGGAGGAATGTGGCTCCACTGCCGGTCATTCTCTTGTTTGTCAACACGTAAAAATCTATGGCACCTGTAATGTATCTTCCCCTAATGTGGCTTGGTATTTAAAAGGAACTCCTGTTCCCTCTATTATTCCCACTCTCACATTGCTTTCAAATGGAGGCTATCTTGTCCTTAATAATCAGGACAGTTGTGGTTTACAGGCAGGAATCCCGTATGTGGTATCCTTTTCCCAGTTAGTCACTTGCTGTAACAACGTCCTGTTTCCTCCTCCACACAGGAGTGTTGATAGTTCAATCGGGCCTTCCATTCCATCTTTGAAAACAGATTTCAGTAAGCTAAGTAGACTCAAAGCGTTATTGTTTCAATAAGAAGTAGCACTTACTTCAGCTCGCGAAACCTTCGAATTGCAGGTGGCGAGAATATCCAGTGAAATACAGTAATTGTTAAACACAAATCTCCCCCTCCATTTCAGTGAACTGATTCATCAAATATTTAATGCATCTGATACCACGGGTCTAGCCCACTTTTTAAAATGTGTGGGCTCCCTATGGCCTCATTTCAAACAATATTTGGAGTAATACCAGCTTTTATACATTCTACTTTTTCCAGTATGTTTGGTGGGTTCCTGCTTCTGCTCGTCTTGATTTTGGGTATTGTAGTGCTGTTCCTGCTATTCCGCAATGGATGCTCCATTTGTGGTCCTTCCAGGGAAGGCGTAGCTGCAGCTATACCATGAGCGCATGCTACGAATCTTTAGAGTAGTGACCCTAGACGCTCTGAATGCCGAGTTCTGTTTAACTTTCCGCTCCGCTTACTTCACCTGCATGCAACCTGTGTTTCATTGCATCTGGTGCCCCTTTAAATGGGCCCAGGACGTCTGCCTGACTACGCTGTCACAATCTGCCCTCGATTTCGAACTGTTGATGAGGCCCTTAGTGGCCCATTACCAGGACTGTTCATTGGGCATGCGACTGCTTCATAACCAGGAGTTATGGCCAGTGGGCGGAAATGGTTCCTGTGCATCAGCACAGTGCCTTCTGGATCTCAGTTTCATCAAAATCCACACAGGTTGCCCCATGATGGTCTTTTCGACATCTGGCGCTCAGGAGCATGTTTGTTCCTTTGCCCTGCTCAATTGGATTGCTGATAGTTGTCTCTTGTATGGAGAGGATTTAATAATGCAATTGCTGGCCTCTCAGTTGGCATCACACGTTTTGGGGCCCAGGGACACTTTTTGAAACATTACAATGATACAAACAAGTTTATTTATATATTTATTTATTTATTGGGAGATTTCGCAATAGCTCATTACCAAATATCAATGAACCATTGACTGCACTGCCATTCTAACGCTTCGGGACTGCTTTTCATCTGACTTCTGTTGTCACTATTGGTGCTACCATCCTGCCAAAGTGGAGGGTGTCATATGTCCCGTGCAGGCCCATTGCTGTTTTCCCTATGTTAGCATGAGCGTGCTGCAGTCTTTACTTTGCACACGTTACTACACACATGTATTTTGCTTTGTGTCACTCTGTACTTTCACACAGAACTTACTGTTATTTTTGTGTTCTGTATTTTCCAGGGATTTAGTCTGAACACCTTAGAAAAGGTCAAACAACAATGCCCCATGTTATTTTGTTTTGGTCAGGCTCTAGCACATAGACAAAACACACACATGCAGCTGCTGTTTGGGAACACGTACTGTTTGTCATATAGGTATGCCCAGACAGGCAAATACACAGACAAGATCGTGACAACACCTGAGATGTAGAACCTTCATCTGTGCATGCTAAGGTACGGGGTCTGCTGCGAACACCCAGAGATCTTTTGATATATAATCACTTTGCTTTTGTAGAAGGGGAGGGGGTAGTTTACCCTGTCTTATATAACGACACAGCTCCTTTTATGATTTATGGATTACTTACTAGGCTGGCCTCATTTGTGTTAGGCATCTTCTTACTTATTGTGGCACGTATACTGCATACTAGAGCACAATAGCTAAAATAAATATTTTAGACTTTCTTCATGTCTCTCTCAGATCTTATTGTGGACAAGTACAAGTGTGAGAGCGAAAGGGTGTATCCTATCACCGCGATTCCTGGAAGGGTCAGTCTGTTGTGTTCTGGGGTGTCCAATCACTTGTTCCTCTGTGAGTGAATAGGAGGGCAAGTGAGACACTAGGTAGTCGGTCACAGGCTCATGGGTACTAAGGTGGTAGGATAACTCAGTCCCTGCCTATTAAGGTTCTATGGTCGCAAGCACAGTTCTGTGATTTTGCAGAAATTAGATGGCTTGAAAACTTCTCATGAGATGTTTGGGATTCCTCCTTTAATGGAGTTTCCATAGTCCAGCCTGCTGGTGATGAGTACTTGGGTGGCGGTCTTTCTCTTGTCATTGAGTAGCCACATGTAGATCTTTCGCAGCATCTTCAGAGTGTGGAAGCAGGATACAGTGATGGCGTTAACCTGGGCGAATATGTCTAGCTTGTTATCAATGACGACCATGAAGTTTCTGACGTTTGTACTTCTGTGTTTATAATTTTATTCTCATTGAAATGCAGGCATTATCATAGCCAAGAATGTCCAGATGAATGAGACCCTACAGTGGAGACCAAGTCAAATCTTTTCTAGAGAATGAACAATGAATGCATGTATTACTTTCTTTGTATGAGAATACAGGAGTGACTCTGTGGGAAATGCAGTTCTCTTAAGATTTTCACAAATATATGCCAATATTTAAATATACAATTCCTTATCAATAGAAGCTTCTTCCAATTTCTGGTCCTGCAGAACTGCAGTGACCTCTTCAGTAAATTGCTGGAAGAAACCAAAAAACAAGATAACACGAAAACAGGAGATGAATATGTTTTCATTCATATATTACACTTCATTTGCACAACATCTTAATGATGTAGTAATTGTTATAACTTGGCTTTCAAGGATCATTCCCTCCCTGTCACTGTTGTTGGAGGCATGGGTGGTAGCCGAGAAGATTTGGGAAAATGTAGAAATTGAAAAAAATTGAAAAAATCACTAGTTTGACTGATGGCAAATAGGCAGTGTTAAGAGCATTAAAATAATAGCCTCTTAGAAGAACGCATGGATATTCAAATAATTTCAAGACATTTTTAAAGAGTTTGCAAATCATTGAAGTATGGACTTATTATCCTGGAAACTCTAAGAGTGAGGGCATTTTTAGAATTCGAGCACTGATACAAATAGAAAGGTTTTCCATTTCTTAAGGGTTCCTTGAAATGCTAGGCTTTGATGTCACTCTAGTGACACATCCTGTGATTGACTTCATACAAAAGACAATTCACACATGCAAACATTAGAGCAAAGGTGGTAAGCGCAAGCCTGAGAACAAAAATCGTGTACTAGTACAAAAGACCACAGATATGGAAAGTAGAAAAAAGACCCTAGCCAAATCTACCTGCAAGTTTTATTTTATTTATTTAATTTCTGAAGTTTTATAAAGCACGAACAAGACCAAAATTTTAGTGTCAGAGCGCTGTACAACTTAACAAATAGCATAAAATATACAAGGAGCAAAATATAGAATAATGGGGTGGAGTCTGAATGCTAAACAAAGGGGGAAAAAATACAGTGTGAAAAGATAGTACAAAGAGACATAGTGAAAACACCAGCAATGAAATCAAATTGGCACGGATAGTCATCTCAGATAAGAAGGAGATTATTCAGTAGTCTAATTTTTACTTCTTTTTTGAAAATAGCGAATGAAGGGATGGTCCTGATCTCTCGGGGAGGAGAGTACCAAATTCTTGGGGCAATTCTGGAGAAAGTTCTCTTATAGGTTTTCTTTTTGTGAAATTTTTGGGGTTACAGTAGTAGAGAGCATGTACTACGAGAAGCTGTATTCCTTCCAGATAGAACCAGCTTCTGAGCTAGGCTATGAGCAGTGTTGTGGTGGATGGCGTTGTACCTCATGCATGCTATTTTTAGGTGGATCCTAGATTAATAGGGTAGCCAGTTCAGAGAGTGGAGGGGTGGGGTGATGTGATCATTTTTCTTTATGTCTGTGATGAGCCATTTAGCTGCATTGAGGGTATTCCTCAGCAGTGCCACTTTTATTTTCGGTAGCCCAATGAAGGTAGCATTCCCATAGTCAAGTTTGGAGATCACAAGAAACTGAACCCCCATCTTGAATCTGCATTGCAAGGAAAGGCTTTAGTTTTCTTAAGACGTGGAGATGGAAATTGGCCCCTCTGGTTCTGGAGCTGATGTGATTAAGCATGGAGAGGTTGTTTGCTTGTGTTATTCCTAGGATTTTGCTGAATCAACGATATGTGGTGTACAATTCAAGGCAGTGAGTAGTGGGAGCCAGTCTTTGATGTTAGCAGTAGGGTTGGGTGGTGAGATTAATAGGAATTCAGTTTTGAGGGCTTTAAGTTTGAGGTGGTTAAGAGTTAACCAATGTTGAGTTTTGATCAAGATGTTATTGAAAGTGCGGATGTTGTTAGGGGAGGTAATCTTCATGTACATTGCATATCTTCAGCAGACATATGGTAGGAGATGTTAGCGAATTTGAGAACTTCACTCAGGGGTTCCTTGTAAAGATTAAACAGGGTGGGGGAAAGTGAAGAACCTTGGCGAACGCCGATAGTGACCGGCGTCTGATCAGATAATTCATGATTGAATAGGACTGGTTGAGATCTGTTTTATAGGAATGAACAGAACCATTTTAAGACAGTACCAGAGAGGCCCATGCTAAGTTCTAGGACGTTCAGGAGGGTTTCATGTTTGACTGGGTCAAACGCTCCTGATCGGTCAAGAAGGATTAAAATACAAGATTCATTATGATCTTAAGCATCGTCAACAATGTGTACCATGACAGTTTCAGTACTGTGGCCTGGTCTGAAACCAGATTGACAGTGGTCGAGGAGTTGGTGCTTGTCAATGTGATTGCAGAATTGTTGATGAATACTATTTTCCAGGAGCTTGGCTAAGGTTTCGATGCTCGAAATGTGGCGAAATGTGTTGGGATCAGAGAGGTCTGCGTCTGGCTTTTTTAGGATAGGTGTGACTTGTCCACTTTTTAGACAGTCATGCATGGTGCCCTGCATAAGAGAGGCATTGATAATTCTGGTCTATAGGGGTATTAGGAGGTGTGAAGTTTCCTTGATGAATTTGGAGGGGTGAGGGTCATCGAAGTGGTTGTAAAGTTTAGTGGAAGACAGTAGTTTTGAGATGTCAAAGTCTTCAAATGTCTGAATGATGGACCACGAGGCATTGTTTTTAGGTTTAAAGAGAAGGTTGCTAGTTCAAATTTCCTGCGAGGTGGAGGTGCGTTGTGGCGGGGTTTCAGTTGGAGAGCAATTCATAGCAATGAGGAGCTCATTTTTAATTGACTTGGTTTTCTCAAAAAAGAAGGTGGAAAATTTGGGATGGTTGAAGGCTGTGTCCAGGTGCTGACAGAAATATGATGATTTGGCACTTCTGATTTACCTATTGTAGTTCCTTCTTTTTTTAAGGTTTGAAAGAGATGAGGTCTGTCTCCGCACTCTTTCTGCAAGTCTAAGGGTGCGGCGTTCCTCGTTAAGGCTGCAGTTGAACCAGGTATTAGTTCTTCTTATCGGGACTCTCTTTAATCTTTTGGGGGCAACGGAGTCCATAATGTTAGACATAGAGCTAAAGTAGTGCTTAGTGAGGTCTTGAGCGTCAACCATATTGGTGGGAGGAGACAAGAGGTTAAGGCTGGTGGCAGATAAAATGTCTGGATTGAGATTGAGGGTGTTTCTGATCCAATGTTTTGTTTTCACAGACTGGCCTTTGTGGATGGTTGCCTTTTCAACAATGGCGAAGGTGATGCAGTGATGATCAGTCAAGTCGCAGGGTGAAATAGAATCCAATAGTATGGTATTTTCCCTGGCTATTATTAAGTCTAAGCTGGTCCCTTTTATATGATTAGGGTTGTTACAGACTTGGGTCAGGTTGAGGTCAGGGAGTAAATGAAGTGGTTTGTGTGCACGGGAGTGAGGGCCATTGACAACATATAAATGTGGTCTTAAATAGAGAAATAGGAAGAGGTAATGGATCACAGACATAGAAAATGCTGGAAAAGTTATTATAAAGGAATTGAGTGTATGCACGATTGTCATGTTATATTATCGTATATTATATTATATTATGTGATGTTATGTTAAGTAATGTTGTAATGCTATTTATGTTAAGTTATATTATGTGTATTTGTATAAAACACTATCACTTGTTAAGGTACCTGGCTCTCTGCAGGTGTGTGAATCTTGGCCTGGGGGGAAATAGGAATTATTGGAAGGGCCAAATCTTCATCTTCTTGTGGATTATAAGAAGAGATGTAGAGGTTCTAATGTCAGTTGAGAGATCCTTCCATGCTTTGAAGGCGAAGTAAGAGAAGGCTTGATCTCTAATTCTGCTACTGTGAATGCATGTAGTGTGTGCCTCTAGGAATCTGCCTGAACAAATTCTGATGGATAGTAGGTTGAAGTGTATGCGGCTGTTCAGGTAATCAGGGTCCATTTTATGTAGTGCTTTGTATGTGCTGGTAATGAAATTGAACTGTGGGCAAGTGTGTATCCAGAGCCCTTGTAGGTCCCTGAGGTATGGCGTGATATGGGTCTGTGAGAGAAGTTGAGGATGAGTCTTCTTGCTGTTTTAGATTGCTTGCAGTCTACTCATGAGATGTTTGGTGATTTCTCCTTAAAGCGAGTTTCCATAGTCGAGTCTGCTGGTATTGAGTGTTGGGGGGGTTGTCTTTCAGGTGTCATTGAATGTCTTATATAGATCTTTCGCAGCATCCTCAGAGTGTGGAAGTAGGATACAGTGACGTGTTTACCTGGGTGGAAATGTCTAGCTTGTTATCGACGATGACACTGATGGAGCAGAGAAAATAAAAAAATTTAACCCCTAACAAATTTTATAAATAATTAATAAAATGTTCGTTTAAATGTATTAATCAACACTGTATGTGTGGGAAGGGTAATACGCAAGTGTATGTGCTGAATAATCTATTAACGAATGTCTGTGTGTCTAATTATAACATAAAAATAAATGCGTACTAATTTAAAATAAATGCATGATTTGTGCTTCATAGAAAATAAATGTGTCGTTCCTTACTTACCATCACGGTAAGTAAGGAACAGCTTAAATGTTGCTTTCTGCTAGGTAATAACTAATTGGGGTACGTAGATGACGGGAGGGAAACGAAAAGGCTATGTTTCTCTATTTTAATTATGTTTTGTTTATTTCAAAATAGTGCTTCTAAGTATAACCGAGTGGCGATATAAAATGGCTGCCAGTTAATGAAGTGCGCAAGTGCGGGGAAACACGTGACAAGGGAGAAAAGTTGGAGAAAAGCTAACCTCGTGATGTTGCTGAGAGGCTAGGATGCGAGAATGGTCAAGGCTGATGTGACCTAATTGAACTGATAGTGTGCCGTGGTGATCAGCAAAGAACCGTGGGAAACCATTTTAAGAGAAAGGACAATGCCTGCAGAGTTCTCAAATGTATCGAAAGAAGTTACAAATGTACTGATCGAAGTGGATGGAAACATGTCTTGAACTGTGAGAAAGGAAATGATCCAAGGACCGTTGGATCCGAGAGAACTTGATTAAAAGAATGAATAAGATGACATGCATGGACCAATGAAAGAAAAGCGTGTTATTAATGTTGCAACAATTAGTTAGCAAAGTTAGAATTAGGGTATAAGAGGGCCTACTCTTAGTGGGAGGGGGTCACAGTTAGGAGCGGAGTTGGAGAGTCGTGTTGGTGTTGGTGGCTTCCAGTGCTGGGTGGTCCTGATCGATCCATTACTGAGCGGGAGATGCTGAAAGACTGTTAGATGAGACGGGTTGCAGGTAGCTGATGCTGACGAGCTGAAGTTTCTGTTGCTGTCTTAATTTTCCAGTTGAGTATGAGAATCAGGTTATTTCTAATTCTTAAACTTAGGTTAGAAATCATTAGGCTAAATTAGGAAGGTAGGCAGGTAATTAGGGTTTTGCTTCATGACGAAATTTCCTTTCTGCAATAAATTGATTATGCTTAATAAATATTTGAATTAATAATGAATGAATAATTGAATAAAAAGTTTAAATTCTTTCTCATGCTTTTAAAATTATATAAAATTTAAGATTCTTTAAATCAAACGACTCAGTGGTTATTTTCCTAAATGGTTGTGACACCAGTAATTGGTTATTGTGATTTAGCTGGTCTTAATCACTATGAACTAATTTCTTACATGAATGATTCATCGACAAAACAATGAGCAGGAATATCTTAAGAAATAACTAAAAGATAGCGATAGGTCAAGGTAATAAGATATCCCGGATCCTTCCAGCGGTACATAAATGGTGTTTTCCATTTAGTTCTCATGCTTCTCCTAGGAGTACAGAATTTCGTAAAGGTGTAAAGGAAATCCAGGTGTGTGCGTGTGATAGGCGATGTTTATGGGCCCCATCGTCATGTGGATGTGAGAAAATATAGTTTGCCCCTGGATGACCGATAAGTGACCTAGGAGGAGAATAGTTTTTATTGTACGCGCTGCATCAGATTTCTTGGTAGCAGAGTTATGGTTTTCTATAGATTAGTTTAGTGATTATTGTTTATTGATTATTGATTATTTTTATTGACTAATACTATATGTTGAGTCATGTTATGTTATATGTGAGTTTTCACGCTTCTGGGATGTAGGAAGTGGAACACGTGTGGCAAGAGAAGTCACATGGAATTTGGTACATGGTCTGAATTCATTTTGGTAATAACACAGGTTGTGTTATGTTAGGGATTTTCTGTACAAAAAGCGTGTAATTGAAATAGCAAATCACGTTTTCTTGTGAACCTTTGGCCTTAATTCTCAGGAGCCTAGTCTCCACATGTGTCTTATCCCCAGAGAAACGAGTAAATTGTTTGCTTGAAAGAAGGGTAAGGTAGAGGGAAGTGCTACTTTATCGGCGAGAGTTAATAATTCTGTGGTAGGGTAGAGGTAAGCGCTGCCTACTGGAAATACAGGATTCTTGTGTACAAGGACAAAGCTGTCACTTTTGTTTAGCGAATCAGACTATGGAATTGTTTTAATTGTTGTAACTAACGGAGAAAACAGTGAAAAGAAAAATTGCCGATAAAGTTTGTAAAGGAGGGGTAAAAGAGCAGGAGTGACGTAGAACAGTGCCGCGCTAGGATTGGATAGTGCGCTAGTCACGTGAACACAGAGTCAGGAGTGACGTAGAAAAGTGCCGCGCTAGGATTGGTTGGTTCGCGGACGAAAGGAATTGTTCTGATTGGTACGTTAGTGTGAGTCGCGCTGTAATTGGTTGAAGTTTCGTACACAGAACAGCGCTAGTATAAAGAGAAAAACAAATCAAAAACATGCCGTATTACGAGTATGAAAGGGAGAGAACGTCATGGACGACAAAAATAAAGAATTTCTTTAAGAAAGACAAAAAGGTTGTGACTAGAGAGGGACAAGTAATTCCTCCGCCGAAATCAGCAGCTTCACATATGATGCTGAAATATGGATATCATACATGCATATGGTTGGAAAATTGGGCAAAGTATACGAAGAATGATGGTGCTTTAGCTTTCCCTGAGAATGGTTCGTTTAGTGTAGCGGTTTTGCGAAATTTGCGAGAAAAGATGACAAATCTAGAACCTAGACCTAGACCGACACAGTTTGAAGCATTGACGGAATGGGAGGATGAGATGTATGAGCGAGAGAGATTCAGAGGTTTAAGAGATCATGAGTTTATGCCTGGAAGAATGTGGGGAATAAATCATGAAGATAGAATAAAACGATGGAGATGTGCTAACATGACAGGAGGTTTGTTTCCAGCTTTTACAGTTGAGGAAGGGACTAAGAGAAAACGGACTGAGAAAAAGAAACATATGGAGAGGGAGAAATATATGCATGAGAGCGAAACGGATGATGAATTGCTGGAAGATATTTTAAATAGAAATCCACCTCCGTATCAGCAGAGTTCTACAGTGGTGACACCAAATGCGCAGCTAATAGAGACTATGCGAAATAAAAGTCCGGAAAAAAGAATTGAAATAAATAGGTCACAAGATCAAATGAGAACTTCACAAAATGAAGGAATAGAAAGCGACAATGCAAGCGAATTAGCAAGGACAACAAAAGAACTAACTGAGAAGATTAGAGAATTAACGAAAAATATGGAAGCAGTTACTGTGCCTGTAACAATAGGTCCAGTAATACCAGTTTTTGAGAATCAGAAAATTGATGAACGATCTTTAGTGATTCCCATGAGTTCACAATTTCAGAGAGAAAAAGAAAGGATGGAACAAAGTGCAAGTACAAGTAATTTGGCTAGTACTTACAGACCAAGTCCACCTACAAATTTGACTGTGAATGAGTGCAATGGTAGGAAAATGCATATGGTAACAGAATCTGCAACAGAAACTCCTGAAAAGAGTGGTAATTGGGTAGAACTAAATAATACACCCATAGGTCCGACTCCTGATGAGTTAAATGAGTGGATGAAGGCATTTAAAATAAAAGAACCAGAAGAAAAACCATTAGATGTAATTAGGTTAAAAATTGACATGGAAGAATTAATTCTAGGAACGATTGGTACAGAAAAGATAAAAAATTACCAGGATGATGAAATAATGTTTCTGTGCAAAAGTATTACATGGAGAGCAAAGAATTTACATGACAAACTAGAAGAAGTAGCCAGTGAAATTGGAATAGAGTTTGCGAAAGTGAAAACGTTGCAGAAACCATATAGAGTAGACTTTTGTGAAAAGGATATTGAAAATTTGAACACGGCAGGAAGGCTGACACAGATAAAAGAGTTAATTGTGTTGTTGAGAAAATGGGGTGATGTGGACAGATGGAAGGTTAGATGGACAAAGAAGAATGAGAAAACTACAGACAAAGCTTCTTTGGCTTTTATGATAACTGAAAAGGAACCTGTTGCCAGAGAATACCCTATGAGAGAAACTCCAGGTGGTAGTTATGTGCATGTTCCCTGGACTAGGCAGGATATACTGTCATTTACCAATGATTTTCTGAAGCTAAGAGAGAAACCAGTTGAATGGTACCGACAAGTAGAGAGATTTGTAAAGGTTTCAAAAGTGTTGTGGATAGATTTAGATGGATTATTTGACATAGTGGTACCAACTGATTTGTGGTCAGAATGTAAGATTACAGTTGACTGGCCGACTACAGAATATCCAAGAGATCCTAAGACAGGAGCTCCAGGTCCTGAGGTGATGAAGAAGTATGATAAGGTGATTACCTTTTTGAAGAATAAGATTCCTCCTAAAGAGACAGATTGGGTAAAAATCGATAGAACTACACAAGAAAGTAAGGAGTCTGTACACGCCTATTATGAGAGGTTGTTGTTGGTTTTCAAGCAGTATAGTGGATATGAGGAATTAAGTGAAAAAGATATGAGTCATTTTGTGTACAGATTTGTGTTTGGATTGAAACCAGAGATTAGTGAAATGATTAAACAGCATATGATTAATTGGCAGAATGGCACAGTCGATGATGTGCTGAGGTATGCTAAGTATTGCAGTGATGATATTGAGAGTAGACAGCGTAAATTGAAAGAGAAGGCAATGTGGGCACAGGTGAAAGTGGCAGAAAAACAAGAAGCTCAATTGGATAATAATAGTGGGAATGAAACAGGACAGAATAAAATACGACCAAACATAGGTAAAGGGAAAGGTCAAGTGAGTCTAGAGGAGGCAAAGAAGAAATGGCCCTGTCATAATTGCGGAAAATTAGGGCATTGGAGAAACGAGTGTAAGTTCCCACCTAAACCTAATCCGGAAAATCAATCATTAACTCCACAGGTGCAGAATGAGGTAGTTGTTCAACAAAGTCAGGTGCCGCAACCACCACTTCCCAACACTGTTAACCAGCAAAGATACAGTACAGAAACAGGATTCTACGAAGGAGAGCAGGTAACACAGTTGCCGCGAGCAGCTAACATTTCTCAGTATTGGTTGCGTCAGAGTGAGGATGAGCCGGATGAAAGTTTCTGACGGTGCCCAAGAGAGGGGAAAGAGTGCGTACTTGGCGCAACTCTAGAGGTAGATCAGTCTGGTCCCTTTGTGGATGGAGAAGTGAATGGTGCAAATGTAACATTCCTTGTCGATACTGGAGCTACCCGTTCTACTGTTAGATCTGTGGAAATTCCAAACCTTCCTCTCTCAGGTGAATGCATCCAAGTGGTAGGAGTAGCTAATCAGCAGATTAAAACACCACTTACTGAATTAGTGGAAGTAAAAATTGGTTCTTTTAGCAAAATGCATAAATTTGTAGTGTGCGATTGTAGTCCTGTAAATCTTTTAGGTCGTGACCTCTTGTGCAAGATGAATTGCACAATTTATTGTACACCAGATGGAATTGGATTTCAGACCTCAGATGAAGATGTCTTGTATAAAGTAACTTTGATGAATCAGGAACCTGAAATGAATGGTTTGTTTCCTGCATTTGATGCAGAAAAACTTCCAGAAGAACTAAAAATTGCAGTGAAAGAAAGTGTGTGGGATTTTACAGGAGAAGATATTGGATTAATGAAAGAAGTTGATCCCGTAAAAGTAACAGTAAAAGAAGGAACAACTTACCCGAATACGCCACAGTACAAATTAACTCCAGAAATAATTGAAGGAATAACTCCTGTAATAAATAAAATGATTGAACAGGGAATTCTAAAAGAAATAATGAGCAGTCCATGTAATTCACCTATTATGGGACTGAAAAAGCCAAACGGAACATATAGAATAGTACAGGATTTGAGAAAGATCAACAAAATAGTTGTGCCCTGTTGTCCAATAGTGCCAAACCCTGCAGTAATTCTATATCAAATTCCACACGAAGCTGAGTGGTACACTGTGATAGATTTGTGTCACGCATTTTTCTCTATTCCTTTGCATCCAGATAGCCAGCCATTATTTGCGTTCCGGTTCGGAGAGCGTATTTTGGCATGGTGCCGAATTCCTCAGGGGTATACAGAAAGCCCCTCAATCTTTAATCAGATTCTAAAGAAATCTCTGGAAGATTTGAAAATGCCAGAAAAGTCAGTGATGGTGCAGTATATCGATGACCTATTGGTGGCATCGAAAACAAAAGAAGCATGTGTAAGTGATACAATTGCTTTACTGAACCATCTAGAGAAAAGAGGACATAAAGTGTCCCCTTCAAAATTGCAATTTTGCCAAAAGAAGTTCAATATTTAGGGCATAAAATTGAGAAAGGAGTGCGAAAGATAGCGACAGAAAGAGTAAGAATGATTCAAGGAATGAGAGCACCAATGACGCAAAGAGAGGTAAGGATGTTTCTGGGAATGGTTGGATATTGCCGACAATGGATAAGTGGTTTCTCTTTGATTGCAAAACCATTACAAAAGTTGACCAAGAAAGATGTAAGAGACCCTTTTGAGTTAAACAACAAAGAAATGAAATCTTTCAAAGAATTGAAAAAGAAATTGTGTGAGGCCCCTGCTTTAGGCATGCCTGATTATGAGAAGGATTTTGAATTGTACTGCAGTGAAAGAGATGGATGTGCGTTTTCAGTACTGGTACAAAAACATGGAACAATGAAAAGACCAATTGCTTATTTTTCAGCTGTTTTAGATCCTATAGCAAAAGCATTGCCCGGATGTCTGAAAGCAGTTGCTGCTACTTGTGTAAGTCTGGAACAAAGTGAAGGTATAGTGATGGGGTATCCACTGAGAGTATATGTTCCCCATTCAGTAGAAATTCTTTTGACAAGAACAAAAACACAGTACATGACACATAGTCGGCTGACTAAGTACGAAAAAGTAATCTTGAGTGCTGAAAATGTGACCATAGATAGATGCATGAATGTGAATCCTTCAACATCATTGCCAGATGAAGAGAGTATAATTGAACAAGACGAAGTAGATCATGATTGTCTGAATGTGCTGGAATATTGCACAAAACCAAGAGCTGACATAAAAGGTGAACCGTTAAAGGAATCAGATTATGTCATGTTTGTAGATGGCTCATGTTTGAGAACGAAAGAAGGAGTTTTAAGCGCAGCTTACGCAGTGTGCACAGTGGCAACTGTGATGGAAGCGTCTTGTCTGAAAGGAATAAGGTCTGCACAAGTTGCGGAACTGATTGCTTTGATTCAAGCATATAAATTAGGAAGAAATGTACGAGTCACGATTGTGACCGATAGCCAATATGGTTTCGGTATCGTACATGACTTCGGTCAGATTTGGTCACAAAGAGGTTTCTTGACGTCTGCAGGAACACCTATCAGAAATGGAGATTTTGTTAAAAAGCTGCTTGAGGCGATACAGCTGCCTAAACAAATAGCTGTAGTGAAGTGCAAGGCACATAAGAAAAACAAAGATTACATAGCTGTTGGCAATAACTATGCTGACGAGATCGCCAAATATTGTGCAGAGAACATGGTGTCCCTGAATAAGAATAGAGAAAGGGAGCATATCTCTTCTCCTTTGCTTTTTACTAACACTGTCGAGACATGGGATGAAGTAAACAGTTACAAGAAGCTGCAAATGATGAGGAAAAAGATTACTGGATAAAAGCAGGATGTAGAAGACAGGAAAATAATGGTGTGTGGGTGTACAGAGATGAAAGACCAGTTATGCCTGATAGCATGATTGCAGACATGGCACGGATGTACCATGGACAAGCTCATATTGGGAGAGATGCAATGATCAGACTTTTAGACAAACCTGTTATAACCCAAAATTCAGAGCCATAGCTGAAAGTCTTTGTCAAAGATGTCTTATTTGTCAGCAGTTTAACCCAGGAAGAAAGACGGTAGTGAGTCTAGGAACAATAGGACGAGAAGGAGGTCCGTTCACTAGAATGCAGTTAGACTTTATCGAAATGCCCCCTTGTAACAGACTAAAATATGTTCTAGTGGTCGTCTGTTTGTTTTCTCGTTGGGTGGAGGCATACCCCACTAGAAGGAATGATGGAACAACGGTGGCAAAACTTATGCTGCGAGAGTTCATTCCAAGGTATGGTTTTCCAGTCACGGTTGAGACAGATAGAGGAACACATTTTCAAAATGAGTTGATCCAATTGATTTGCGAAGCATTGAGTATTAAACAAAAACTACATTGTGCTTACAGACCAGAGGCTTCTGGGGTAGTAGAGCAAATTAATGGAACAATTAAGAACAGATTAGGAAAAATGTGTCAAGCTACAGGACTCAAATGGCCAGATGCACTGCCTCTTGTTCTGATGACCATCAGAAGCATCCCTGAAAAGAAAACTGGACTTAGTCCTCATGAGATGATCATGGGACGAGCAATGAGACAAGCACAAGTACCTGTCAACAAGTTATTGACTATAACTGATGATCTAGTACTGGATTATTGCAAGGGACTGGCTGATGTGGTGCGTTCTGTGTTTCATCAGGTTGGACCGGATGCGACCACTCTTGAAAGAAAACCAGCCCACGACTTGAATCCAGGAGACTGGGTCCGTATAAAAATCCACAGGAGAAGAAACTGTCTAGTTCCTCACTGGGACGAACCACGACAGGTAATCCTAGTGACAACGACTGCAGTCAAGTGTGCAGGAGTGAAGAACTGGGTCCATGCCAGCCACACAATCAGAGTTCAAGAACCTACTGATCGACATGTGAGTCGACGTCTGGAAGTGTGGGATAAAAGCTTAACGGCTGGGACAACAAGAATAAGAGAAAGGGTGCCAGAACTTGAAGATCGACCTGAAAGTCGACATCTGGAAACCCCAACTGCGAGCACCTCTAGAGAAGAAGAGGAAGAAGAAGAAGAAAGAAATTCAGAAGTTCCAGAACCTGAAGATCGACCTGTAAGTCGACATCTGGAAACATCTGACACAAGTTCAGGATCTGATGATTCAGTTGCAAACTGTGAAGAATTCTGAAGAAGAACTTGGGGTTATAAACCAATTAGAGAAGAAAATGAGCAAGAAAATGATCTAGATGAGCAACCAAGTACAAGCTATGGTGGAAATCCTTCAGAAATAATATTAATAGATGAAGTAGGGAAAGAAGTACAACAAAAAGTTAGAGAATCGAGAAGAACCCCGAGGAGCAATAGGGACAGATAGAGAAACAGAAGAACAGGGAAATTTAGAAGTAGAAAGGGAGGAAAACACCAAATCGGAAGAACACCGAGGAGGGACAGTAATAAGGGAACACAAGAAGGAGAAGACAGATCCACCAGTAAGAGATGACGAGATCATAAGCTTCAAAATAAGAGACAATAGTGAAACAGTTGAAACAGAAACTGAAGAGAGTGGAGAAGAGGAAAAAGCAAAAACTGAATCAAGAAAAAGAAATTGGAAATCCGAAAGAGAAGAAAAAGAAGGTGAAGCCAAAAGGCCAAGAAAAGGAGATAATTGGCCCAGCAACTATATAAGAAAATTGAGATATAGAATAATAAGAGCAGGAGAAGAAAGTGCTGAACAAGTGAATGAGATAACAAGTCAAAAGGGACAAGAAAAACCCAGTGGAAAACGATTGCAAAAGTCCAAAAGAACGAAGAAAGTGAATGCAAAGTATAAGTCACCTGAGTGGCTGTATATCGCACTGACGGATTACAAAGAAGAAGAAAACACTCACGAGAACCAGAGACTAAGAAGTCGAATGGGAAAAGGTGAAATGCAACAAACCTGAAGTGAAGACTTATAGTGCTTCTGCCGGACATGACAATTTTACTGGATGTGACAAATCACCGGATGTGACAACGAAAGAATTCTGGAAAGAATTAAAAGAAAGTACCAAGCAAAGACTTTTTGAAAGCAGAGTGGCATCTAAGTAATTTCTGAGGTGTAGTGACACAATTTTCTGAAACTTAACAAATAGATAAAAGCAAAATGGAAAATACTAGGGATAGAAGAGATAAATGTGAGTTTGTAAAAAGATGGTGTAAAATGTGCTGCTTTTGTACAGGGTTATTAATGACCATATGGATAGTTTTAGCAATCACAATTCCTATTAGTTTAGCTGTAATAGAAGCAAAGAATGATACTAAACCAGAAAAAGAAACTAATATTAAAGAATCAGTTATTTTAAGAAGTAGTGCAGAATTGCATAAGGATAAGTCAGTAACAGACTTTTCTAAAAATGTTTTTACAAAATTGTTGTATGAATATGTAGAGACAATGGATGTGAGAGATTGTTATGTTTGTATGCAGTTGCCTGCATCAGTGTCAGAAGGTGTGACTTATCATCACCTACCTCTAACTTATGGAATAACCTGTAGTGTAATAGCAAGTTTGTTTTATAAAACAGGTAGATTAGAATCTTATTATACTGATATAGATAAGATTTTTGCAAACATTCCAGTAGTACCAGAACTTAACAAAGTAAAACCAGCAAAGGTTTTAGGAGAATTTTTTCTAGAACATAGAAAATTAACCTTAGAAGAAATAGTTAATAACAACCTTACCTGTGAGTTAAAGAAAGAAGAAAAGGTATTTTTAGAAATGGTTGAAGAAAGAAGAATGAAATTTCAAAAAGAAGCAATAAAAGAGGAAGGAACACATCTATGGACGTTTGAGGAAGGAAATCATGAAGGGAAAAAGATAAATGCAGCAATGACATTAGATTGGCCGCAAACAGGAAAGTTGTGTATTAGGAGAAATAAGACAGTCTATGACAATTACTTTGTAGGTTCCAGTATCTGCCATGACAATTATCAAATACTGGGAGGTTGGGGATTCAAAGGTGGAAAAGATCCAATATTTCCAGGTATCTATTATATTTGTGGGAATAGAGCTTATTACAGGTTACCGGACCATTGGTATGGAACTTGCTATGTAGGCCTGGTCTTTCCAAAAATCTTTCATATGGACAGAGAAGAAAAAGGAACATACAAGATGATTAATAGCTTTACACGTAGAAAGAGGGAAAGTTTTTCAGAAATTGTAGGTGATATTTTTGGAGCATTAATACCAGCAGTGGGAATATCTTTGAATGCATTTAAAATTCGGAAGCTATCCACAGTAGTAGATCGTTTGTCTACAGATACTGCGGGAGGCTTCTTAATGGTAAATACCGAAATGATTGCCATGAGAGCTATGGTGATGCAAAATCGGCTTGCCCTTGATATTCTTTTGGCAAAAGAGGGTGGAGTCTGTGGAATGTTGAAAGTCCAACATTGTTGCACTTACATTCCAGATAAAAGTGAAAATATACAGAAGTATATTACAAATATTACAAATTTGCACAAAGAACTAGTTCCACTGGAGGTTGAAAGTGTCTTGGGAAAACTTGGTAGAGGGTTTTCTTCAGTAGCAAATTGGTTGACCAGAATGAGTAGACTAATGATAGGGAAAGTTATAATAATAGCAACTGTAGTAATATTGTTAGCCATGGTATTGAAAATTGTAACAACGTGTATAAAAAGAAAAGTAAGACAAAATAAGATAAAAAGAAATAACAGAATAATGAAAGAGAGAGAGAGAGAAATGGGTGAAATTGAGTTAGAGAAAATGAAAGAAAGCATGTATAAGGAGACAAGAAGACAAGATGAAAGGGAAACAGATGTGTAACTAACAAAAAGCAAAGGATGAAAGACATATACTGCCTGAAAAAGAAGTATAACTTGGGTTTTATGTGGTGATTTAAAAATCACCAAAGGGGGAGTTGATGGAGCAGAGAAAATAAAAATGTTAACCCCTAACAAATTTTATAAATAATTAATAAAATGTTCGTTTAAATGTATTAATCAACACTGTATGTGTGGGAAGGGTAATACGCAAGTGTATGTGCTGAATAATCTATTAACGAATGTGTGTGTCTAATTATAACATAAAAATAAATGCGTACTAATTTAAAATAAATGCATGATTTGTGCTTCATAGAAAATAAATGTGTCGTTGCAAAATCAATAGTGATGGTAAGTAAGGAACAGCTTAAATGTTGCTTTCTGCTAGGTAATAACTAATTGGGGTACGTAGATGACGGGAGGGAAATGAAAAGGCTATGTTTCTCTATTTTAATTATGTTTTGTTTATTTCAAAATAGTGCTTCTAAGTATAACCGAGTGGCGATATAAAATGGCTGCCAGTTAATGAAGTGCGCAAGTGCGGGGAAACACGTGACAAGGGAGAAAAGTTGGAGAAAAGCTAACCTCGTGATGTTGCTGAGAGGCTAGGATGCGAGAATGGTCAAGGCTGATGTGACCTAATTGAACTGATAGTGTGCCGTGGTGATCAGCAAAGAACCGTGGGAAACCATTTTAAGAGAAAGGACAATGCCTGCAGAGTTCTCGAATGTATCGAAAGAAGTTACAAATGTACTGATCGAAGTGGATGGAAACATGTCTTGAACTGTGAGAAAGGAAATGATCCAAGGACCGTTGGATCCGAGAGAACTTGATTAAAAGAATGAATAAGATGACATGCATGGACCAATGAAAGAAAAGCGTGTTATTAATGTTGCAACAATTAGTTAGCAAAGTTAGAATTAGGGTATAAGAGGGCCTACTCTTAGTGGGAGGGGGTCACAGTCAGGAGCGGAGTTGGAGAGTCGTGTTGGTGTTGGTGGCTTCCAGTGCTGGGTGGTCCTGATCAATCCATTACTGAGCGGGAGATGCTGAAAGACTGTTAGATGAGACGGGTTGCAGGTAGCTGATGCTGACGAGCTGAAGTTTCTGTTGCTGTCTTAATTTTCCAGTTGAGTATGAGAATCAGGTTATTTCTAATTCTTAAACTTAGGTTAGAAATCATTAGGCTAAATTAGGAAGGTAGGCAGGTAATTAGGGTTTTGCTTCATGACGAAATTTCCTTTCTGCAATAAATTGATTATGCTTAATAAATATTTGAATTAATAATGAATGAATAATTGAATAAAAAGTTTAAATTCTTTCTCATGCTTTTAAAATTATATAAAATTTAAGATTCTTTAAATCAAACGACTCAGTGGTTATTTTCCTAAATGGTTGTGACACCAGTAATTGGTTATTGTGATTTAGCTGGCCTAATCACTATGAACTAATTTCTTACATGAATGATTCATCGACAAAACAATGAGCAGGAATATCTTAAGAAATAACTAAAAGATAGCGATAGGTCAAGGTAATAAGATATCCCGGCTCCTTCCAGCGGTACATAAATGGTGTTTTCCATTTAGTTCTCTTGCTTCTCCTAGGAGTACAGAATTTCGTAAAGGTGTAAAGGAAATCCAGGTGTGTGCGTGTGTGATAGGCGATGTTTATGGGCCCCATCGTCATGTGGATGTGAGAAAATATAGTTTGCCCCTGGATGACCGATAAGTGACCTAGGAGGAGAATAGTTTTTATTGTACGCGCTGCATCAACACCGAAGTTTCTGACATGGGAGCATGGGGTTGGTAATGGGTCCTAGGTCTGTGGGCCACAATATTGATTCCCATGGTAAGGCATACTTTCCAAAGATCACCACTTCTGTCTTGTTGGTGTTCAGCTTGAGACAGTAGACTTCATCCAGGTGGCCAGTTCGGACATGCAGGTGGTGAATTTGTCCTGTTTGGGGATTAGTCCCAGATGGACAGTAAAGGTTACGTGTCAGTGGTGTAGGATAGTATACTTACTATGTGGGAAAAGAGTCCATCACCAGTGGGCCACGTAGATGTTGAAGATGGTAGGGTGAGTGAAGTGCCTTGAGGTACACCCCAGATGAGTTTACTGACGTCTGAAGAGCAAGGAGCTAGGCTGACTGCCTGAGATGTTCTTATCAGAAATTAGAAGGTCAATTGGAGTGCAGGTCTCTGAATACCAGCCTTGTGTAGTCTTCTGATGAGAATGCTTGAGAGACTGTGTCAAACGCCACTGAGAGCTCCAATTGCATGAGGTCTTCAATTTCTCCTCTGTCAAGGATCCTACGGATGTCATCTATTGCTGTGATGAGAGCTGTCTCTGTGCTGTGGTTCGATCTGAATACTGACTGCCTAGTTTTGAGGAGCTGGTGCTAAATGAGGTGGTCTGTGAGACGTCTGTTGATGACCTTTTCCTGGATCATGACTGGACAGCCGTAGGGAGATCGGCCAGTAGTTTGCGAGCTTGTCTTGGTTTGGTGAGCGCATCTTCATTAGAATCTAGGCTTAATGGAAAGTGGCTCTGTTCATGGAGGCATTGAGGATGAGTGTGAGTGCTTCGCTAATGTGGTGATTCCTTTGTTGAAGACATGATTGAGGCATGGGTCTGCTGGCACCCTGAAGTGGATAGACTTCATGGTTATGGCAGTCTCATCTCTCATCTGTGGTTATGTTGTTACATGTGGTCAAGGTGAATTCTTCTACGGAGACTGATAGACTGGCTACGAGGTTGATGGGGGTTAGGTTGGGGCTCAAAGTTGTCATATATGGCTGTAATTGTGTTTCATGAGGATTTTGAGAGGTTGTTGCATAGTTTTTGTGAAGGGTTGATGTAGCTGGTGGTGGCTGTGGGCATGGTGAAATCTTTATGATGGTGACAATTTCCTTGCTGTTGTTGGTGCTGATGTTGATGCGGTTTGCTACGGAAATCCGCTTGGTGTTCCTGATTTGCTGGTGCTAGCAACTTAAGGTGGATTAGAGGATGTCTTTTCTGAGGTTTCCGGGCTGTCTCTCCACCTGTATTCCAGTTGCTTGCAAAGCGCTTAGTTACCATGAGTTCTTCTGTGTTTATAATTTTATTCTCATTGAAAAGCAGGCATCATCGTAGCCAAAAATGCCCAGATGAATGAGAACCTATTGTGGAGACCAAGTCCAATCTTTTCTAGAAAATGAAAAATGAATGTATGTACTTCTGTCTTTATATGAGAATACAGAAGTGACTGTGTGAAATGCAGTTCTCTGAAGGTCTTCATAAATATATGACAACATTTAAATATACATTTCCTTATCAACAGAAGCTTCTTCCTGTTTTTGGTCTGGCAGAATTGCAGTGACCTCTTAAGTAGATGGCTGGAAGATACCAAAAACCAAGCTAACATTTAAAATATTAGTTGAATATGTTTTGGTTCATATATTACACTTTGCTTGAACAACTCCTTAAAGTTTTAGTAATTGTTATTACTTGGTTTCTACGGATCATAACCTCCGTGTCACTGATGTTGGAGGCCTGGGTTGTAGGAAAAAATGATTTTGGAAAATAACTAGTTTGGCTGATTGCAAATTCAAAGTTTTATGAGCATTAAAAGAATAGCCTCTTAGAACAAAGCATGGATATTAAACACATTTCAAGAAAGATTTGAAAGAATTTGGAAACCACTGAAAAACAATCTTGAAATGCAGAGTTCCAGCAAGTTGAAGAATTATACTAATGTATCCTGCTTTAGTATATCCAAGCTGGTATGTCTAATCCACACTGATCTACAAAACACTTTTTCCATATTATGAAAAGCAATATAAATATACAAACACACAACCTACCATGTAGTGTATGTAATCTATAGTCTCATCAGAGGTGGGAGGAAAGTTCTAGTGGTAAAAGTGAAAATCATAACAATATTTTTCACAGAAGTATGATAATGAGTGTCTAATATTACATAGCTTAATCATAGCCTTTCAGAAATACTAAGGTTGTAGTGCTCCAGTTCTGAACACCAATACAGAATCTTGGTGCTACTTTAAAGGTCCATTTAAATGTAGAGAAATAAAACTAACTTATACAAAGTTCCCTGCATGTCTTTTGGGTCATACATACCTGGTAGGAGTGGATCTATAAACAATGGACAAGGATGACCAAAGTAAAGAAACTGAAATGGTGAATGCATGGCATAAACGGAAAGGCTTGGTGGTAAGATGGATCTCCAAAATGTTATGTTCATTGAGATACAGGCAATCCAAGAAAGTACATGTATTGATAACCCACCAAAGTGGCTCAGTCCTAGTCTTTTGTAGAACACAAACAATTAATGCCTCTGGCTCTGTCATTGTAAGATAAAACCGGAGTGACTTTGTTGTGAACAGGATTCTCCTATGGTTTTCAAAAGTATATGCAAACAATTTGAATATACTTATACAATCAATAGATGTTTCATCTGTTATATGTTAGTGCTCAATTGCATTGACATCTTTAGAAGATGGCTAGAAGATGCCAGAAACCTGGCTAACATTTAAAACAACTAAAAATGTGTTTTGCTTTGTATTTTACACTTTGTTTACACAGCACCATACCATTTTAGCAGGAGTAATTACTGAGTTTCTAAAGATTTTGGCCTCTCTTTCAATCGTGCTGAAGGCATAGGTGATAGCAAAAAGAGATTTGTCAAAATGGAGGAAGCAGTTAGCCTGCCACAATACCTGATTTAGATTATGGCTAAATTTCTGCAGTATGAGCACTAAAGGACTAATTTCTTATAATAATATCCGGCAAAGTTAAAAAAAACTCTGGAAATAGTTTGCATACTATTGAATACAAACTAGAGATAATAGACCCTACTCACAAAGGCACTTTGAAGTAGGTAACGCAGGGGTTATTCGTGCTCAGTTTGTACAAATAGTAAGGTCTATGCCCAATTTACATATTTACTAGAATACAGTTGGGTTTTTTGCAGCTGATTCATGAAGGCATGCCAATTTCCGTTAAAAAGTACTCCTATATTACTGCTTACTCAGAAATACCTTTGTGAATCAGCCCTGAAATGTTGATGTTGTGAAGTGCAAGTATTGAGAATATATTGGTCAAATGGCGAGTGTCAGAAAATGTAGGAGGCAGAAGAAAAGTACTAGTGATATTAAGCATTTACTTGAGAGGAGATTTCAAAAAGGTGAAGAATTGTACAATTATATTCTGCTTTTAGGATATCCAAGCAGATGTACCTAACCCACAGTTAACTAAGGACATTTTTATTTTGCTAGAAAAAGCAGTGTATAATAAAATGCGAAGACACAACTTACTAATCACTGCATAGCCTCCTCTCTTTCCACACAATTGGAAGGTAGGTTCCAATAGTAAAAAAGAAAGCCAGAAACAATATTTTGCATGACAAAAGTGATAGTAAATGTACAATTTTCTATGGAGCAAGAAAACTCTCTGCTGCTGACCTTCTAGAGAGATTGATTTTGTGGTGTAGTTTCAGGAGGTGGTGATGGTAGCGAAGTCCTGACTGTGAGGTTGCCTTTGCCACTGTTGTTGATATCTCGAATAGAAAGGTTGTGCTCCCATAAGAGATTCTGGGGCATATTCTCAAGGACACATCGCCGATTTATCGGCACTTTAGCGCCGCAAAAGTGGCGAAAGATTTATCGCTCGATTCACAAGCTGGTGCAAACTGCCGACATCGCCAGTTTACCTGCAACAGCAACTGCAAAACACATCGCAACGGATGAGTGCGACAACTAACGCTAATGATATGCAGAGTAGGCGTTCCCGTGCAAAAACCCACGAAAACACCACTCCGCGAGATTCTCAACGACCAGCCCGATCGGCGATGCGAACCAAGAACAGGCGATAAGGCGCGTTAGCAGCAGGGATTTAACACCTGCCTCTTGCTGGTGTTAAGCAGGATGACTACCTGCAGCATGAAAAGGAGCCCAACCCAGAGCCACATCTGAAGACCAACAGATGCCATGGAGCAACTGATCATGCAGCTCAGAGATCCTAGAGGCCCACAACACCCACCGCCACCGCCACCACCCCCAGGACCCCCCCCTCGCACCACCCCACCCGGACTACCACCAAGGCAGCGCAGAACAAGACAGCGGACCTTCCGAAAATGGCATGGCCCCTCAGCCACACAAGGGCAGAATGTGGGGAGAGGTGTGAACCAAGTAAGTGTGAAGGAGGCAACACACCCATGAAGAAGAATGCACACAATGCCAAGTGTGGCGGTGATGTGCTGGACAGACCACAGAATGCAGAGCCCAGACATGGCCATGTGGACATATACTGCTGGCGTTTGTAGTGTTGTGGGCAGTGGACGCAACCATGTCACCTCAGGCAGTGGGGAAGACCTCGGTCATGTAGCTGTGTCGTCCCCCCCTGTAAGCGCAAGTGGAGTGGGCTGGCCCGGCGTAAGCCAGTCCAGCATAGGGGTCTGCAGATTTTGCCTGGGGCACTGGGCGTGGTTCTGTTCTGGCCGGAACAAGGAAGTACGTAATGCGTGTGTCTCTGTTGCAGTGTGGGTGCCACCCGGCCCACAATTGTCAATGTTGCAATGTATCATGCAGCCGGAGGGCGGGCTCACACATACGGGGCAATGAAGGAGCGCAAGACCGCTCGGGGCCTTGGCCCATACATGCCAAGTGTTGTGTGCATCTGTATTGCCGCAGCATTAGCCAAATGCCTGGCCTCAATCGCAGCGCGAGTTCAGCCAGGCGTGTCCTGTAAACCTGTGTCCGCCCTGTCCTTACCATAGGCCTACACTCACGTGGCCGCCCACCCTCAACGGCCAACATCACAGTGTCGTTGTCAGGCTTGTGGACATGTGCTGATAGGCATGACAATGGTGTTTCGTAGGAGTGCAAGTGATGCAACCGCGCAGCGCACACAAGTAAAAAGGCACGGTGGTAGGGAGGAGCAGCTGTGAGGGAACGTAACACACAGTGAGGCCGCTCATTTGCCACATGATTCCCTAAGTCGCAGACATCCCACCCCCAGCAAGCCCCTACACATTTCATGAATGCAAGCAGATGACAAACTGAGCGTAGGGATGAAAGCTCCTTTGTCTGGACTATCAGGCGGTAGCACATCTGCAGCTCCGACCTTGGAAATGCATGTGCCCAGCACCCCCTGACAGATACGATAGCATTTGATGACGACTCCCACACTACGCACAGCCCGACGTGAGACCAACGTGTACACATCCCACACACACAAGTTCTTGCTCGAAGTTATCGTGCATGGAATGGCCATCACACTTACTCTCACACCATCCCAGGCCTACAACCGTTGCACACAAACACTGCTCATTGATCCGAGCTGTGGCATTTCATCCACAGAACTGGCGCAGGTCAGAACAGTGCCGCTACAACCAGAGCCACTAACGCAATGGCAGAACATCCCAGACACATGCACAACCCCTGTCACGTGGAACTGTACCGTGCACGTATACTGCATTTACTGGGGGCACTGCCCTTGGTAGTGCTGCGGATCAGTTACCGGCTGAGCTTCCGCCTTGCCAACGTCACCTGCGTTCAGCCTGTGCTGCATTGTCGCTCGTGCATATTCGAGTGGTCCATGAATGTCTGCCTATCCAACAGGACGGTAGCCGAACTGGATTACGACATGTGTGTGCGCCCCCTGTTGGCTCACGACCAGGAGTGTCACCATGACACCCGTCTATGGGATGCCTGGATACTTGGCATGCATGCTGGCAGCTGGACCTGGGAGATTGCAGAACTCCTCGTGTGCAATGACCACATTGAACCGCTCCCCTATTGGGCTGTAGTGCTAATTGGTGAGAGGGGGTGGACGCAGCACATCTGTCCGGACCTGGTAATGGATTACCTCGCCGTCCTGGTTGATGAAGTCGACAACGACCTCATGTTGGAAATGCTTGCCTACGGAGCTGAACTCGCTTTCATGGACGTGTAACTACGTACATGCAGCCACAACAGTTTGGAACACATTGCACATGTCCTGACACCTTGTTGCATCTTGGGGTTCTGGTTACATCTCCCACGATGACAGGGAACATGGCTGCATTCGCCTGGACTCCGAATACATGAGCGGACAACAACGTGGGTGAACACACACCTGTGAATGGTGCGGCACTCCCCCGGAGTGGACAGCGGCGCTTGGCAACGTTCCACGTTCTGACATACTGCTGCATTGGTCTGCATGTTGTGGCACTTATCTTGCCCATACTGACACGCATATGCTAATAAAGTCTACGCACCTTCACTTGTATTCAACTGTGTTGAGTGTTGATTTGTTTGACAATGTGTGTCTCACTGCCTATCTGGGTCACGGCCATACATGCATTTCTACACCATCATGGCTGTGGGGTTGCACTAGTACATTATCATCTCACAGTTTCCTGCTTTGCCACATGTGAATGGCCATTTTCCACACACAAGCGGCAGCAGTTGTGTCCTCTGTTCTGTTGTGCTGCTGTTGCTGTTTGTTCAACATTGTTGTAACTGTTGAGGTGCTCTGGGGCTCATGTGTGTGTGCTGCATTGTAGGTGAGTTGCCCCTTCAGCTCTGATTTGGCTGGCCCTTATCCCTTTCAGGCGGTGTGGCTTTCACTTCTGTGCTTATACAGTGCTGTGATGTTGCAGACTTGGGTGCATTGTGCTCTTGGTTGGAGTTGTGACTCTTGGCCATGCTTTGCCTGCAGATGTGCTGTACTTAATTGTGCATGTGTGCCATTGTGCCCATCTCCCCCCGTCCCACCAGTCCCTGGTGGTTACTCGCCCTGTTGCTGTTGTGTCGGGTCATGTTGGGCAGTGTCCGGTCCCCCAAATCCTGCCACCGTCTCCCTACTGATGACTGTCGACACCATTTCCTCCATCTCGTCCAGCTCCTCCTGTGGCGCTGGACTCCCGCCTCCAGTCTGCATTGCTGCCTTCTGGTTGTTGGCGAGTTTCAGCTTGGTCTTGCGCTTCACATCATTCTAGCGCCTCTTGAGCTCTCCCATTGTCCTCCTCAGCACTCCGACTGCATTCACCTTTTCCACGATGGACTGCCATATTGTATTTTTTGTTGCCAATGACACAGTGGAGGTGACGAACTGTTGTTGATGGTGTTCTATCACCTCCGTTTTCAGGATCCGGTTTTCCTGCGGACTGAACCACGTCCTCCTCTTCTTCATGTCCTTGCCCTTCCCTGCCCCGAGGTCCCAGGCTGGTCCTCCGGGGGGCTTGTGGGGTTCTGGTTGTCCACTGTACTTGCTCCGGCTGCCTCCATTGTGCTTCGCTGTTGTTTTGTTTTTGTCTGTGTCTTTTTTTCTGCTTTTGTAGTGGTTTTCCCCGCCTGACGTGTGTGAATTGCAGGCCTGGCGCTGCTTCTCACTGATTGTCTTATCGCGGTTGGGCCCATCGCAACTTTTTTCGCGTTCGGGTTTGGAGTTTTATTGACGTCCCAGGCCTGTTATCGCGGACATTTGCCGCGTTGTCGGGATACTATCGCATGTTACCGCCGTGTTGAGAAAGCGACGTTGACACAGAGTTGTTTTCCCGTGATGGACGGCGATATGGAGACTTGCGTTAACCTGTTTTGGCAATGTTTATCGCACGTTCTTGTAAATATCCCCCTCTGGTTCTTGGTTTTGTGTTGCTGGTTGGAGGTGGGTGCTAGTGTGGTTCATTCTTTCTGAAAACATAACTTGAAAGGTGGTATCAGTATTCTTAGAGCTGTGATGTTGGGCTGTAACAATAGATATTCAGGGGTAAAATCATAGGAGATTGTCTTGTTTCCTTCATGGTGTTTGGCGTGGAAGTAAAACAGGTGAGAATGGGTGGAATCTTGCATCTAAGGACTGAAAGATGTATTATTGGTGTTACTATTAGATGAAGAAGAGTGTGTGGGTGTACAGCAACAATGAGTGTGGGGATAAACAGCAAAATTTCAACAAACATTAGGGTATGTTGTTATTGAAGGCAGGGGCCCTTAAAAGAGAGGGAGTCAGCAAAAGAGGTAGGTGGAAAGGAGGAACAGGACATACGTATAACAGTAAAGAGTAGAAGAAGGGAGATAAGGCATATGCTGTTGAGTAGTCAGCCACCACGCATAAGAGAGAGGAGTTGATGAAGAGATAGTATATAATATGTGGGGTAGAGTAGCAAGCCTTACAGGAGGAAAGAAGAGTCATGAGTTGTAAATTAGATTTTTCAAGATTTTTGTCTGTAGATTAGATCAAACTGTTGCCAATCATAAGGATGGAGATGGAAGTCTGGATATGGTGAGTGCAGAGAGGGAAATAGTAAGTTGGTGTTAGGGGACATATATGTTTTTTGACAAGATATCAGCTAAAAGAAGTATGTTATGAGAGAAAATATGAAGTTAGTGTTGAGGTCACCCTTGTTTGTGCTGAGATATTGTTAAGCAGTGAGCATTTCAGAGTCTTCAATTATTTATCCAGGTTTGAAACTTTTGACCTCAAATACAGTTAGCAAGCTTGGTCCTTCTTTAAGAAGGTAGTTGGATGGAGGAAGAGGTGTGAGTTTAAAATATGAGATCTGTGAGATAAATGTGCATACGCAAAAACAATCCACCTATGCAAGTCTCAGCAGCACCCTCATCTTTACGCTCTCCTGCATCACGACGAACATTTTGTTTCCTTGTAGGCAGACTCCCACTGCCATTTTATGGGAGTTGCCTGGCTCCCTTGTCAGTCTGGTGGTGTGCCAACGCCAGTCCAGTCAGCCTGTTATGTTAATCTCATGCTTTAATTGTTTCTCGCTGTTGTTTTAACTTGCTTTTAATTTACTAGTAGAGATCACCTGCAGAGGAGCCTGCAGGTGAGTCTCAGGGGTGCTAGTCCCCAGTTACGCTCTTTTCATTTCTCCCCCTATTTCCTAGCTTCGCACTGCAGAGTGCGCTAAGCCACTCCCCCGGACATGCCTCTGGCCCAAGACAGGCCATTTAACCCCTCCAATAGCGCGTCCGAGCAATGGATGCATGCTGCTGGCTCGCCAAAGGCATGCCCAGATCATGCCGAGCACCAGTCTCCCTGGCTGTATTAGACCAGCTTCAAGGACATTGACTGCTTACTCTCGGGAGTCACTTCTCGCGCTTCCACCGGTAAGTGCCTTATCCCCCATGGCCTCGACATTGCTGGTCCCCCTCTCAAACCTATTGCCACATGTTCCTCCTGCAATTTTTCCCTTAAACCGCCACCTCTGGATCAGGACCCGACTGTTGGTATATCCACCACACAGGCAGCTCACCTTGTTTAACAATTCCGCCTGCCATGCGTTCTTCTCAATGCAAGGTCCCTTGTAAAGCATTAAATAGAATTTCATCTTTTCATGGAGGACCATGACTTCTCCCTTGCCTTTGTTACTGAAACCTGGGCAGACCCAGCTTCTGACCCAGATCTAATGGAAGCCATTCCCAGGGGCTATGACATCTACAGGCTTGATAGGCCACTCAATCTAGGTGGCGGCCTAGCACTTATCTACAAATCCAATCTACCAGTTCATAGCAACCCTTTAACTTCTTCCTCCTGCGAAGCCCTTGCCTTTAGCATTAAGGTATGTAATTTTCAATCTTTTAAAGACATGCTGATTTACCGCCCCCACCTATCCCCCCCGGCTCATGAGCAACTTTTGCCCAAGACCTCAGTATGTTGCTCGAGGCTAACATACTTCACAAAGATTATACAGTGCCCAGTGATTTTAACTTTCCCCTGGAAGCACTTAATGATCCAGACACTTCAGCCCTTTTCCACACAATGTCCACCCTAGGGCTCTCCCAACTGGTGGGTGGCTCCACTCATTCGGCTGGCCATACTTTGGACGGCATCCTTACTAATAACTTCTTTTAAAAATTTTCACACTCTCTACTATTAGCATGGTCCTATCATAATGCCATCTTTTTTCAGATCTCCACTAACTCTCTACTCTCCCCACACCGTCTCACCCCTCATGTGATCTCTACTCATGAATGGCACAAAAATGATCCTCCTACTCTTGCCAGCTTTCTAACCAGCTCTTGCCCCACTCTTTCTTTTTTTAGTTTGAAAGGAAAATTGTATTGAAATGATATAAAACACATTGCAATAAAATATAGAAATATAGAATAAAATTTAGTTATGCAATCTGTTAAAGCAATATAGGGAAAGAGGAGGAGGAAAGGAGGGAAAGAAAGAAATAAGAATTCAGTTATTTCTTGTTATATCATAACTACTTATATAATTACTAACTGTAATTAACAACAAAATGAAAGAGAAAGCAGAACGGCAAATAGATAGCATTGATAAGAAAAACAAGTATAAATAAACTAGTTATAATTTATGGAGGTTTAGAAACTTCTTCAACTCGGGGGTTATGGACTTGTGATAAATTTGCAGATACATCAAGAAAATGAGTAATGGGTGACCATAGGAAATCTCTTTTGATTGCAAGGGAAATGGGATGAACATATGATCTATCTAATCTATGGTTATAACAAACCCCATATCACCAAGCACGATATGAAATATTAGTATTATCTTTCCATGCCTGGGTAATCTGTTGGAAAGCAACGGCAAGGAGTAGGTCAACAATATGGAAATTGTGTGAGTGAGAAACCCAGTCATCAGATACACTACCTAGAAATATATTAACAAGGGAGAAGGGAATTTGTGTATGAAATATGGTATTAATTTTCTTCCAGACTTGTTTCCAAAAATTATGAACATGAGAGCACATAAATAACATATGTTTTAAGTCTGCTGGAGTTGTATTACAAGATCAACAGGAAGGGAGAGGGTAGAATTCATTTTGTGTAATGAAACAGGGGTAAGTAAAAGTCTGTTATAAACATAAAATAAAGTTTGAGTGGTATTAGCGGCTCTTGAAGACTTCCTAATTTTAATCCAAACCTTATTCCACATAGAAATTGAAAAGGAAAATGGAGATCAGTTTCCCAGGAGAGCTCCACTTCCGTTTTATCTCTAGTAAGTGGTAAAGGTGTTAAAAGTTTGTATACTTGGGATGCAGATGGTGAGAGAGGCAGGATTGATAGAACCGTTGGAGGTAAAGAGGAAGGGGTAGATATGAGTGTCAAACGATTGTAAGTTGATTGTATTAGTGAGATTAAAGAGGTGTATTTAGATGCATATGAAGAGGGTAGAGAGAAACTTGTTTGGGCAACTGTAAATGACATCCAAGTATCATCATGATAAAGTTGGTGGATCCAATGTAGCCCTTTAACAAACCAATCTCTCCAAAAATTAACCCTATTATTTATCTTAAGATCTTTATTGTACCATATTGAGGATTGCAGAAATTTATCTTTAGGAGAAAGGTGATTAGTAAATAAAGGATGGAGTATTTTGCAAGAATTATTAAAAATAGGAAGAGAGAATGACAGAGGACGCTGTGTAAAGGATAAAAATTCTTGAAAGGAGAAAGGTTGAAGAAAGGATTTTTCAATGGTGGCCCATAGTGGTAGAGAAGAAGTATCTGCATCATCTAGGAGTAGTAAAGAGGATTGTTTAAGAGAGAATGCAGTATGATAGGATTGAAAATCTGTTAAATTAACGCCTCCTAAATGTTTAGGTCGTTTGAGTTTATGCAGAGACATACGAGGTTTTTTGTTATTCCATAAAAATGTTAACAATATAGAATATATTATTTTAAAGTGGGAGTTAGCAATGTTTATAGGGATATTGGAGATATAAAAAAGAATTATAGGAACTGACATCATTTTTATCGTGTCAAGACGGCCCCACCATGATAAAAACAAAGGGTTCCATCTGGATGTGGTAGTCCTTAAAAGAATTTGTAATTCTTTTAAATTAGTTAATATAGAATCTTTAATAGAAGATTTAAACCACAAACCTAGATATTTGATTTTATCAGAGTTCCATCTAAAACCAGAAGAAATATAATCTGCTGAAAAATATAACTTGTTCAATGGAAGAATTTCACATTTGTCAACATTTAATTTATACCCAGACACAGATGCAAACAAAGTACTTCAGACAAGAAAGCCGGCAGAGACGACTTTAGTTGTGATAAAAAGAGTAAAATATCATCCGCATACACAGATAATTTTAATTGGTTAGTTCCATATTTGAAACCTGTAATTTGAGAATTTGAACGAATTTTTATCAAGAAAGGTTCGAGGGCAAGTATAAAGAGAAGTGTGAAAGAGGACAACCTTGTCGTACCCCAAGATGTAAAGGAAAAGACGGTGAAATAAGACCATTGGATAGTATGAAGGAAACCGGAGAAGAGTATAATAAAGAAATATAATTTATAAAATTGTGACCAAAACCAAACCAGGACATGGTAGAAGAAATGAAGGGCCAACTAACTCTATCAAAAGCTTTTTCAGCATCCAAAGAGATGGCAGCTAACAAATCTTTATATGATCTGGCTTTGGTAAGGACATTAAAAAAAAGTCTAGTATTATCTGAAAAATATCTACCTTTAATGAAACCACATTGTTCACGATCAATTAATAGAGGCAGAAAAGTTATTTAAGGAAATGGGTCTATAATTTTTACACAGAGTATTATCTTTACCGTCCTTGGGAAGTAAGCATATCAAAACTTCTTGAAAAGAGCCACCGGATTTTCAAAAAGAATTAAAGAAATGAAATAATTGATATAATTTAGGAATAAGAATTCGAGAGAAATCGGAATGAAATTCAATTGTGAAACCGTCAGGTCCTGGGGCTTTACCATGTTTAATAGTACGAATAGCATTGATAATATCCGACTCTCGAATATCTTCATCTAATACTGAAAAATCTAGATCAGGGGAGGAAGGCGGAATAATAGATGATAGATATTGAGATATATCTTCTTGAGGTACAGAGGACTCAGGAGTATAAAGAGATTGAAAGAATTGAGTAAATTCTGATAAGATATATTCATTTTTGTAAACCATGTGATTATTGGAATTAAGAATAGAACTAATCTTAGTGCGTTCTTTTTTAATTGTGAGATAATTAGCCAAAGGTTTTCCGGCCTTATTTTGACCATCATACTATTTGGCTGAGGACTTGAGTAAAAATGAATTAGCATTATCTGTAGAAATTTTGTTGAATTCAAATTTAGCCAGAACAAGTTTGTCTAAACAGGATTTAGAGTTAGTGTGAAAAAACGAGTATTCTAATTGTTTAATTTGTGCCGTAATAGATTGTAGTTTAAGTAGAGAAGATTTCTTTCGATGAGATACAAAAGAGATAATAAAGTCCCTGGAGGCTGCTTTAAAAGTATCCCAAAAGAGTTGTGGAGACATAGAAGGAGTCTCATTCTCAAGAAAGAAAGTGGTGGCAAAAGCTTCAAATTCCTGGGTAAAATTAGAGTCTAAAAGAAGAGAATTATTAAATCTCCATCTTCTGGTACCTTGTGCGGGGAAAAGAGATCTAAGTTTAAGGTAACCGGCGCGTGATCAGAAATTAGTATATAGCCGATGTCAGAATGTGTAATATGTTGTGTTAGTGCTTTTGAGGTAAACAGGTAATCTATACGAGATTGGAAGGAATGTACTGGAGAAAAGAAAGTATATTCTAAAAGTGTGGGATTGCATAATCACCAAGCATCTACTAGTGACCACGGTTGAATAGTGGATGTAAACTGGGAAAACATAGGAGAGGGAATAAATTTAGATTTAGAATTACGATCTATAATAGGATCCATAACCATATTACAATCACCACCAACTAATAAAAACTCATCTTGAAAGGACATCAATTTGGATAATATTGCAGGCCAAAAGGTGACGTCTGGGGCAGTAGGTGCACAGAGATTAAAGCGAGTCATGGGGATATTGTTAAGTAACAATGAGACAGAGACCCATCTACCCATATTATCCGACTCTTGCATGAGAACCTGTAAATCAAGACATCTATGACATAAATTGACTACGCCATTATGATTTCCTGTGCCTGGAGAGGCAAAAACACTACCTACCCATTGTCTTTTAAGTTTAGGAATTCCCTGATCTACAACATGAGTTTCCTGTAATAACGCTACATCACATTTTAAATTAGCTAAATGAGTTAATACCCTTTGGTGTTTTATCGGAGAACCTAAACCTTTAACATTCCATGAAACAACTTTTAGAGCCATTTATAACAGTATAGATAATATAAGCATTATATAACAATAATTAAAATAACTAAAAATTTACAACATCATAATAATAACAGTGATTAACAAAGAATAAGTAGAACCGTACCAGCAATAATTAATAGTAAAAAGATAAAAACCAGTAGTCATGAAAAAGGAGGAGATAAAAAGAAAGTTAGAAATAGAAAGGAAAAGAAGAGAGAGAAAGAAAGAAAAGAAGAGAACAGAAAAGAGAGAAAAGAGAAAGAGAAAAAGGAAAGAAAAGGAAAGGGGAAATTTCATCAATGAAAAGGAAAAAGAATCAGAAGAGAGAAGAAAAAGATGGAACAAAAGAAGAATGATAAGTACAACAGGAAATAAATATAAGCTATAAAATTCAAAAACACAATAACGAACAACAAATAACATGAACAGGATGAGGGTGGTGAAGCCACATACGGAAAATGGCAACCCAGGGTGGACCGGGGAGGGAGGACATCATCCAAACAGACCGGGGATGACAAAAATCATGTACGAGACATGACCACACCTAACAAAGGAGACAAACACGACAAGTGAGAAGCATATAGGGAAACTAGCAAAACATAGAACAAAATGAGAAACCAACAATTAAGTCCCTTGGAGAAAAAACATATTAAGCCACTGGCGCCTCAAGCTAAGAAGAAACAAGACTAGACACATCCATCTCTTCTTCTCGACATTGGTCCAAGAATCTTTGTAGTAGAGCAGGATCTTCGTAGTTCATAGTTCTGTTTTTACATGTGACTTTGAAAAGGCAAGGGTGGAAGAGCCCAAATCTAGCATTGAGAGAACCAAGAGCTGGTCTCATATCCAGGAACTTTTTTCTGCGATCTGCTGTTTCTTTGGCGTAATCTTGAGCAAAAAAGAGATTAGAACCCTGCCAAGATATACGGCCCTTGACCTTAGCAGCTTGTAAGCCCTTCAATATATCTGTGTACTCCAAAAAATATATAATGACTCCTCTAGGTTTGGTTGAAGAGGTCGATATAGTTGGACTTCGACCCAAACGGTGAGTTCTTTGAATGTTCAAAAGAGGAGACCTAGAAATATCAAGAATTTGTGGGAGGAACGACTTAAAAAATGAGATGGGGTCTGAGCCTTCCAAGCCTTTTGCCAAACCATATATTCGTAAATTATTGCTTCAATTGCGGTTCTCAAGATTTTCCACTTGCTTTTTGAGAAATAGAATGTCAGATTTCATCGAAGGAACATGGTTCACCACAACTTGGACAGATTCCAACTGTTGCTCCATCTGTATGACCCTACTTTCCATAGTAGACCACTTGTCATCTTTGGACTGAAGACGTTTATTAGTTTCCTCCATGTATGGTCGAAGAGCTCGTATTTCCTCGAGAAGCACATCCATAGCATTTGGTGGAGGAGACGCAGCAGGTGAAGGAGGATCCTTTTTAACCCGTTTGCCAGAAGATAATGAAGATGAAGTGGACAACTTCGGAGTAAGATTGTTGGCAGAAGGTGGAATACTGGAAGACGCTGCCGAAGTTCCCATGTGAGGAAGTGGTGCGTTACCCTCAGAATTTTCCATATTTATTGAAAGAACTGAGTAAGGGTTGTAGTCTGCCAAAAATGAAAATGGTAAAGGAGAACCAACAACATGACGTGTGGATTACGTTCTCCCCATAAAATTCCGGACAAGATTTGAATACTTAGTAAAAGCACAGCAACAGTCACTGTAAGGTAGAATTCTGACTGAAAATATTGTTATTGAAATATCAATTTCCAGGCGGTCAAAGTGTGAGAGGAGTAGTGAAAACTAGGTCATTTATTTAGAGACAAAATGAAAACCTAGTGTAACATTTCTTTTCCGTAACATAGTAATATGCTACCTCAAAAAACCACAATTACATATACAAAACTAGTGAGGGGAAAGCGCCATCCATATCAAGTTAATATTTTTCTTTTTGCAGGCATTCAATATTATTATACTTGCACTGTTAAACTTCACTGTGCCGTTTCATTCAGTGTCGCATTGATTTCAACCCTACATATAGTATGAACAATATGGTCCCATTGCAAAATTGTTTCCAGACTCTGCAGCACATATAAGTAAATGATACTCAATTACTGGCTGAGTACAGTGAGAGTCGTGAAGTCAATAGAAAAACTCAATTGGAGTAGACATTTTCCGTTTGATTGACCCTTCACGCTGCTACGCAATAAAGCAGGATGAGACAAAATGGTGGGCGCGAGTTCCGTGAGGAAAAACGCGCCGGCCACATTTGATGGTAAAAAATGCTCACCGGAGCAGAAACAGGGCAGAAAACGTTTCCAGAGTACTTCGCGTCATGGAAACTATCCTTAAAGTGCAGCCACAAGGAAGAGGTCCGTTGGAGAAGTCGGCACTCCTTCCGAGCTGCCGTGGAGTTCCCTCAGCGAGCGTCCATCTTCGATTGGCGTCAAGGCACGCCTCCTGCCCCACTCTTTCTGAAGATGCTGACAAAGCTGAGGCTCAACATTAACAGTGGTTAGACTTAGCTGCCTCTTCCTTGGCTCCCCTTAAGCCTGACAAACATAGAAGGAACAAGCTCTCCCTCCCCTGGTTCTCAGAGGACAAGAGAATCTCCAAACTGAACTGCAGAAGGCAAGACAAAATCTGGCAACGTAACTATAGCATCGATGAAAAAGCTAAATGCAGGTTGTGCCTAATATTTTACCCAGAAAACTGAACTTGCTAAGAATTCAACTAAGAAACTTTTTCTAACTGTTACCAGGCTTACAAAGAACCCTGAAAAGAAACTCACCAACTCTAGCTGTTTTTTGCAACGAGATTACCAACTTCTTTTTTAACTGTCAACGCTATCTATAATGACCTATCTAGTACCCATAATCCCCTCTTTTAGCCTTCCTCAGGTAGCTTCTAGCTTTTCGACGTTCACACCACCACCCATCAGCATTGTTGCTAGATTGAATAAGTCAGCCAGATCTGGATCCCCTAATCACCCTTGCCCTCCGAGAGTCGCTGCCTCAATTGCAGACACCGTGGCCCCCGCCTTAACGGACATTTTACTTATTGATCTGTCGGCAGCATTCAACACCGCCCATCATAACAAACTGCTGACCCACCTTTCCAAGATTGGTGTCACAAGCTCTGCCTGGGACCTACTCAGATAATTTCCACAATTATGCGAACAAGTGGTCCGTCTGGACAACTTTGTATCCTTGCCATTCTCCCTTCCATGTGGGGTCCCACAGGGATCCTCACTCAGTCCCATGCTTTTTAACATCTATATCACTCTGTTAGCAGAACTCATCAAGCCTTTTGGCTTTGCCCTTTCATCCTACGCTGACGACACCCAAATCGTGGTCTCCCTCAGTAGTGAGGGGCCTGAGTTAAACACCCGCTACTGCACTTGCTTGTGCTCAGTCAGCACTTGGATGTCCGAAAACTGCCTTCGGCTGAAATCTAGCAGAGCCAAGGTCCTGTTTTTCGGCGCTCAGCCCTCTTTCTGGACTCTCGCCTGGTGGCCCAAGTAATCTGGGAGTCATGCTGACAGACCAAGTCAACGAAGTCTCCTCCAAAGTCTTTTATACTCTCAAACTGACAAAAAAAGTTCCTTTCCTTTATCACACCCCAACTCTAGAAATCAGTGGTTCTATCTCTCGCTATATTCAGACCCGATTACTGCAACACTATTTTCCTTAATGCACATAAGTCGGTCCTTAACAAGCTCTAAACACTTCAGAACGCAGTCTGTCTAAACACCTGAAAAGACTTCACTGTCTACCTATCAGACACAGAACTAGGTTCAAGGCTCTCTGTATAGTCTTAAAAGCCCTATATGACCAAGGTCCTGCATTTCTGAAAAACAGCCTCAGTTGCTATACTCCCAAAAGGGCACTAAGATCGACCTCATCTAACTTGTGACTATCCCTAAATTCAAATGCGCGGCTTGGGGCGGCCGCAGCCTTTAGATATGCGTCCACCACCTGGAAAAGTCTTCCACTTTCTATCAATCCTCCACCAATCTTTTGACTTTCAGGAAAACCCTCAAGACATGGTTATTCAATATAGCTTAACAATTCACTTTTCATTTTTCTGCAGTCTGTAGCCAGCGCCAAGACGCACTCGGGTATTCGTGCGCTAAACAAATACATTTAATATAACATCATTGACTGAGCTATATTGCCAAGCTGCCAGTAAGACTATGGTGAGCTATTATGTATCCAACAGATGTTGTCAGAAAGAAATTTAACTGTCTTGAAATATGCTACTCAGGGATTGTAGCTGGAGGAGGTTGCTCAAAAAGAGGTGCTCACTGCAGACCAGCCTGACTGATGGCCATTTTATAATTTGATTTCCATTCACAAATGTTGATTCAGGTGAACTGTATTGTCTGGACCTTTTGGTGTGAAATGTGGGGGTTCATATGTAGCAAATTCAGGCTGTGATGTCAAATAAGTGGCAAAGTTTGTTGAAAATAAAACAAAGCAGATAAGGCTAAATAGACATATTGGCAGTTCAACTGATGCTTAGAAGGTGTTGATTTAAAGAGGGTGGCCATGATGTTTTACTGGAAAGCCCAGTTAAGAGACATTAAGAGTGAGATTTTGTTGTGCGAGTAGCTTTCACTTAACTTGTTGACATGGAACCTCAGAAGCCCATGTGCTGGCTTTATTGGAAGTACACACATGTACTTCCAATATAGCCAGCACATGGGCTTCTGAGATTCAGTAGGAGACACGGGCAAATCTGTGTTTTTCACCATGGAGTAGCCTAGTGTTTGTGATTGGGGGAAATAAACATGGCTACCTCAAGGCCGCCATGTTTTAAATCTGCCTTTTTGTGACATTTGCATGTTCACATTTTGTCTGTTCGGCATTTTCATATCTCTTGTATGACACCTCGAATGAATCGTCATGACAAATGTATTATTGACCAAAAGCAGAGAAACAGTCATAGCTATAAATAGTATTGCTCTCTGTAGTATATTCAATTGAAGTTCAATTACTAGGAGCATACCCAGCAGTAAAATGATGTAAAGCCACTTGGTTGCTCCAAAGTTCTCAGGTTTACCAATTGAACTCATCCACATCAGACTTTTTCTGCATTCTTGTACCTGAAGTCCTGAACTTATAACGCAATGAAAAGCACAACAGGTACAAAAATGCAAACAAAAACCTGGATTGGATGCTCTACTCACACATGCAATCTGGAGACATGAGAGCACTGTGATGTGGAACTGTCCATAAGCAACTGAGGTGCACTCTTTCTTGGCACTAGGAGTTCTACTGAAGCATTCCTGCACTTCAGACCATCTGCAAGCATTGCTTTCATGAATGGAATGCAAGAAGCTCTGCTTCAGAGTGTCCTACCTCCAGGCCCCTACAGCACAATGTACCTCTACAAACCTGCAGCTTTTCATCCTTCAAGCCTTATACAGCACTGCCTTCTTTGTTCCAGGTTCATGCAGCTTCTTCCATTCTGGCTCCAACAGCCGGTTTCTCCAGTCACGCTACCGTAGTACTACCTCCTTTTCTTCCTACACAATCCGGGAGTATCCCCTCCATTTAGGTTCCAGAAGCACTTACTTCACTCATGCTCCTACTGCACTCACTCTCCCCATGCTTCTTCAACATTCCCACCCTTCTTGCTTTTGACTTTAGCACATCCTTTTCTTCAGGATTCTTCAGCACTCAATCCTTGTAGCTGCTTTGAGCAATCCCTGAACACATATTTGGATAGATCCTCCTCTCTCGAGTTCCTGTAGCACTCTCTCCCATCATTGTAGTTCTAAACTGATTTCATGAAATGAAGATGAATTTCAGATAGAACTGTGTTTTTTAGCCATCATCACTAAGCATACTGTGACTTATCAAGTGAAACTACAAGTCCAAAGATCCTTAGTAATTTTCTATAAAATGGCACTTGCCGAACGTTACCTTTATCAATTAGAGGACAGCTAAGCTTGAGTGTTTTGGAATGAAACCCACCTAGCTCCTCAGCACTGCATGAGTGCACTTTCTCTTTCCAGACTATTACAGACCTACACTGGCAAATAACTGTACACTGTCTGTAATTCTTAGTGGTTTAAAAACACATTTAAATTAACCATAGAGCCTTTGCTTTATGACTATCACTGACTATAATTACAGGAACAATTTAAGGTACAATTTTTCCATGCTCTTTCGTTTCCACTGTTATGTGTACTCTGTCAAAACCACTCTTTACACACAGAGTCCTGTACTTCACCATATTAAAAGTTTGTAACTTGTCTTGTCCAGCCTGGGATGGTAGCTGTGGCTTAATTCTCTTGTGCTCTACAACTTTTGTCCTTTCTGAAAGGTAATCTAGCTGACGTCTGGAAGCCCAGGGATTATTCTGCTGAGAAAGTCAACCTCTGCCTATCAAGACAGAGTGGCAGCACCAAGTCATTGTGAGAGAGGGAGACCTGGGGCTGCAATGAAATAGCAGCTGTAGCTTGGGTGCTGCATAGCTAATCACCCATGTCAGGCCTTCCTGGAACATTTAATGCGCTAGTGAAGGCACAGTCTCCAGCTCAGAAAACAGGTAGGAGGGACTGAAATTCTTAATGAACATGCTATAAGCTTATGTTAGGTGATATCTCTGACAAATATATTACCCTGTGGTAAAACAAGGAGTAAACTAAAGTGTATTCATTTAACACATGATACATGGCACTTGCCAAGGCTACTACCTACAAGGGTGATGTACAGACTGCATTCAGTCATTAGAGCAGAGACAGATTCATATGTGAAGAGAGCTTGATCCTTCTGTTATGCTCCTCGTTTTAAATGACTAATTCATAAAGTTTTTACTTAGTGTGACTACTGGGTTTTTAAAAATGTTGCTTTGTCTGTCCTTGATGGTGAAGGCATAGGTGGTAGCAAAGGGAGACACTTAAGACATGTAGGAATGGATGTATATACCATTACAAAAGTGCTGATTTTGCTTATAGAAAGTGGCCTGCTTCTCGAGCATTCAAGGAATTATCCCTTCATATAAAAAATCATTCCAAATACTATATGTCCAATAAAATTCATGAAAAGGGGGGCGTGACCAAGATGGCGGCGAGGTAGGACGCTGGGCTCCGTCGCTCTCGTCTACCGCCGGCCCAACAACGCCATTTCCACGGTTTAAACACATCACAAAGAGGTGAAATCTGCTAAGCATCGTCCCCAGAGAGCCCAGGAGCGGTTTGGGCGACATCCGATCATCGGGAGCAGCAAGGCAGAGCTGACGCGGAGGGGCGAGCGCCTCCAGTGGAGTGGGCTTGGTTGGCCTAGCCCTACGCGGTACCATGCGAGACGCCGGAGAGGCAGTGGCCCAGTTCAGCTCCTGAGAGGTGAGCAAAGCGAGCTTTGCACGTCGGTGGCCCACAATGGCTAGACAGCTGGGCCCTGCCGAGGCCGGGCGGCTGCGACGACCGGGGGCCGAGAATTGCCCCGCCGAGCGCGAGACCTGCTGATTGGCTGGCGCCTCGGTGAGGAAGAGCTGCAGCACGTGCAATGGGCGGGAGTCCAGGGAGACCTTCAGAATTAAGCGCCCCACACTGTACGGCCGCGCTCGGCCCGAGGCTTCACAAGATGCTTGTGGCAGAGGCCTGGACATTGGGGGCTACGAGTCGGAGGGAGCTTGGGCTCAGTAGCGGCGTTATGGGGGAGAAGCGCCCCTTGGAATAACCTTGTGGGCCCCTAGCATGCCAGGCAGGGCCTCTGGGGACCCAACGCTGTGCCCCTCAGACTAAGAGTCTGTTGACCCCCCCACACTTCCTCAGCAGAAGAGATCACCTAGTGGACCACTGGCAGCCTTGCACTGACTCCCAAAACGGAGACACTGAGTGGGCACCTGATACGGGGGACACAACAGAAGTGCTAGGAGCTTTCAGAAGCAGGAGCGGAGGTTTGGTCAGAAGCGCAAGGCCTAGGCCCTCACATCCTAGACGTGGATTGCCCCCACAGCACCAGAAAGGTCGAGCTCGCCTGGAGGGGGTCTACTCACGCCGTGCTTGTGCTCCCAGTGAGAGCACCAGGACACAACAAGATGAGGTCCCTGGGCAAGTGGGCGCCTAGGTCGGCTGGGACTGACAACGCACCGGGGTAGCGCTAAAACACCCTTCGGACGGTAACAACTGTCCGCACCGAACCGGCACTATGACCCGGGTGAAGAAGGATAGAATGCTTAAAGACATGCTTACGTGCCCCTCGGGCAGCAGCACAATAGAGAGCGCGTACACAGGAGAAGCATCCTGAGTACAGTCGTAGGGTGCGAAGGAGGAACCATGACACGTGCATTTCTGGAGTCGCTTTTCACGGTGCTCCGCTAAGATCTACAGACGGTCAAGCGCGACCTAACCCTGGAAATCAAAAACATCAGGAGGAATGTAGACGCGATCGGAGAGCGGGTGGCCTCATTGGAGGACAGAGGAGACAATAGAGACGTCGAAATGGCGGCCTTACAACAAGAGGTCATCCGCCTCCAAGACCAGACTAGACTTGCAGGTGCATTTAGAGGACCCTGAGAACCGCTCCTGCAGGCACAACGTCCGGATTATGGGGGTGAAAACTAACGCAGAAGGAAGTGACATTTTCAGCTTTGCAAGAGACTTGTTTAATCACATCCTCGGCAACCCCCAAACACTGAGCTCAAGCTAGACAGAGCACATAGAGTGGGCCCGCCACGCTCTGACAAAGCCCCACCGGCAGAAATACTAGTCTGTGTTCAGGACTATCAAACAAAAGAAGAAATCCTTCGCAAAGCCAGGTCCATGCACCCTATCACTTTCAGGGATCAAACTCCGACACTGTTCCAGGCCCTTGCCATGTTGACGCTGCAAAAAGGAAGGGACTTCCGACCGATCACTGCACAACTTCGTCAGCAAGGTATCCCGTACTCTTGGGGCCATCCGTTCCGGCTCATCTTTCACTGGGATGGCAAGCTTCACCAGCTGAGTTTGTTCACCAAGGAGAGTCGGCTGCTGGAAGTGGAACTCCCTGAAGAGAATGAAGAAGGGGAAACCCACCCCCCCCCCCAGCCCTGGCGAACAATTTCCACGATGGTGGCGTCAAGGCCGCAGGCGACACCCAAAAAGACCTGGCCAGGCGGAGATCACAAAAGGGCAACAAGAGGCGCTGGAGTCCATCCCGGCCGCTTTGGCAAAGTCACAGGCTACGTGAGCACATAATTTGGGCATACACCCTATCCACTAGATGAGGGCGGGTGGTGGGCGGGGCGGGGACCCAGCACTTGGCCACACTATGGACCCCGTAATTATTTCCTGCCAGCCACATATGGCTGACGGACTACTCCTGCAAAAAACTATTGTTTATTTGTATATATGTTTTGTTAGTTTATGGGGTTATTTTTGGGGTTCCTCATTCACCATATCACTGCACTGTGAAGCTTTACAATGGGATACACGTGTCCTCTATGAGCGGTGGCAAAGAACAATTGAGACAGCCTACCCTCAGGACTACCATTATAGGCCCTGCACTCACCCTTCCTGATGCACCCCTCTGACCTCAAGATCCTCACACTTAATGAGAGGGGTCTCAACAATCTGATAAAACGCAGGGCGATATTATCGTACCTAGAAAGCACCAAGGCAGACATTTGTCTCCTACAGGAGACACACCTCCTTGCCCGCGACTGCTATAGGCTTAAGTCCCGTATGTTCCCCACACAGCTATTCTCATCAGGCCCTACCAAAGCCGCAGGGGTGGCTATCCTGGTGTCCCAGTCCTTCCGAGGCAGGGTGGGTTAGAAAGAGGCAGAAATTAAAGGGAGGTTGTTGACTTACTAGTTTACGATTGGGGGCCAAACATTGATGATTGGGTCAATGTATGCACCAAATGAGGGACAGGAGAATTTTTTCCATGAGGCACTGACAGAGGCTATAGCTGTGGATGAACGTAAAATACTTCTGGGGGGGGATCTCAATCTAGTACTCGATAATACCCTTGATAGATCAGCTCAGCAATTCGGACAGACAGGAGCCCTCTCGCTAGATGGGTAAACAGGTTGGTGGAGCTTGGCCTGATCGACTTTTGGAGATCCCAACACCCCCAACTCAGAGAATACTCCTTTTTTTTCAAATGCTCACAAAACATACGCCAGACTTGACTACCTGATAGGCTCTAGGGCTATCCATGACCTCAACACGAAGGTGGAATTACTCGTGGCGTCTCTATCGGACCACTCTCCGGTCATGGCCACATTGTCACTTCCTGCTATGCACCGCCCCGCTAGGCAGTGGCACCACAGGGACACACTCTTACAGCGCCCAGACATAGTCACACAAATCCCACGTGCCATTGACGACTACCTCCTCCACAACGATACCCCAGATACACGCACGGCAACATTATGGGAGGCACTCAAAGCTGTGATTTGGGGCGAGATCATCGCGATATCGGCCGCAGATAATGCTTGCCGCAGGAAGAAAAGAGAGGACCTATCTCACCAGATACGGGAGCTAGAGCAGATGCACCACTCCTTCTATTTCGGAGGGGACAGATAAGGGAGCCTGCTGGCGCATAAGCTACGTGAGAGTAGACAGACGCAAGGGGTCCAAGAGGTACGAGACTCGACAGGGAAGCTGGTGTCAGAGGACGCTGCAATAGTAGGGGTCTTCCGGGAATTCTACACTCATCTCTACTCAGGCCAGATGTTAGATAGCACTGAAGGTGACAGTTACTTAACAAAGGCGCAATCCACTGCACTAACTTCAGGTCAGGCAGAGCACCTAGAGAAAGATATTCAGGTGGAGGAAGTTATTGCGGCAATTTCGCAACTCAAATTGGCCAAATCTCCCGGGCCAGATGGCTACACGGTGGCCTTCTACAAAACATTCTGCCCGGTATTAGCCCCGCTATTAACCCGGCTTTTTAACACATTTTCAACACCAGGCGCAATTCCGACCTCAATGCTAGAAGCCGCAATTATAGTTATCCCTAAACCTGGAAAAGACAAAACCAGCTGTGGCTCGTTCCGTCCCGTCTCCCTCTTAAATATAGATTTGAAGTTATACACAGGGATACTGGCTCACAGACTCAGCACATACATGCCCGGCTTGATTGACCCCGACCAAGCAGGTTTCATACCCTAGTGTCAGACTAGTGATAATACTAAACGGGTCCTGCATATCATTGAAAAGGCTACAAGGACCCCAGGAGAGTATATGCTCCTGACTATAGACGCCAAAAAGGCTTTTGACAGAGTCCACTGGCCAAATCTCGAACAGGTGCTGACACTCTTCGGCCTGGGAGAGAAAATGAGGACACAAATTCTGAACTGCTACCCCTCCCCCACAGCGACTGTTAGAATCAATGGGCACACAACGACCCCCTTCCCCATAAGCAGAGGTACAAGGCAGGGGTGTCCCCTTTCGCCCCTGCTTTTTGCATTGTAAATGGAGCCAATGGCGCAAAGAGTGAGGTCAAACCCGCACATTACTGGGGTTCCGTTTAGAGGAGACATCCACACTATCAGCCTCTATGCTGATGACATACTGGTGACATTGGCCAACCCAGATACAGCGCTGGGAGCTTTTCTTATGAGCTGGACTCCTTTGCGAGGGCCTCGGGATTTAAGGTGAAAATAGAGAAATCTGTTGCACTTAATCTCTCCCTCCCGCCCCAGGTAATGGAGGGTCTGTGGGCTCAACACCCCATACAGTGGTGGAGCAGCACGGTCCCCTATTTGGGAATCCAATTGGCACCCACACTACAGGCTACTGTTACGGTTAATTATCGCAACCTATATAACTAGATTCGTTCGGACATGCCAAGGTGAAAACACTATCCTATCTCATGGCTCGGGAGAATAGCCGCAATTAAAATGACGGTCCTCCCCAAAATCCTGTATCTGTTTCAAACACTTCCTTTGCGCCCCACCCCCTGGTCTGATCCACCGGATGCAGACGGAGGTCCTCCACTTTATTTGGCAAGGCTGCAAACCGTGTATGAAAAAGACTGTTGGCTTCCTGCCGCGCGGCGAGGGAGGACTGGGGATCCCTGACCTTCAGCTTTATTATTACGCAGCACAATTGAGACACCTTGTGGAATGGAGCCGTACCGAATCTGAGAAGCACTGGTTGTTTCAGGACCGGGCGGTGGCAGGCACGTCTCTCCAAAAGATTCCCTTTCTTAAAAAGCCACATAGGCCCCCAAATCTGTTTATGTCCCACATAGCACACACAATACTGGCGGCGTGGGACCAGACCAGTATCAAACACAACCTAACCACATTTCCTTCCCCCCTTACCCCACTCTTTGACAACTCAGAATTCAGACCAGGGATAGGTGAGACTACATTTACGCAATGGCATTACTCGGAGTGCAGGGCCCTAGGACACCTCTTTGATGTAGAAGGTGTGCTTTCCTTTCCGCAGGTCAAATCAGATTACGGGATACCCGAGTCAGAGAGGCTGCACTATCTGCAACTCCGGCACTGGGCACTACAACCACAAAACAGGTCCCAAGCACAGAGACACCTTACACAATACAAAAAGTGGCTTATTACCAGAACCTTGGACAAGAAGCTAATCTCTGACCTTTACATGATGTTAAACTCATGACATAAACACTGATATAATGCGAGCCGCGCCCACTGGGAGAGGGACTTAGGGAGGGAATTGAGCAAAAAGGAATGGGAGGGAGTATATCACAGAGCAAGACACACAGCGAGTAACACGGGGCTGACCGAAACTCTCACGAAAGTGGCAACCTACTGGTACTACACTCCAGCGCGAATACATAAGGTTGATCCCAAACAGCTCACACTGCTGGCGTGGCTGTGGGGAGCAGGGAACGCTGGTACATATCCTGTGGGAATGCAAGCACCTACAACAGTACTGGTCTCAGATACTGGATGAGATCGACACTCACCTGGATACTCAGTTGCCCAGATTCCCAGCTTACGTGCTCTTGGGGGTGCCAAACCCATTAAGGTATCCCCTAAAGTCAAGAAGAGGGCGCCAGATTGGGTTAGCTCTGGGAACAGCCATTCAAAACATCCTTACTCACTGGAGGACCCCCCAGATTCCCACTCACACGGGCTGGATTCAACATTTATGGCACATATTAAGGATGGAGAAAATAACACTCACACCATCTGGAAAGGGTTCGGCCTTTGGGAATTATGGCAGCCTTTCTTGTCACTACTCACACCTGAATTTCGTGAACTTACTTGCCCTAAATACTTACGCTTATTACGCTTGCCAGAGACTGGTGCTTCTACCGCTCCGGATAACGACTAACAGAAACCATCACAACTCTAAGCCTCTGAGATACACAACACTAAACGGTGAATGAAGGGAGGGGGGAGGCTGGGGAGGAGGGTAGGGGAATGTGCCTTTTTGACTTTGGTTTAGATGCTACATATGCAGGGCTAAGTGTAGCCCACTGTAATGCACAGTCTTCATCTGACATTTGTTTAATTGTTTTCAAAACTACAATAAAAAGATTCAAACCTAAAATTCATGAAAATTTCTAGAAAGTTAACAATACTTTGCAACGCAGACTGGGCATGACATGCTAAAATTTTGACAAGGCATGAGAACGAGGGGTTACTTTGTGAGAGTACTCCTGGATTTTAGAAGGAGAAACAAAAGTACCAGTGAAATTGACTGGCATCTCGAATGAAGTTATACAACAAAATGAACAATTATTTAATATATGGGTGTCTGCAATCAATCCCTTTATAAAAGCCTTTCTCTAATTTCCTTATTACAGGCGACTTGTGACAACAAGGACTCACGTAGTTGCACAACTGTAATAAGTTATTACAGTTGATTTCTGACAAAACAATGCCTGCTGCCAGCAGTTAGAGGTGAAAGACAGGTCCCAGGGCATAGTTACAGCTGCAGTTTAAACAAGGAAAATAGGAACTAGCTTTTCCTTGTTCTGATATGTTTCTCTAAAAAGAAAAAGTGATCAGCAGAAAGGAGATATTAATGGCACTTCCCACTCTATAAGTCATTGCAGGAAAGATAAAATCTCTGCATGTTTCTGAAACTATCTTATCCACTGCATGTTTAAATTAACTTACAATTAACTTATTCAAAGGTCGTTTTGCAACAAAAATTACTAACTGCTTGTTGGTGTGTTTAATTTCACTGTACAGGCTCTTTGGCCTCTTTCCTGTTTATAGTCATGTCATTCTTCAGTAACTTTCAATATCCGTATAATGTATAGCTGGGGATATGTTGTCTTGTATATAATTATATTTTGCTTTTAGGAAATCCAGTTCGATGTTCTACCCATACGGAACTGGGAAGTTTTTTGTGTTCTCATCATAAAAACAGTATAATATCAAACAAAGATACTACTTACTAGTTCCTCAATGGCCTCCTCTCCTTTCTCGAGGTTTGGAGAAAGGCTCTAACAATAAAAGAACAAGTCAGAAGCAGAATCAAATTATGATAATGTTGGATAATGTTTGTACAGTATTCACAGGTACAATCTTAGCCTCTACAACCAATAGAACTATATTAATATGCGCATTTAGAAACGGTCAGATCTGTGCAAAACTAGGATTAAATGTGTGATGAGGGGTTTAGCAAACATGTCACACATTTTGCTATGTAAAGTGATGTATCATCACAACAATACAAGCAAATCTATGCTACAGGTGTAATATAATAACACACTGCAACATGTTTTGAAAAACAATGCCTCTAACATTAGCAAAACTCTGGTGAAAAGTCCCTATTTGTTTAATGCTGAAAAATAGGTAGTGATTCTGTGATTACAATTTGTACTAACATGTGGTATCCTCATAGATTCGATATGAAATTCTAAATAGTGGTGAAGGTGTGCAATTGAGTTCCTATGGATATTCTTGGCTCAGATAGCACTATGGTCAAATACCCTAGAAATTCGTTTATAGAATAGCAAATGCATTTGAAGTACGCCTAGATTCAAAGTGTGGGGACATGTATATGAGGAAATAAAAGTACACCATAAAACATATAACATGCAAGAAAAGAAATAAATACCTTAAACAGATGTTCCTGCAAGTCTGATGGACGGCCTGAACTGAAGGCACAAGAATACTAACGATCATATGTACAAAGGGTTTTAGCAGTTGCAAGCTCTCTGATTCCGTAATTCAGAGGGTCTGCAAATGCTAAAACCCTTTTTCATGTAAGACCATTTAACAATCAGGAAAAGTTTTTCCTTACTGAGTTTAGGAAACCATAGAGAATCGTTATTTGGAAGGGGTGTGTTTAGGGCGTCCCTTCTAAATACAGATTCCTCATGGTATACATTAATTCTTTGTGAATGAAATCCTCTCACAAACATTAATATTTTACCTGCTACTGAAAGGTAGTGGTAACCCATTCAAAAATGGGAAGCGGTCCCTCAGGGACTTCTGCTCTTTTTGAACAGTCAGAATTTGTTTTTAAAGTGAGAAGTGTTCCCTAAGACTACTACCTACTCTAAAAATTAAAGGTTTTACAAACTTTTCATTTTTTTAAATACAGCCTGTTTTACTTTAAGGAAAACAGATTGCATTAAAAGAAAAAAGTTTGGTTAATTTAAAAGCAATCATAGACATGGTGGTCTGTGACTCCAATAGGCCACCATCCCTGTGATAGCAATGAATCATAGTGGGTCGCAATTTGCAACCTTCCTCATTAATATGTATGAGGTAAGTTGGATTCCAACCTACTACAATTCGGATTTTATAAGAAACAACCCATTAGTACATAGGTCAGTTTTCAAAACCTTTACTGGTTGCAAAAATACTGGTCACAAATTGCAACCAGTATTTTGCGATCAGTAAATAGTACATCTGGCCCAAAATTATATAGAAAGGCTAGCTAAACTTGAGAAACATGAAGAATGAATGGATAACATGAAGGGAACAGGCCAGAAGAATTCATACTGAACTCTTTGTGATCGCCCAGATGTTTGTTCTGCACCTCAGAATTTGAGCTACTATGGTATTATTTCCTGTTTTCTGTTGTGCCGAGAAGCAACACTCAGACTGCAGTGTTTGTCCATGAAAAAATCTGAATGTGCAACTGAGTAAAAGTACAGTAGTCCCACCTCCTTCACCAATACCGGGACACTTGTAATGAAGCCCTCTCTATTAGGTTTCTGTGGCCCTTGGCTTCTCTGTCCATGCCGGTGGAGACATAGGTGACAGCAAAATAGACTGCTTTATAACCATTGAAAGATTGGTCTCTGTGAACAAATAGTCTTTAAAAATAGTGGATGCTCACATAAATTCATGAAACCCCAGAGAAAGTTTACAATACTTCGATATTGGACTGGGGATGACGTTTTGAAGTGCTGATTGGAGGGGGACTGAGAACATAGAGATGGTTAGAGTCTTCAGGTACTGTAGGATGAGTAAGAAAAGCACCACTGACCTGAAGCCCTCTTGAAGGCAGCTTGCATGTCCATGACCGGACTGCCCTCACTTTTTTTCTAGCCCTGTTGGGCCAATTTCTTGCCGAGCACTGGTCCTAGAATGCAGAATACGCATGATCAAACACAAAGAGCATTTTTTCAAAACATCTGCAATTAAGAGTTTCAAACAACTGGACCATCTAGATAGATATTTTACCCCCATCCCTCCAGCCAAAAGCAGAGGGTGTGCTGGAAATATTTTCATCTCATTCTCCATCCACTTGCAAGTGGCAGCCATCTTAAAAATACCAAGGCTCACTATATTGGCATGTTGATTATCAACTGAAAAATCCATTCCACTATTCTGCTTTCCAGACTGATTCTTCCCTTTGGACTTCTAGACTGTGCTGATTAATTTTCTTTGTAAAAAATAGCATAACATGTTATTTGTAACACACATGTTCACTAGTGGGTATCTTGGTGCTGAATAACAATATTTATTACTACCCAACTGGATAGTAATCCTTTTATTAGCCCCAAGAGGATAAGGGGCTGGAAGAAGATCATGCCAGAGTTCTGAACATGGAATCGAACACAAATTCCTGCAAAGGATGCTTTAGTCCACTGAGCCAACAGATACAGAAAACAAGTGTATTTTTTTTTATTGAATAGCACACTAATCTCTCATTGGTAGATATTGTAGGAAGCTGGCTCTGTTTATACTATACCAAAATGAGGTATAGTGTGCACAGACTCAGTGGAACCCCAAAGGTAGGCAGAGGTAAAAGTAGATAGCACCTTACTCTCTATTTGTGGTAGTGTGGGTGAGCAGTAAGGCTTTATCAGAGAGTAGTGTTAAGCATTTGTTGTACACACTCAGGCAGCAAATTATGTCACACACTCAAAGACTGAACTCAGACCAATGTTTGTATAAAAATATTATTTAGTTATATTTATTTTCTAGAACCAAGCAAGTCTGGTACAAGTAAGTATAAATTGTACTTTTCAAGGCAGGGTGAACAATACAAGCAAGCTGAATGAAAATGTCTTTGTTACAGGTTTGTAAATCTTTTCAATACAGTGGAAATTACTGTTAGAGTACTTTTGATTACTTTTCAGATTACTTTATGGATTACTTTTTCTTCTCAGTGTGATATGCCTAGATATCATACTGGGACATTTCCTAGAGAAAGGTAAGTAAAGCAGTTTTCAATTATTTGTAGATTTTCAAGTTCTCATTCAAAACCAACTCCACACGGAACAATTTTCAAGAAAAACAGTCAATGCAATCCTACGGAAGGAAATTGAGTTATCTGTTTACAGATAAGTAGTTATTTGTGGGAGTTGGTATTCTGGGGTTAGAACCAGGGTTCCCCCAGGGTCAAAGATGCACACTCAAAGCACCCTCAGCGGCACTAGGGCGGCCGGGTGCAGAGTGCTGAGGCCCAATGTTATCCATTGAGGGATAGGGGTCTCCGGTTGGTGGCTGCTCACGAGCAGGCCACAAGGTTGTTAGGCTCAGGGCAAAGGGGGATCCGAGTTAGCACACAAGGTGCACCCGCAGCGGCGCAGGGACGGCTGAGTGCAGGGTGCTGTTGTGGGGTCGGGTGCCCTGTTGTTTTCAATGGGGATTCTCGGGTTTGGGTTTTAGCTGCAGGCTTGGTCCAGGAAGACTTCCGGGAGGAACCAACAGCTGGGCACGTAAGTTGGAGGGCTTGGGGACATAGGTGCACCTCAGGTTCTTTTCTCCAGGGCGCAGGGCGGCTGGATGCAGGGGTGTCTTTTGAGGCTGGATTTCACCTTACCAGGCCACTCGCGGTTGTGGGGGTTTCCGTGCAGAGGCTGCAGGCGACGTCAGGGAGTCCTGGAGGGGTCAACCCACAGTGGACTCGGACTCTGGAGCACTGGGGGACCTCACTGGGACTGGTGGGCCACTTGAACCCGGGCCGTAGGTGACGGGAGCAGTGGTGGTTCCAGGCGTCCGGTTTCTTTGACCTCAGCAGGCTCCGAGTCTTACTTTGGAGATTCTTTTGAACAGAGCTGCTGTTCACAGGAGAGCCGGTCTTTGTTGAAGGCAGTCAGTCCTCAAGGGGTTCTGGAGGTTGCTGGCTGCAGGACAAGGCGACTTTTGGCGCAGGATCTCTGGAAACTGCAGACCGGCAGGTAGGGCTGGGGCCAAGTCAGTTCTTCTCTGCAGTCTCCTCTGCTGGGTGTCTTCTTTCGTCCTTCTTCTTCTTAGGTTGCGGGAATCTGCCTTCTTGGTTCAGGGCTGCCCCCTAAATACTATATTTAGGGTCATTTTAGGGGTCTTGAGGTCAGTAGCCAATGGGCTACTGACCTTAGGGACTACACCCTTTGTGTGCTCACCCCACGTGGGGGGTGGGCACAATCCCTAATCCTGATTGGAAAGTGCCTGCCATCTGCAAGATGGCAGGCACTGAAGAGTGGGCTTCAGCTCGCCTCCCCCACCTCAGGGGTGGAGTTGGCAGAGGTGGGCACACCTTCTGGGCTGTGCTAATTTTTCCCACCTGCCTTCCCGACGAAAAGAACGGGAGGCAGGAAGGGGGTCTGCTCCTGACAGCAGGAGAGGCTGGGGGTCGCATTACAAAGGGGGCAAAGCCTTTGAAGCTCCCCTGTCACAGATGGCTCTTCCTGGCCTGGGAGAGATGTGACCCCCTCCGCCCAGGAAAGGCTTTGTTTGTGGGCTCAGGGAGCGAAGGCTCCCATCCCAGGGGTCCAGAAACATGTCTCGTGGTGGAAGGCTGGTGTGTACCAGTCAGGGAACCCACCAGAGGCTGGTCGTTTTTCAGGGGGCATCTCTATGATGCCCTTTGAGTGCATTTTTCATTAAATCCCACACTGGCATCATTGTGGGTTTAATGTGCTGAGAAGTTTGATACCAAACTTCCCAGTTTTCAGTAAAGCCATTATGGTGCTGGGGAGTTTATAATGACAAACTAACAGCCCCATATACTCTTAATGGCATTACTGCACTTACAATGTCTAAGAATGGGTCTAGACACTGTAGGGGTACAGGGCTCATGCACCTGTACCCTCACCACTGGTAAAGTGCACCCAGCTAGAGGGGTGGCTGACCTATGCTAGGGCAGTGGGTTGTAGGCATGGCACACAGGGATGTGTGCCATGTCGACTCTTCACTTTGTTCTGCACCAAAACACGCAGCCTGCAATGGCAGTGTGTGTGTGTAAAGATACAGGGCTTCTAAAGGTGACACAATATTTGCTGCAGCCCTTAGAGGCCTTCCCTGGTCACAGTGCCCTTGGTACCCATAGTACCTTTTACAAGGGACTTACATGTGGCCGGAGAGGTGCCAATTGGGGGTACAAAGGTACAGTTTTGGGAAAGAACACAGGCCCTGGGAACCTGATTGGTAGGGACCCATGGGCACATCAAGTCAAAGTGCATCAGTAGTCAGGCAAAAAGTGGGGGGGCTACTGCAACAGAAACCCAGCTTCCTACAGATATGCATTTCATAAAAGCAGAACTAAAAAAATACAAATTGAGCTTCTTTTCTAGTAGAGTTATTTAACCAGTGGACACAATTGTGTTGTACTTTTAGAAAATTGTGAGCACTTTACCTCACCCACACTGAAATGGAAAGTGGTTTTGGTTCTTCTTAATATAAGAACTGAAAAATATTGTATAAAGACGCTCCTTACTACATCCTCAATTTCAGGATCTAATGGCAAAAGAGAAGGACAGAATTGACAACAAGATACTGCAATGAATTTATAGTTTTCTCAGATACACTTCTATGAATCATAGAACTACACTGGCACCATCATTTAAATAAGGTTAGATCCATGGCAATCTAGTTTTAAATATCCTGGAAGGGGATGTTTTGCTGTGTACTACAATACACATGAAGTTTTCATGCAATTGTGATGCAGAATTAAAACATGGCAGCACAAGAAAGAAAATTGCTTTAGCCCAAGCAAGAATTTGGTGCTGAAGCCATTCCACCAAATGACATAAAAAACTCTGAGAAAAACAGTTTCTGGATTGTATTTCCCGTTTTAAAATAAAATTGTTGTAATACCATGATTATCTCGTGTCTGGATGCTACTGTGAATTCATGAAACTCTCAATGTAAGTGAGTGTGTACAGGCCTGAATCCTGAGAAAAAATGTGATGGATGGAACTTTCAAATTTATCTCAGCCACCAGGATATACATGGACTGCATTCCAGTCTATTGTATTGTAGCCCCTATGCTCTCTGTGCCATAGGACTTCCGATAAATCACAAAATGAGGCCTAAAAAGGCTAAAACTGGTCTAGCATTGTTTTTGCTCCCATTCATTTGTAGGAATCCTCAAAATTAGGGCTGGGCTGTTACTCTTGGGGCACGACCAAGACTCATATGCATAATAGTGGTCACTGCTTGGAGTAGCATCATGCGCAAAAAGATTTTGGTCTAGAATGCAACCCAGAGTAATTAACTCTTTCAATACCAAAGTGTTTGCACACCTCTGTGCAAATGCATTTAAAATAAATAAATAAACAGTATTCGATTATTCAAGCACATGCACTTCTTTAGTTTGTGAACTTACATAACTATATGGTTTTTGGCACTTCGAAGGCAATATATTAGTGCAAACCCACATCAATATCACATTGCTGCCTGAAGATGTATTAAATCATGTAGAGATATTGACATTTTTAACACATTTCTTCAATATTTTGTTGCGTGTCTCAAATGGAAACACATAAATTCGAGAACATTAACTAAGGAAATGTTGCTTTGTTGCCCAGCAAAATGTTTATATTTTCCTATGAAATGTAGTCTACACACTGGACAATCAGTTACGTAATGGTAGCGTAGGTTACACAATTGTTACAAAGTTACTGTTTGCGGTGTAGTGTACATTTGGTGACAGATATGAAACTCAGGATCATATGGAAAGTACAACAATTATATATTTAAAAGTGCTGCACAAATTAAAAAATCTATTGCTGCAAGCAAGACCTTGTTTGCCCTAACTAGCAGACCAGTAGAACACTCCACACTTGGCATTTGTAGGATTTTAAGCAATTTTTGTTTTTACAAAACATGGTAATTCCCTCAAGTCTCCTTTCCACAGGAATATATCCCTGCCAAAGCTTGTTTAAGGTATCTGTATTTTGGTCATATATATGTATATATATACTAGCCTGGGGGGAGATATAGTACAGCCATATATGTTAACACCTACACATCCTAAAGTTTTTATCACTGGGTGACAGACCTCCATCACCCTGATTGCTCACTGTGAGATCATGCTGAATGTGATGTTTGTCACATTTTTTGATTTTTTTTCCCCAAAACATTGTAATTCCCTTGAGTATCCCTTGCACCGGCAAGGGTTGACCCCCCCCCCCAACCTTTGCTCCTTTGGGTCTCTTGAGCGTGGGGCTACCTAACATGTTTAGGTTTTCTATGGGTTCTAGTTGCACATTCGATAAACTGAGTGAAGTGCATTTTAGAAAATTGGAAAGCAACTGCAAGTGAAATCTTGGTTTATAGTACCTGTCTTTTTGGTCAGAGATATCACTCCATGGCTGTATGGAAATATAACACAAGCATATATTTTTAACATCTACACATCATAAGGTTTCTATCACTGGCTGCTAGACCTCCCTGCACGAACAACACATTTGTCAGATTTTCCAACATTTGTTTTCCCCAGTACATGGCTGTTTCCTTCAATATTCCACAGAGAGGAAATATCCCTCCCAAGATCTAAGTCTGTGTTCCTCTTGCTCTTTTGAAAGTTGGGGTTATCAGACATATATATGTGGTTTCCACTGGTTTGACAAAAGGATCCACACACCAGAAACCCAAAATGTTTTGTTAAGGGAGATTCCATGGGGAGTGTCTTAAATAATTGGGCACAGGGTCAGCCTGCATCAAGGGGAACCCACCACCCCCAGACATTTCTAATAACTAGAGACACAGGGGAATCTATGGTGATGTAGCTTGCATGTATCCTAACACTTGGTGTATTGCAGTAGAATAATAAATAAAGACAGAAAGAAGGTATAGCAAAGGAAGCAAAGAGAAAAGCATCATGGAAAACACCCAAGGCAGGAGTGTGGCACAAGAAGCTGTACAGTATCTTAGGAACAGAAAAAAGGAGCCTTTTGTCCTCTCAAGAGGCAAGACGGGCAGCAGGCCAACATGTCCTTGTTCCATACATCCCATGTGTTACCAGGGTTAATGATGGTTTGCTCTGAGCAACCAGACATTTGATGAAACTGGTGCCTTCTCACCAAATCAGGGACATGTCATGGCATTCTCCAACTACCCAATCTAAGATCTTATATATGTCTTAAAAGGCTTATAGTTTTTTCAAAATGTAGCATTTTATAGCCAACAATGCAGTCAATATTTCCATCATAAAAATATACGAAATCTTTGTCCACCATAAGCCTAAAAGAGTGGAGGGGTTCTGTTTCCGACAGAGAGCTATGGGTAATCCATGCTCTAAAATAAATTGTGTAATAAGCTGCCTCATAAGAGATACACCCAATCTTTCTCCAGGTAGCCCAGTAAATTCACCAGTGGATCAAGTGAGAGAGTAATTCCCGTAATGTCCTTAATGAGGTTTACCAAGACCTCCTAATAGGATTGAGCCTGTGGACAAGACCACTAAATGTGAGCCGTCATGCGCCTTGGCTGACAACCCCTCCAGCACATACCAATGGACTGGAACATGCCAAAGCCAATGAGAGGGGAGGGGAACAGTTATGTAGGAAAGGTCCTCAGTTTCGCCGAACTGAGAGTTGTGGCGCAGCGGTCAGCGTAAATGACTCCAGAGCGCGGGGCTCACAGTTCAATTCCCGGCAGCAGTTCAGTTCAGCATCATATGACTCTGGGCAATAGCTCACTTAATCACCCTAATGGCCCCCAGTGGCTGGATGCCCTTAGGGGTGATAAGTTGCGCTTTACAAATCTGGAATTATTTGATATACATAAACCAAAAGTGGAGGGTGTCTCCCAAAACAAGCAGTCACTATGCCCTGCTCCTTAGTGCTCACCAGGCACACTACATGTGTTCTTATAGAAGCCTCACCCACATGCTAATCATGTGGCATGCTTCATCATCGGTTCCTCACCTGGTGAGGTACTGACTACCAGGTGGGCTCAACCTCGCAGTGGGAGGGAGCACTTTGATATTCTCTATGTTCTTAATAAGCTATTAGGACAGAACATTTTCAAAATGTCTCTGGGGAACCCTAAACCAATGCTTTAATAGGAGAAGTCATATGATATGGTTAAAGACATAACATGCCACAAAGAGGCATTTACTGAGCCAGTGTGTCTATTCTAGGTCAACATGTTTCATCTGCTTCACAAGATGTGCAGATTTCATCAGGATCTCTGAGGCCCGAGCATGGCCTTAATCCTAACTGGAGTCAAATTCCATCTGGTGAGCACCTTGAAAGTACTCTCCTTTGGTGCAGATGGTGGTGGCCCCCACTTGTCTATATAGCCTCTCACTCTTTATCTATGTCTCTTACCAATATTTTTTTTCATTTTGCCATTAAATTTATTGGGTACAGGGTTCGGTCTATATCCAAAGCCTGGTAAAGGTGAAAGATACCCTTTTAATTGGAGGCTTGATCAAATATGGTTTCTGTCTTGGTCAACTTACATTCATCCTGTGCTCGTCTCCCTCCCATACTAGCCCAGTGCAAGGCTTGTGTCATTTTAAATCTATCTCTTCCCTGGGGGAGGTATACAACTTTGCAGTCCTCAGAGTCATTAGTCCTCAGGGTGCCGTTATCAAAAATTCACAGAGTCTATGTGGGCCCACCCGTCCGTGACATGAAAATGTTGGTTATGTGGCCTGGTGGAAAGTCAGGGTTGTGTATCAATGGAGTCAAAGGGGACGGGAGGTTTGTGATCCGCTTTGGGCAAGCCAGTTCATTCTAGTGCTCCAATAATGTACGTTTGATGTATGAAAGTGTAGCCTTATGTGGTCTGTGGAGTTAAGGAAGCCAGAGTAAGTGCTGCAATGAGATGGGTGAGCGTCTCCTCAAATAACCAAGGTTGTGTCCTCTCCAACTGCATCCATTCTATAGCTTGGCAGATCAGGGCCTCTTTTATGTAGAAGACGTATATTGAAAACAGAGTTCCCCTCTAACCTGAGACCTATAAAGGGTGACCCTCTCCATCGTTGGGGACATGCCCTCTCGTGTGAAGGAGAGAAGATGGGATTGGATCTCTTTCAGTACCCATTCAGTAATAACCAGAAGGAGTATTTGTGCTACATAAAATTAATGGGGGGGAATACATTTTGATGCTGTTGAATCTACATATCCAGGTCGAGCCTACCCCACCGATACAGGTCTTTAAAAAGGGTATCTAATTGTGGAGGAAAATTGCAATTCTTTAGATCATTGCCTTGCACCAGTATTTATATTTCCAGATACAGCAAGTGCCCCTCCATGAGTGTGTGTAACCTTCAGTTTGGAGGCACTGAGGTATACTCGGGGTCAGGCCCACCAACCCCACCTACTCAGACTTGGTGTAATTAATACGAAAACCTGACACAGCAAAGAAGGTCTCCAGGTCCAAAGACTTGGCTGAGTTGGTCAAGAAACATACGTCATCACAAAAAGCACAAATGTGTTCATGTTGCCATTTAATGTAAAGCCATGTCTGGACCAATTAGCTGTGATTCTCTGAATAAGAGACTCCATTGCTGAAGCAAATATTAAAAGCAATAAAGAGAATCCTAATCTCATTTGGAGTGCAAGTATGATGCTCTGAGACATCTCCCTATTGTTTTTAAAAAAGTGTGACATGCCAGGGCCTGTGGTTGTTTTAGAAAGAAGTTTGCAGAAACATCCCCAATTTGCCCTGTCAAAAGCTTTGTCTGCATCAAGTGAGAGGAGGACCATCTGTGTTTTGCTTTTGGGTATGATGTCAATGAGGTAAACAGCCCAACATGTGTTATTGCTATTGTGGCATCCTGGGACAAAATCTGATTGAAAGGGTGAAATCAACTGCAGCCAGACTGGTTCAGGCGTGTGATTATGGCCTTTTTAAAGTTCTTTATATCATTGTCAAGGAGAGCTATTGAGCAGTAGGATCCACAGCTCAAGGGGTCTTTCCCTGGTTTCAGAAATACAGTGATCACTGTGTCTAACATCGTTTCTGTGACGCTCTGGGATTCTCCCATGAAGTTAAACAGCTTAGCTGGAGAGGTTCTGCTAAAATAATCTGGATGAAATGGTTAGTAAAACAACATGGGGAAGCCGTCCTGGCCCGGTGGTTTATTCCGTGCAACCCCTAAATGGCAAGCATGATCTCCAATGACATGACGGGCATGGTTACATCCCAAGGAATTGCAGGGTCTAACACTGGAGGGTTATAAGGCAATAAGTATAGATCCTGAGTGTGAAGATCCAGCGGTTGCCCGGTACATAATTCAATGTAATATTCAGCATACCAGGGGTACATGATACTACAGTGCCATCAATGGCCTTCAGTTTTTGTATAAACTTGTAGTCGGAATTGCCTATATTTTAAATGGTAAAAGATGGTCTGCCTTGTCTCCTCTCTCATAGTACTTATTTCTCATATACATTTTTTGGCTTTCTCACCAATTGAAAACTGTTCTAATGCCCCTCCACCCGGGCTTTGAATAGGCACCAACAAGTGCGTGGAAGGCAATCGGTCTTATGTTGTTGTTCAAGAGCTTGCATCTGGGACTCAAGTTCTAGTTTCTTCTCTTTCACCAGCATTCGAAAAAATTGGCAATGTGTGAAATAGATTCACCTCTCACGACTGCCTTTGCAGTGTCCCATACCATAGCGAGTGAGAGGTTCCAGTTTAATGCTCTTGCAAATAATGATGAATAGTATCTGCAATTAAATATAATCTCTCTCACATGTGTGTGCAGTAGACGCCTTAAGGAGGCCCAGAATTTTGATGCCCTCCAACAGCACCTGTAACATGCCACATGTAGTCTGTCTTGGGATGGACCTTTCTAATGTTTTGTCCAGAAGAGTGATAAAGTCACCCCCACAATCAAAGAACCCCAGCAACAATGCTTCAACACAGGGGAAAAGTGATTGATAAAACATGTTTCTCCCTTCACTGGAGCCATATATTTAAAAAACGGTTAGTTCTCTGTCTTGTATGCTATCCCTTATGCCGACCAATACACTGCTGACCCTCATAGGAGGGAGTCAAACTGAAGCAGGTCCCTTCTTAGTAATATGGCAGAGATCTTGGTGATTGCATGAAAATTGTACTGGCGGGGAAACTAATATGATTTAAGACGATATATATCTTGTCAAAGGAGGTGCATCTCCTCTTAATAGTGCTATATCATAACCCTTATCATTTTTGAATTTTCGAATTGCTTGTCTTTCAATCAGGGAGTTAAGGCCTAGGACCTTTCTGGTTACCACTTTAATGTCAGCCATTAAAGTGTAGTGACCTGCCATTTCCTCTATTGCTAAGAATTATCATGCTCACTGAATCTTTCAGGACAGAAACTACCCCTTCACTTGTCATCCTAGTTGGATTTGTGACCAATGATGCTGATCGCAGCCCTTCTCTCTTCCTCCCCCTTACCTCCCACCCCATAAACTCCTAAAGCACCTTGTTGATATAAATATGAAAATAGTATTCAACATAGAAACAGAAATAAATGAAACGCAGTGACTTTGAATCAGGTCAATTAGGGTGTTCAAAAACATCCCAGAAGCAGAGAGACGGTTTCTGGGTCAAATGATCCGTGATACCCCCGCCCCCACAAGGGACCACACAATAAATATTGCTTATAAAGGGGATTTTGTGTATATGATAGAAATAATCTATTGGTGTCAAATAAGGCATCTCGTATGGGTCAGTGCGAGCCAATCTAAGGTCCAAAAGACCATGAAGTGAAGAATGTACAAGGCTAGGCGACAGGGATCAAGTTATCAAGGTAAATGCTGCAATATTTTTCCAAATCTGTGATTCGTTCTTTTTGTGTGACAGAAAACTCCAAACCTTCAGGCAAAGGGCAAAAGTCATACACTGAATGTTTCCACACTTCTCTCAAAATAAACAGTACCCCACATAGATACGTGGGCCTATTGCAAGGGACAGAAATAGGCCAAAATTGTGAGCATGTGAAGACCACTTAGACACTATATTGACTTCTCACAATCACATATTTTTGGTTATTGCTGTCAGCAATGATAGGCCTGCCCACCAGATGGAACACGCTTTGCTGCTCCCAACACATTCCAGAACTTTCCATCACAGACATGTGAAATCCTTATTTTATCCAATGCAGGGAATTCTGGGTAAGAAAAGTGTGGGGATCCTGAACAGCGACACCATCCAGGAACCCTCCAGGTATCTAGAGTTCAGAATTGTCTGGAGTTGGTAGGTTTCCCTAGGTGGCAGACAACCACATGCCCAGACACCTGTTTAGTTTTTTTATTTTTCGTAGAAAAAATCCAAACAGCTCCTCGCTTCTTGCTGGGGCACAGACACCCTCATACATACGTGCCCTAATGAGGACCCCAAAGGCAGTTTGTATTTTTTCTTACCTATAGAAAAATCCACACACCACCTAGTTCTCACTGGGTGGCAGACACTGACACTCACGTTTGCACTCAAGGGATGAACCAAGTGCTGTTTCGTTCTCCTTCTTCAGTTCAAACAAACCTATCTACCATCAAGTTAAAGAACCATAATAGGAACTAAATATCTACCCCATGCACAAATCTATTCATGTGTGAGATGTAAAGATTTGGGGCGACTTGTATTCAAATTAAAAACTCCATATCATGTATTGGAGTTGATATATCAACAGTGGGTTTTCTGATTTAGTAAGGTTCCCACTAATGTGATTGTTGACTGCAGCAGTGCCATAAATCACAACATTAAACTGATGTATCAGATTTTAGTAACTAAAATACAGTTTCTGGACCTTATAACAGAAATCCAAAATAACCAGTTACAGGTGTGGTGCAGCAGCCAGGGCAGCTGACTTCGGAGCACAGGGTTCACGGTTCGATCTCCGGCAGCAGCTCAGCTCAGCACCGTGTGACTCTGGGCAATAGCTCACTTAATTTCCACTACGGCCCCCAGCGCCTTGAGACCCGTAAGGGTGAGTAGCTGCGCTATATAAAAACGGACTTACATTTATACAGAAAGATTCATAAAAGCAAAAGCAAACAATGCAGTTCTCAACTTTGACTGCTAGCATCCAACACACCAGCTACTTATTTGAAGTCTGGCTCTGCTTCATAGGGATCTTGATTGAAGTTCCAAACATTCCATGCACATTGCCTGCAGGGACCCCTATACACTTAGGGGTCGATTCCGATTCGGGCCGGAAAAAGCACCGACCGACTCGGAGCCGGAAAAATTACCGACCGACACGTACCAGTGGCGCCCGACACGCCAAGTACGATGCAAGCCGCGATAAATCCGACCGACACGTCAGGAAACCAAGCCGACCGACCGAGCCGCTCGGAAAATAGCAATCCGGCCGGAAAAACACGCGAATCCAACCCGACCGACACGCACCCGGAACAAATCCGACCGAATCGTACCCGCCAACTCCAACCCGCAAAGTACGATGCAAGGCGCGAAAAACACGACCGAGTCGGACGGAGGACAAGCCGTACGACCGACACGCATACAAAACCGAGCCGAAGCAACACAATACACCGCGACCGACGCGTACGCAGCATACAAAACTGCACAAACACAGCGTGAGCGAAGCGGAAAACACCGTGCTGAGACCAATGCAGGGTCCGACTCGGTCACAAGAACGTTTCCAACATATACAAACAGCACAAAGGAAAAATCAACCCAAAAAAGGCCAAACAAGCAATTACCAAGCCAATAAATACTGGGGGGGTGGGGACAGAGAACAAAGACACACCCACAACTCCACCTATATAAAGGACACAAATCACTACCATGAGCCTTTGCAAATGCCATTCCACTGCCAGCACCCAAGAGAAAGCAACCACACACCCACAGCTCATCCCTCACACAAGCCACACACCATCAGCACACCAACAAATACCTACCTCACATACACCCAGCACAACACACACCCACACACCCTCACCTGCACACCAACACACACATCACCCACCATCACCACCCATCACCATGCCCCCAAGAAGAATCACAAGTTCCTAGATTGTGAATTGGAAGTCCTGGTAGACGAGATCCTCAGGGTAGAGCCACAGCTGTTTGGCACATTGGTCCAACAGACCCCCATGTCTCAGAAAACCAAGATGTGGGAGAGGATCATCAACAGGGTGAACGCCCAATCACCATGTCGGCGCACAAAGACCGACATCCAGAACAGGTGGTATGACGTGCGCAGGAGAGTGCGGAGACTGCTGAAGCAAGACTACATCAACAGCCAACACACCGGCAGTGGCCCTCCTGCCAAGCCAATATACCTCAGGCCCTGGGAGGAGAAGGTGCGGGCCATCCTACCGCCAGTGAGCATATATGGACTAGAGGACATCCCAGAGCCTGGTGAGTACACAACAAATGTACACAATATACTGCCACAAAACACACACATCACTGTCAAGGGGAGAGTCAAACCATGCACTCATAGCAATTACACAGCAACTAGAACAGAATCATCCCAAAATGTGTATGTCAGTCAGATAAACACAACACATGCCATCCAAAAGTCACATCCAACTGTGCCAACACATGTACAAACACAACCACAACTACAGCTAGGCAGTGGCACAAATAGAACTAACACACACATCCACACATGTAGCCACCACAACAACACCAACACACAGTGAAGACCACTCAAAGGAAGGAATTCTGTGTATGCTGGCCAAGTCAGTGTAGCCAATAGCATCATGGGAGTCGCAGTCACACATATTGCCCCCCACAACTGTCCCATCAACACCACCATGAACCATGCGCACATCACAGGGAGTGGAGAAGGACTCACAAGATGGCTGACACTGGCTACTGCTGTGAGGAGCACAAGGCCCTGCTGCCAACTGTGCACCAACAAACAGCAGGACACCACTGACTGACATCCTGAGAGACAACTTACACTCCCTGCAATGCAAGCACAGTTCCATGGTGGGATATCTGGCTGGCTGGGTGGGAAGGGGGACTTGCAGCACTGACCATAGTCACCAGCACCTCCCCTCACACCCCCCCAACACAAACTCCACAGTACCCACCTGGTAGAATGCAATGCCCTCCATCCTAACACAAGATCCCACAAAGCACCACCACCCTGGGTTATGTTGTGTGAAGCACAGGGACACTCTTGGGACTCTTAGCCAAACAACTGCCAGGACAACACTCCCAGCCATCCTGTCAGCACAGCCAGCCCACCCCACAGGGAAGCAGAGTCAAAAGGAAGGAAGCATGGGCATGCTGGGAAGGGGGTGGAGGCAATAGCATGATGGGAGTCGTAGTCACAGACATTGCTCAGCCTCACAACTGGCCCATCAACACCACCCTGAACCATGCTCACATCACAGGGAGTGGAGAAGGACTCACAAGATGGCTGACACTGGCTACTGCTGTGGGGAGCACAAGGCCCTGCTGGCAACTGTGCACCAACAAACAGCAGGACACCACTGACTGACATCCTGAGAGACAACTTACACTCCCTGCAATGCAAGCACGTTCCATGGTGGGATATCTGGCTGGCTGGGTGGGAAGGGGGACTTGCAGCACTGACCATAGTCACCAGCACCTCCCCTCACACCCCCCCAACACAAACTCCACAGTACCCACCTGGTAGAATGCAATGCCCTCCATCCTAACACAAGATCCCACAAAGCACCACCACCCTGGGTTATGTTGTGTGAAGCACAGGGACACTCTTGGGACTCTTAGCCAAACAACTGCCAGGACAACACTCCCAGCCATCCTGTCAGCACAGCCAGCCCACCCCACAGGGAAGCAGAGTCAAAAGGAAGGAAGCATGGGCATGCTGGGAAGGGGGTGGAGGCAATAGCATGATGGGAGTCGTAGTCACAGACATTGCTCAGCCTCACAACTGGCCCATCAACACCACCCTGAACCATGCTCACATCACAGGGAGTGGAGAAGGACTCACAAGATGGCTGACACTGGCTACTGCTGTGGGGAGCACAAGGCCCTGCTGCCAACTGTGCACCAACAAACAGCAGGACACCACTGACTGACATCCTGAGAGACAACTTACACTCCCTGCAATGCAAGCACGTTCCATGGTGGGATATCTGGCTGGCTGGGTGGGAAGGGGGACTTGCAGCACTGACCATAGTCACCAGCACCTCCCCTCACACCCCCAACACAAACTCCACAGTACCCACCTGGTAGAATGCAATGCCCTCCATCCTAACACAAGATCCCACAAAGCACCACCACCCTGGGTTATGTTGTGTGAAGCACAGGGACACTCTTGGGACTCTTAGCCAAACAACTGCCAGGACAACACTCCCAGCCATCCTGTCAGCACAGCCAGCCCACCCCACAGGGAAGCAGAGTCAAAAGGAAGGAAGCATGGGCATGCTGGGAAGGGGGTGGAGGCAATAGCATGATGGGAGTCGTAGTCACAGACATTGCTCAGCCTCACAACTGGCCCATCAACACCACCCTGAACCATGCTCACATCACAGGGAGTGGAGAAGGACTCACAAGATGGCTGACACTGGCTACTGCTGTGGGGAGCACAAGGCCCTGCTGGCAACTGTGCACCAACAAACAGCAGGACACCACTGACTGACATCCTGAGAGACAACTTACACTCCCTGCAATGCAAGCACGTTCCATGGTGGGATATCTGGCTGGCTGGGTGGGAAGGGGGACTTGCAGCACTGACCATAGTCACCAGCACCTCCCCTCACACCCCCAACACAAACTCCACAGTACCCACCTGGTAGAATGCAATGCCCTCCATCCTAACACAAGATCCCACAAAGCACCACCACCCTGGGTTATGTTGTGTGAAGCACAGGGACACTCTTGGGACTCTTAGCCAAACAACTGCCAGGACAACACTCCCAGCCATCCTGTCAGCACAGCCAGCCCACCCCACAGGGAAGCAGAGTCAAAAGGAAGGAAGCATGGGCATGCTGGGAAGGGGGTGGAGGCAATAGCATGATGGGAGTCGTAGTCACAGACATTGCTCAGCCTCACAACTGGCCCATCAACACCACCCTGAACCATGCTCACATCACAGGGAGTGGAGAAGGACTCACAAGATGGCTGACACTGGCTACTGCTGTGGGGAGCACAAGGCCCTGCTGGCAACTGTGCACCAACAAACAGCAGGACACCACTGACTGACATCCTGAGAGACAACTTACACTCCCTGCAATGCAAGCACGTTCCATGGTGGGATATCTGGCTGGCTGGGTGGGAAGGGGGACTTGCAGCACTGACCATAGTCACCAGCACCTCCCCTCACACCCCCCCAACACAAACTCCACAGTACCCACCTGGTAGAATGCAATGCCCTCCATCCTAACACAAGATCCCACAAAGCACCACCACCCTGGGTTATGTTGTGTGAAGCACAGGGACACTCTTGGGACTCTTAGCCAAACAACTGCCAGGACAACACTCCCAGCCATCCTGTCAGCACAGCCAGCCCACCCCACAGGGAAGCAGAGTCAAAAGGAAGGAAGCATGGGCATGCTGGGAAGGGGGTGGAGGCAATAGCATGATGGGAGTCGTAGTCACAGACATTGCTCAGCCTCACAACTGGCCCATCAACACCACCCTGAACCATGCTCACATCACAGGGAGTGGAAAAGGACTCACAAGATGGCTGACACTGGCTACTGCTGTGGGGAGCACAAGGCCCTGCTGGCAACTGTGCACCAACAAACAGCAGGACACCACTGACTGACATCCTGAGAGACAACTTACACTCCCTGCAATGCAAGCACGTTCCATGGTGGGATAACTGACTGGGTGGGTGGGTGGGTGGGAAGGAGGTCTGGCTGTCAACCAAACACAATCAATGCAGACCATGTTCACACCCCAGAGAATACATAGAAATGCCCAAATAATGCAGGACAATGTGCCACACCAATATCAACCCCTGACTGTGACGACTTAGGACAATACAATGTACAGGCCCGCACCCAGAGGCACAGTCACAACTGTCAGGTGTGTCAACCACTGATGCCTGCAGAAACATGACATACATTGTTTGTGTCTCCCAAAAACAGGTGATGATAGGGACACAGCAGCAGACGCTGAGGAGTCCCAGTCCCAGGCTCAAGAGGATGCCGAGCTCACTGGCGTCGTACAGCCTCTGTCCTCCTCGGACGATGAAGAACAACCTGGCACATCCGGTGCAAGTCAACATGCTGCACCAGCAGGACCACCAGCTGCAGCACCAGCAGGTCCACCAGCTGCACCCCTGCACCCACCCCTCCAACGACTGTCACCACGAATACCATCCCTGCCGACATGGACAGAATAAGGAACAACACCAGCGCAGTGACCCTGGACCAACCTGGGGCCATGGACACCACCACCAACCCCCAAGGTGGACCAGGGTTATCTGTGCGTGCAACTGCACACACTGCACATGTCAGCAGGGGTGGTGGGAGGGGTGGGAGACAGAGGTCGCTGCTTGCAGACGTTGCTGGTGTGCATGAAGACCCACAACTGGTACGCATAGCTGATGCGTACCAGTCCAGCACCGGAGAGCTCAGCCAGGTAGTGGGGCTCCTCAGAGACATCAAACAGCAGCAGGCTGCCCATCATGCCCGCTTGGACTCCCACATGTCCCACGTGGAGTCACACATGTCACGTGTGGACTCCCACATGTCACGTGTGGACTCCCACATGACCCGCGTGGAGTCCAAGTGGGATGTACTACATGAGATGACGGCGGTGCACAGGGACATTTTACAATGCCTCCGCCAGATGAACAGCAACCAGTCCACACCTCCCTGTGTGCCAACAACATCTGGTACCGAACAAACTGCAACTGCCACAGGGAGGGAGGAGGACTCTGGCGGAGAGTCCCCTGCACCGCAGCAGCCTGCACTTGAGGGCCCCCCCCAAGAAGAGGGGTCGTCCGAGGAGGGGAAAGTGAGAGGCTGATGGCCAAGCGCAACTCCCAGGAAGCCTGAACCTGTTCTGGATTTTCGCCTTTGTGCACAGACTGTTCACCCTGTTGATGGCAACACTACTCCCACACATTGCATGGGGAGTACAAGTTGGAACAATGTGTCAGACAACTGTGGCCCCGATACTGGGGATCCTGTCTACCTGGACTTTCTATTCATCTAGGAACTTGGGATTGCAAGATTCATGTACAGCACAATCCATCCTATGCACTATTATCACAGATGTATCACAATAAACACAATAATACACCATACTTGCCTCTGTCGTGATTCCAACGTGGGTGCTGTTATGGGGATGATGAACAGCAAAATTACACTGTGTATGCGAACTGCAACAGCAAGGACAACACAGGCATGTGAGTACAGGCAACGTGACACATATGAGGGAGACACACCACCAGGGCTACACAACACATACACACCTAGGCCATCTGACTCATTGCCTACACTGATGTTGCCAGGGAAGACGGTGCAATGCACAGACACCACACCCATTCCCAGTTGTAGTCAAGTAGCCCACAGGTGCAGTAAGCAAATGGCAGTCAAATGTGTGACCACAGACAACGCACATCACTAAGTGAAGCACAGGTTTATTACACAGTAGCAACATGCCGTAACCACTACAGATGCAAGGTAACCCCACCTGGTAGCGGGCACACAGTCAACAACTGTAGACAGAAGGAAGTCCATGGGTGTGGCGCACATCACCTGTAGGGACACAACAGCTACCAGCCTGGATGTGCAATCACGTCGTCGGTGGACACAGTTGACCAAACGAATCTGAAAGTACCCTGTGAAGGACAGAAATGACACACAGTCAAAAGCAATGGAGTACAGGACAGAACAGCAAAACTCATGCACAATACATGTTACAAGATACCCACCCAGAACCAAGTTAGCATGTGAACACTGTTGGGGAGTACAGCCCACCTGTAAGCACACATCGCAACACACATCCAGTCAAGTAGCCCATGGACACACTCCAACAGCACCAGAGCACCACCCACACATCATGCCAACTCACATCATTGACATGACACCTCAGGATACTCACATTCAGCTAAAGAAGTTGGTGATGAGCTGTGTGCGGACATCACCATCACCATCATCATCATCATCGTCACTGGCATCGTGGTCCAGGCCAGGATCCTCCACAGGTGGCGGATGTTGGTCATCGTCATCCTGGATGAGAGGCAACTCCTTCCGCACTGCCAGGTTGTGGAGCATGCAGCAGACGATGATAATCTTGCACACTTTCGCAGGGGCATATGGGAGGGACCCTCCGGTCTTGTCCAGGCAGCGGAAGCGGCTCTTCAGGAGACCAAAGGTCCGCTCAATCACTCTCCTGGTCCGACCATGTGCCTCATTGTAGCGCATCTGGGCAGGTGTCACAGGGTTCCTGAGGGGTGTCAGCAACCACGGCATGTTGGGGTATCCCGAGTCACCTACGGACAGACAAGTGCACATCAGCTGACTTGGAAAAGTGGGCGGAATACTACAGATCAGATCACACACAATGGCACAAAGTCAGTACACACCGACAAGCCAGGCACGCTGGTTCTGCATCTGTGCCATCAACCTGGGGATGCGACTACTCCTCATCACAAAGGCATCGTGTGCTGAACCAGGGAAACGGGCACACACGTGTGTGATGGTCATGTCTGCAAGACACACCACCAGTGCATTGACCGAGTGGTAGTGCTTGCGGTTCCTGTAGGCCTGCTCCTGGGCCTGTGGTGGTACCAAAGCCACATGTGTCCCATCAATGGAGCCAATGACATGCGGCATCCTCCCCAGGGCATAAAAGTCACTCTTCACGTCAGTGAGTCGTCGCAGTCTAGGGAAATAGATGTACCGGTTCAGGAAGAGCAACATTGCCGCCAAAACATCGCGGAGCACATGGCTGAACATGGTCTGTGACATCCCACCAGCAGACGCCACAGTATGTTGGAAGGTACCGGTGGCAAAGAAGTGTAGGGCTGCCATCACCTTCACCTTGGGGGTCAGCGCTGTAGGATACGGCCGGCCAGGCTGCAAATGTGGGGACAACTGCACTGCAAAATCCTCAATCAGCTGCCTGGTGAAGCGGTACCGTCGGATGCTGTCCCGTTCCACCATCGTTGCCAGGTCTGGGAATGGCCGATGGACAGCAGGAGCCCTGCAGTGCAGAGGAGAAGTAAGCAAGATCGTCAGTCACCCCACATATGCGGCATTGAACACACTCAAGATCCCAACATACATCATCATGAGGCACAACTACATGAAGTGTGCAGTACCGGAACGACATGTATGGTACATACATGGCCAACATCTGTCAACACGGTCCTACAGGTGGCATCAATTTGTCCCAGGTTGGCCCATTGGATATCATGATGCTGTGTCACAGTCACCCCCAGTGACATGTGAGGACAGATGTGCCCCAGGCACCACAGCTCAACGACAGGCACATTCCCAGGGACCCTGTAATGCCACATGGACACTGGCATCACCTGGAGTATCATGTGTACACCACAACAAAACAAACATGACCCCCACAGGTAGTGGCCACACTTGCCATGGCAGGAGAGCCATGGACGTCTGTGACACACACGCACAACATCAGAGTCCATGCACACACAACGTGGATGTGGAGACTGTCTCCCATTGTGCACATGAAATCAGAGACATTGTAAACACTACATGCACAAAGACTGTGGAGGGCCATCACTATTGTGCCACTGGGACACCCTGGCTCAAACATACCGTCCCACATGGGACTCACGGGGTATGTGACATGACATACACATACACCACTGTGAAATGTGACCATGGCACATGCACAGATATGAACAGTTGCACATCACAGTGGTCACGTACACGTAACACCCAGGATCCTGTCCCCATTAACACGTGCACAGCCTGGGGGTGGCTGCCCACAGGTGACACCCACAGGACAACATGTACACCAACATACACACAATAGGAAATGCAGCCTTACATGCCTTATGATAAGGTTTGGACAGGCTGTCGTGATGTAGGTGTGCCCCTCACTCCCTGGGAGCTATCTGTGGCTGGCATATGTCCATCTGAGATAGGCATGCTGACATATGCCAGTCACATGTACAGTGATGCGTTGAACAGCAATGGACCGATCGGTGTCTCCGGCCGGCCCATTGCTTTCAATGTGTGCGGGTACGCGTTGTACCCCTGTGCGCGTTGTACTGCAATGGACCGATCGGTGCCTCCGGCCGGCCCATTGCATTCAATGTGTGCGGGTACGCGTTGTACCCCTGTGCGCGTTGAACAGCAATGGACCGATCGGTGCCTCCGGCCGGCCCATTGCATTCAATGTGTCGGGTGCAGCGTTGTACCCCTGTGCGCGTTGTACTGCAATGGACCGATCGGTGCCTCCGGCCGGCCCATTGCATTCAATGTGTGCGGGTACGCGTTGTACCCCTGTGCGCGTTGAACAGCAATGGACCGATCGGTGCCTCCGGCCGGCCCATTGCATTCAATGTGTGCGAGTGCAGCGTTGTACCCCTGTGCGCGTTGAACAGCAATGGACCGATCGGTGCCTCCGGCCGGCCCATTGCTTTCAATGTGTCGCGAGTGCGCGTTGTACCCCTGTGCGCGTTGTACTGCAATGGACCGATCGGTGCCTCCGGCCGGCCCATTGCATTCAATGTGTCGCGGGTACGCGTTGTACCCCTGTGCGCGTTGAACAGCAATGGACCGATCGGTGCCTCCGGCCGGCCCATTGCATTCAATGTGTGCGAGTGCAGCGTTGTACCCCTGTGCGCGTTGAACAGCAATGGACCGATCGGTGCCTCCGGCCGGCCCATTGCATTCAATGTGTGCGGATGCAGCGTTGTACCCCTGTGCGCGTTGAACAGCAATGGACCGATCGGTGCCTCCGGCGGCCCATTGCATTCAATGTGTGCGGGTAAGCGTTGTACCCCTGTGCGCGTTGAACAGCAATGGACCGATCGGTGCCTCCGGCCGGCCCATTGCATTCAATGTGTCGCAGTGCAGCGTTAGTACCCCTGTGCGCGTTGAACAGCAATGGACCGATCGGTGCCTCCGGCCGGCCCATTGCTTTCAATGTGTGCGGGTGCAGCGTTAGTACCCCTGTGCGCGTTGTACTGCAATGGACCGATCGGTGCCTCCGGCCGGCCCATTGCATTCAATGTGTGCGAGTGCAGCGTTGTACCCCTGTGCGCGTTGAACAGCAATGGACCGATCGGTGCCTCCGGCCCGGCCCATTGCATTCAATGTGTGCGGGTGCAGCGTTGTACCCCTGTGCGCGTTGAACAGCAATGGACCGATCGGTGCCTCCGGCCGGCCCATTGCATTCAATGTGTCGCGAGTGCAGCGTTGTACCCCTGTGCGCGTTGAACAGCAATGGACCGATCGGTGCCTCCGGCCGGCCCATTGCATTCAATGTGTGCGGGTGCGCGTTGTACCCCTGTGCGCGTTGAACAGCAATGGACCGATCGGTGCCTCCGGCCGGCCCATTGCATTCAATGTGTGCGGGTGCAGCGTTGTACCCCTGTGCGCGTTGTACTGCAATGGACCGATCGGTGCCTCCGGCCGGCCCATTGCATTCAATGTGTGCGGGTGCGCGTTGTACCCCTGTGCGCGTTGAACAGCAATGGACCGATCGGTGCCTCCGGCCGGCCCATTGCTTTCAATGTGTGCGGGTACGCGTTGTACCCCTGTGCGCGTTGTACCTGCAATGGACCGATCGGTGCGCACCCATTGACAATGGGCTTGCCTGGCAACGGACGCGTTTTCGAATATTCGAACGAGTCGGTTGCTGGAAAATCAGTTGGTCACCCACAACAATGTTGCAAAATCATGTATGTCATGAAGTTGAAATTTTGAAGGATGCTGTGGGCGTGTTTTGGTGCTGCTATTCCATGGATTGGCCAGATTCAGAAGATGCAAACGACTTGGACCTATCACTTTGGACACAAGGGACAGTATCTGCCTCTCCAGCACATATATATTGCTGCATGTTCCCCTGAGAGCCCACTTGCCTGCACTACATGCTCCAGGACGACATCTGCCACTGCACTGCTGCTGTCTCTGCCCCTCTGGACCCTGCAATGGCACGTACTGTGGAGAGAGCCCCAGCCTTCAGCCTTGAAGAGAACCAGGCCCTGCTGGACAGCCTACTTCCACAGTACAGCAAGCTGTATGGGACACCAGGGGAGCAGGTGAGTGTTCTGTGCACTGCCTTTCTGAATGTGCATTTTGTCTGACTAGCAAGGCTGAGAGTCAGCACACCACTGGCTAGCAGGCTCACTGAGTAGTTGTCACCCCCCATAGTGTGTAGTGACTTGCACTGGACAGGTATGGTGCAGTGACAGTGCTTCTGAACAGGGTTTTACTCCCCATGCAATGATACCATGTAGTGACTTCTGGAAAACTGTCCATGGGCAGCCGTGCACTGCCTGGGTACACCATGTGCCCCTGTGATTGCGACATGTATATGCAACTGTGTCATGCACGGATATGTTGCATGTGTAGTAATGGCCTTATCACTTTGTCATCCTGACAGGCTTCTGCCCATCGGAAGCATGAGATCTGGAAGGACATCGTCCGGGCTGTCCGGTCCGTGGGGGTCTACAAGCGCCGGATCCGCAACTGCCAAAAGAGGTGGCAGGACCTTCGGGGCTGGACCCGGAGGATTGCACGGGTCCAGCTGAAGCTGTCGCCTCCTCGCAGGAGGGCGGAACACGGACCCTGACCCCCCACATGCTCAGGATCCTGGCGGTGGTCTTTCCAGACCTGGATGGGCAGCTGAAGGCCAGAGAGCAGCAAGGAGGGGGTGAGTCAAAGACTGCACTGTGTACTCTGTCTAACATGCTATGTGCCCTCCTCGGGCCAGGTTGAACTGCCACAGTACAGCAGTCATGTTGTCCAGGAGCCATGTCCCTCTATTGTGCACTGCCCACTCCTCATCTGATACCCAGGTGTGGCCCTTACATGCAGGGAATTCTGTCACTTAGGACTGTGTCCTTGCAGTTTGCTTGACTCAAGGTGGGAGACAGCATCTGTTTCCCTGACTCTGTGGTGGGCATCATGGGTGGGTCCATTGCTTACACAATGCCTGTATTCTGACATGTATTCAGCGTGTTACTTTGATCTGTGGTCCTATTGCTGAGCTGATCCACCACATGTGGCTGGGGTACCTGGCACACACCCATGCTGCGGGTGGGAACAATGTTTGGGCCCCAGGAGTATGTATATGACGTGTGTCACACATACTTAGCCAGCTGCCTACAGTCCAGGGCTCATCCCTCATTCATGTGGGGCTGGACAGTCATGCCTACTCCAGGCCATACAATACACTCTGTACTCCCACTCCCGTGTATCAGAGGACACATTGTGCACAGTGATTTGACCCCTCAGGTGTCTGCCTCTGTGTCAGTGTGCTGTGGATTAGTCGCCAGGACTGCTGTGGAGTTTCTTGGTAGGGGCTCAGCATGCCACTGGAGATGTGACCATAGGAGACGATACTTGTGTGACACATAGGTGTCTGATCAGCTGCCCATGCAGACTGGGGCATGTAAATGTGAAGTTCAGGCAGCTGTTCCCCATGCACAGCAGAGTGTGAGGGGCTCAGGTTCAGAGGGTAGTGTCACAGGTCTCCCATATGTCCAATAGGTATGACCTGGACAGATGAGGGTTAAGAGGATGTGTTGTGGGGGGGATGTACATGTGCACTTGTGCAGCTCCAGGACTTGCATTCCCCATGACCTACTATTGTGACACAGTGCAGAGTGTTGTTGTCTGGCTGCAAAGTCATACATCACTGAGACAGTGATGTATGACTTTGCAGTCATGCCTCCGCCATGGCATGTGTCTACTGATTGGTGATCCTGCAGGGGAGTGACATGTGCTACATGCACACCATAGTGGCGCTGGCTATCAGGACATGGCTGCATCATGGTGTCTGTCGCTGGTATGCATCACATGCATTTCCTATTTGACTCTGGGCATCCCTTACATCCGTAAACCTGTACTGACTCAGTGGCAAGAGCTGTGATGTGTCCACACCGTGTCCTCTGCACTGTCCAACTACTGTGTACTTGGTGCATGTGTCAACACTGGGGTGTTGCAATCCAACAGACACCAGACAGATGGGTGCAAGGCCATGTGGGATGTGAGTGCCATGCTTGGCATCAGACTGACAATTGACTTCTCCTGTTCAATTAGGGCACTTTTAGCAATGTACAACTAATGATGCCAGGGCTTGCTCTGTAATGTGCTGTGCTCACAGTGGTGTGTGCGTTTGGTGCAGGTGACTGATGTCTGTCTGTTTCCCCATTGTTTGCAGATACATCCACGGCCACGGAAGGGGACAGCTCCACGGACCAGGAGGAGCCGGAGAGCCAGACTGGATCAGCAGCCGAGAGTGGTCGGAGGGACCCAGTGGCACGGAGGGCGAGGGGAGCCACACCGAGGAGTCCTCAGCAGCATCCACCTCAGCTGAGGACCAGAGCAACTCGGAGGATGACTCCCTTGTGGAGGCGGGTGTCAGCAGCCACCACACCCCAGCTAGTGTTGCTGTCCCCGCCACCACCAGCACCACCACCGCCCTCCCATCGGCTCCCATTCCCCAGGTCCGTGGAGGCTCCCATGTCCGGGAGCGTGTCTCCTTTGGGCCAGGCACCGCACCCCCTGCCCCTGTGTCCCCTGCTGCCCTGAGTGAGGAGTCTGTGTACCTCCTTCGCCAGCTCCATGTAGGGCAGACAGCCATGCTGAGTGTCCTCCATGCGCACACCGCGCTGTTGACTCAGCTGGTGTCGTTCATGGAGGGCATCTCATCGGGCATGTCTGACCTACAGAGGGGCAATAGGTCCATGGACTCCTCCCTGACGGCAGCAGTGTCCCTCCTCAAACGGTCCCTCACCCCTCCTGCCTCTGCTCCATCCACACTCCCCAGCACCTTACCCATCCCAGGCACACACACACCGGCACAGGCACACACCAGCACACACACATCCAGCACACTGACACACACGCCAATGACAAAACGCACACGCACGCACATTCAGGGGACTGAAGCCAGACTCACAGGGGATGGGGCCCTGGAACACACACACGCATCCACATGCACTGCGCAGTCCTCAGTTCCCTCTCCCTCCAAAGCACCCTCCCTTGCCTCACCTGCAACCCCAAAGTCACAGCAGCTCTTCCTCTGTGACCTCGGCCTCTTCCCCACCGATGAAGCTGCTCCAGCATCCCGGGGGAAGAGGAAGCCCACCCACACGGAGCAGAGTGCCCCTCGCCCCCGGACACCCTCCCCCAGGCGCAGACGGACTGAGGCCCCCACCCGCAAGTCCCCCGGAGTGCTAAGAGCAAGACCCCGCCACTGCCCTGCAGCTCAGGCACAAGGTCTCCGTCCTCCATCCCTCAGGCCCCCACTGCACAGGTGCCCCCACCACACCCTGCCCCAGGTTCCCCCACCCACAGATATACCATCCCCAAGATGCTCCGGCCTTCTTCCCCTGCCACTTGCTCTCCCAGCACCACACCCCCCGCTGCGCTTGTCTGTGCCACTGATGTGGTGAGGGTGTCCTCCCCTCTGTCCAACCCACCTTGCCTGTTCCCCATTCTCCTCCCCTGGAGGTAGGCACTGCAGTGGAGTCCACTACCGCCCTGTCTGACTTGGGCACTGCAGTGGCGGACCTGTCCACCCCATCTGCAGGGTCCACTGCAGTTGTGCCGGCACCCACGACATCTGTGTCATGCCCCCCAGTTGTGCCGGCACACACCATGTCAGACACCTCCACTGCAGTTGTCAGTGGCTCTCCAGCACCCACCACCCCTTCCCTGACTCCCCCTGGTGAGCCCTGATCCTGTCCCTGCGGTGCCTGGCCTGCCCCCCGGTTGCCCCTCCTAGTGGATTGTCCCTGGTATTGTGCAGGCATGCGTAGGGTGACATCTGCCAGTGTCACCCTGTTTGAACTTTGACAATGGACTGGCCATTGGCCTTTGCTCTAATTTCTTCTGGACGTCGTTATCAAACAACACATATGCTGAATAAAGCAACTTTCTTTTCTCTAGTGCTCATGCTTCAGATGTACATGTTGTTGGTGCAGCTAACCATGCCCTTGCTGCAGTGATGGTGATATCTGGTCTCATGATTATGAAGTGTTACTGTGCAGGAACCCATGTGGTCCAGGGGAATGTGTCCTATCATGTGGTGTATCCATGTCATCAATAGCAGCATCTGAGGGTGTCATGTGTTCAGTATTTGGCAATGGGTTTCCTACTTACATTGGCAATTTCATATCTGTGGCTTCCACCCCTGCACATCTGTTGTGCCTGCCATCGTTGCATTTGTCTACTTCCCTGACCGTGTTGCCATCTCCAGTGGACATGCAGGTTTGGGCATCAATGGGGAGGGACTCATCCGTGTAGTCAGTGCAACATTGCTATACAAGTGTGTTGGATCTGTGCTGATGATTCCGTTGGCACATCCATGACCAGGCTGATGTGATGGGAGCCGTCATTTGGTGCTAATTGTTGATTGTGTGACCAAGTGCTCAGCTGACATGATGGGGCCCTACTGAGGCAACATATGGCACAGCTTTCCTCACACAGGAGTGGAGTCCCCTCATGGCAGTGTGTACACGTGTGACATTGCCTGCGCCCAAGGTGTGTGTTGTATGTGCATGTCTGTGTGTTCACTTCCATTCATCTGCGCATGCTGTGATCCCTAGTGTTGTACCTGTTTGTGATGCTTGCTGACTTGAGCTATGTTCCCCCAAAGTCTTCTCCCTGTGTTCTCTGTGATGTGGGTGCATGGCACATTACTGGTCATCAGGGTGTCACCCATAGGTGTGTTTGCTGTCAGGGCAGAGTTTGTGTGCAGACGCAGATGGGTCACAGTCAGGTTTCCCTTTGGCACTTGTTGTTTGCCCCTGTCATGTGATTTCCAGTTTGTGTTATCTTTCAGTGATTGTGACACGTTGTGTGTGTGACTGCTGGCACTCCTTAGGGTCCGGGCTGCAATGTTGGTTGGTGTCTATGTGTGTTCTTTGTGGGTGACCTTGGCTTCTTCATTGGTGTGTGACTGTGGCTGGGATCCCATTGGTCGGTGTGGTATTGCCGTCATGTCCATGTACAGCGTAGTGTGCAGTGTGTCAGACATTCAGGAGTCTTGTTGAGTGTCCATGTGTGATGTGTTTCTACACCTTGGTTCCCACCCACCACCCTGGAATAGTCATGGGTGCATGTGCAATGTCACCAGTGCATGTGTAATTCACTGCTGCACATTGTTGGAGGTCGAGGGGTGTGGTCTTGAGTGTGTGCAGATGAGAGTTGTTGCCCGGCTAGGCCCCTGCCTCCATGTTGGCCTTGGCTTACTGGCCATGCTGATTGATTTGTGCTTGTGTAGGTGTGATGGTAGTTTGTTGCTCAGGACACCTGACTGTGGTTCACAGTGTGAACGACATTTAGCTTTGTCATCACAGTGGTATTTTTATTCAGCCCAGGGTCACCACATTGTGGGGGCCCTGGGGGTGGTGCTGTGGTGTGTCTGTGACTTGCTGTGTCAGTTGTTGTTCCTATGTGCCTGTGTGACATGTGTGTTTTGTGCTCCCTCTCACCTGTCAATGCCTGCTTGCCCACATAGGGGATTTGGATCCATGAGTTACCTTAGTGTGGCAGTGTATGCACATCTGTATGATTGGTATTCAGCTCTCCTCATGTGTTGTGTTGTTGCCTGGGGACACTGGCACCCCCACCCCTCACCTGCTGTGTATGATGACAGTGTTGGTCTGCCTGTTTGTGTTTGTGCATCTGCACCACTGCATTGGCATATCTTGGGTGTGCCATTGGCTGTATGTTGTTTGGTGTGTTTCCCCTGCTGTCCCTGGGACTCCTAGGTCATCGGTCAGCACAGTGATCATGGTTTGTGTGTCCCATTGCTGCCATGGTATGGTATCTGTTCACCTCACATCTGCTGTCTCCACAGGGTATCTGCATTTGTGTGCCCATTGGTGCAAATATGTGGTTCTGCATTCTGATGGTCACTTCTGTCATTGTGTCATTGATGACTGTTGACGGTCTCAGCCCCCATGGGTGTTGTTTGTCTGCACATGGCCAAAGGAATGTTTCATTTGCACTGCAGTATTTGGCTCCCCCAATTTATGTTGCAATGGGACACATACACTACTTTGCCACAGATGAGTTTTTGGTTCTGTGACCAGGAATGATCCATGCAGTTTGGCAGTTGCAGCTCTTTCTTTGTCAACAATTACCTTTTGGTCACTGTGATGATGAGGGTGTAGACCCCATTGCCACAATGGTCAAAATGTGCTTCAACTATGGACCCCACACTTGCCTTTTGGTCACTGTGATGATGGGGGTTTAGTCCCCATTGCCACAATGGTCAAAATGTGCTTCAGCTATGGACCCCACACTTGCCTTTTGGTCACTGTGATGATGGGGGTTTAGACCCCATTGCCACAATGGTCAAAATGTGCTTCAGCTATGGACCCCACACTTGCCTTTTGGTCACTGTGATGATGGGGTTTAGACCCCATTGCCACAATGGTCAAAATGTGCTTCAGCTATGGACCCCACACTTACCTTTTGGTCACTGTGATGATGGGGGTTTAGGCCCCATTGCCACAATGGTCATGGGCTGCTTGCATTGTGGGTGCCACACACATATATGTGTGGCACATGTGCTAGGGGTCACATTGTATGTTCAAAGTCATGTTCGGTGTTGTAGGCATTTGACACAGCCTGCTCACACGCTTGTCATGGTGGTGGGGGGATGTCTTAATCTTGCATTCCCTAGGTTGTGGTGTGCTTGTTGTGTCATGCATTGTCCATCCTATGAGTGGGGGTGGTAGTAGTGGTAGGCATCCAGCCCCCTGGCTAAGGGTGGTAGTAGTGGTGGGCATCCTGCCCCCTGGCTAAGGGTGGTAGTAGTGGTAGGCATCCTGCCCCCTGGGTGAGGGTGGTAGTAGTGGTGGGCATCCTGCCCCCCTGGGTGAGGGTGGTAGTAGTGGTGGGCATCCTGCCCCCCTGGGTGAGGGTGGTAGTAGTGGTGGGCATCCTGCCCCCTGGCTAAGGGTGGTAGTAGTGGTAGGCATCCTGCCACCCTGGCTAAGGGTGGTAGTAGTGGTAGGCATCCTGCCCCCCTGGCTAAGGGTGGTAGTAGTGGTGGGCATCCTGCCCCCGTGGGTGAGGGTGGTAGTAGTGGTAGGCATCCTGCCCCCTGGCTAAGGGTGGTAGTAGTGGTGGGCATCCTGCCCCCTGGCTAAGGGTGGTAGTAGTGGTAGGCATCCTGCCCCCTGGCTAAGGGTGGTAGTAGTGGTAGGCATCCTGCCACCCTGGCTAAGGGTGGTAGTAGTGGTAGGCATCCTGCCCCCTGGCTAAGGGTGGTAGTAGTGGTGGGCATCCTGCCCCCCTGGGTGAGGGTGGTAGTAGTGGTAGGCATCCTGCCCCCGTGGGTGAGGGTGGTAGTAGTGGTAGGCTTCCTGCCCCCTGGCTAAGGGTGGTAGTAGTGGTGGGCATCCTGCCCCCCTGGCTAAGGGTGGTAGTAGTGGTAGGCATCCAGCCCACCTGGCTAAGGGTGGTAGTAGTGGTGGGCATCCTGCCCCCCCTGGGTGAGGGTGGTAGTAGTGGTAGGCATCCTGCCCCCCTGGCTCAGGGTGGTAGTAGTGGTAGGCATCCTGCCCCCGTGGGTGAGGGTGGTAGTAGTGGTAGGCTTCCTGCCCCCCTGGCTAAGGGTGGTAGTAGTGGTGGGCATCCTGCCCCCTGGCTAAGGGTGGTAGTAGTGGTAGGCATCCTGCCCCCTGGCTAAGGGTGGTAGTAGTGGTAGGCATCCTGCCCCCTGGCTAAGGGTGGTAGTAGTGGTGGGCTTCCTGCCCCCTGGCTAAGGGTGGTAGTAGTGGTAGGCATCCTGCCCCCTGGCTAAGGGTGGTAGTAGTGGTAGGCATCCTGCCCCCTGGCTAAGGGTGGTAGTAGTGGTAGGCATCCTGCCACCCTGGCTAAGGGTGGTAGTAGTGGTGGGCATCCTGCCCCCGTGGGTGAGGGTGGTAGTAGTGGTAGGCTTCCTGCCCCCTGGCTAAGGGTGGTAGTAGTGGTGGGCATCCTGCCCCCCTGGCTAAGGGTGGTAGTAGTGGTAGGCATCCTGCCCCCTGGGTGAGGGTGGTAGTAGTGGTGGGCATCCTGCCCCCCTGGGTGAGGGTGGTAGTAGTGGTGGGCATCCTGCCCCCCTGGGTGAGGGTGGTAGTAGTGGTGGGCATCCTGCCCCCCTGGCTAAGGGTGGTAGTAGTGGTAGGCATCCTGCCACCCTGGCTAAGGGTGGTAGTAGTGGTAGGCATCCTGCCCCCCTGGCTAAGGGTGGTAGTAGTGGTAGGCATCCTGCCCCCCGTGGGTGAGGGTGGTAGTAGTGGTAGGCTTCCTGCCCCCCTGGCTAAGGGTGGTAGTAGTGGTGGGCATCCTGCCCCCTGGCTAAGGGTGGTAGTAGTGGTAGGCATCCTGCCCCCTGGCTAAGGGTGGTAGTAGTGGTAGGCATCCTGCCCCCCTGGCTAAGGGTGGTAGTAGTGGTAGGCATCCTGCCCCCTGGCTAAGGGTGGTAGTAGTGGTGGGCATCCTGCCCCCTGGCTAAGGGTGGTAGTAGTGGTAGGCATCCTGCCCCCCGTGGGTGAGGGTGGTAGTAGTGGTAGGCATCCTGCCCCCTGGCTAAGGGTGGTAGTAGTGGTGGGCATCCTGCCCCCTGGCTAAGGGTGGTAGTAGTGGTAGGCATCCAGCCCCCCTGGGTTGGGGTGGTGGCGCGCATTCAGGCCCCTGTGTGCATATGTGGCATTGGTGATGGGCATCCCGCCCCTATGGTGCTGCTGTTGCTGGTGTAAGTATATTCAGATTCCCAGTGTATGTGTGTGATGTGTCGTGTACGTGTTGTATGTGTTTTGTGGTTGGTGTCTGACTTACCTTCTGCGCCGTACGCGTCCGTGCCTGTTCCGGTAGTAGATGTAGAATATTGGTATGATCGGGACGAAGGGATTCATGGTTGGTTCGTGTCGTTCGTCCTTCTCGTTGCTTCGCGTCGTCCTCGTCGCTTGGCTTCGTCCTCGTCGCTTCGCTTCGTCCTCGTCGCTTCGCGTCGTCCTCGTCAGTGCCGTGTTCGTCTCGTAGCCGTGGATCGTGTTGTGGCGCGATTCGGAGCTTATGTGCGCCTCTCCCGGATGCTTTGACGTGCCGTGCGTAGCGACGGGTTCGGCGCGTACGGAAAGCGCATCGTACTTGTTCGGCCGGACGGGGCTGCATTTTCCCTTCCGTGCGACTCGATTCGGCGTTTCCGGATTCGCCTCGGTCGGAGAACAGGACCTGGTTTGGGTGAGTACGGCTCGGCCGGAATTTTGCTGTTGTGCGCATCGTACTTGCTCGTTCGGTGTGCTGTACGGATCGGTCGGGAAACTGGCTTTCGCATGGCTTTTTCCCGACCGAATAGTATTGGGTGCGCCTCCGACCGAGATCGGAATCGACCCCCAAATATATAAAAATTACTATTCCCACTACACTCAGGGCCCGATTCTGATGCGGTTAGGAAATCTTCCCGATCAAATCGGTTTGGAAATGGTTTCCGATCGACTCGGATCGGGAGAGTCCTACCGACCGAGTATGATGCATCCGGATGCTTCCAGATACGATTTGGTTGGACTCCCATTGACTTCTATGGGAAGCCTATGTTCCTAACCGCATCGTAATCTGGCCCTCGGATGGGAAGACACGTTCCTGATCCGATTGGGAAGGAGCAAATGCCATTAGGAGGCCTTCCTAACCGCATCGGAATCGGGCCCTAGGTGGGAATGCTTTCCTAACCGCATCGGAATCAGGCCCTAAGTATTAAGTCCAAGGAAGGTGCTGGACACTAAACATATATATAAATTACTATTCCCACTCCACTGAGTATTAAATAAGGGAATGTGCTGGACATTAAACATATATAAATTACTATTCCCACTTCAGTTAGTATTAAATCACAGAAGGTGCTGGACACTAAAGATATATAAATTACTATTCCCACTACAGTCAGTATTAAGTCATAGAAGGTGCTGGACACTAAACATATATAATTTACTATTCAAACTCCACCCAATATTAAGTGAAAGAAAGTGCTGGACACTAAACATATAAAAATTAAAATTCCCACTCTAGTCACTATTAATTCAGGAAAGGTGCTGGACACTAAACATATATAAATTACTATTCCCACTCCAGTCAGTATTAAGTCAGAGAAGGTGCTGGACACTAAACATATAAAATTACTATTCCCACTCCAGTCAGTATTAAGTCAGGGAAGCTTCTGGACACTAAGGGGCCGATTCCGATTCGGGCCGGAAATCTCTCCGACCGAGCCGGACCCGGTGAGATTTCCGACCGAATCGGACCCTAGCAGTCCGACCGGACGAGTATGATGCATTCGCATGCTATCGGACTCGATTCGGTCGGACTCCCATTGAAGTCAATGGGAGCCGGTCGTACAACGCGTACGCGGGCTGCCATTGACTCAATGGGTGCGGGCGAACAAGGCGCCCCCTACAGCGGGTTCGCGGTCGAAGCGCGGTCGCGGCATACATGCACAGGTAGGGGGGACCCATGGGTCCCCCCTGTGTGCGACTCGCGCAGCTAGGCATACAGGGGGGTCCGACACGGACCCCCAAAGTGCGGCTCTGACTGCTCTTTCGAGCCGGACGGCGCGAGTCGGTCGGACTGCTCGCTGCGCGCATCGTACTTACCCGGCCGGGAACGTCTCCATTGCGCGGTGCGAGTCGAGTCCGAGAAAGTCGGTCGGAGCGGTTGGGTCCCGCGAACGAGTCGGTCGGCGATTTTGCGTGCGCTCGCATCGTACTCGCTCGCCCGGATGCACGTCCGACTCGGTCGGGAAACAGGGCTCCGAATCGGATCCGGTAATGCCGAGTCCGATTCGGATCCTACCGGCCTGAATCGGAATCGGCCCCTAAATATATATATTTTACTATTTGAACAACCTCACCATTTTCCCCTAATAACCCAACATCCCAGTACTAAAACAAACATATAATTTCCATTTTTAATTAACTTTATTTCTTAAAAATGAATTTCAATTTTCTAAATTTTAATTTAATAAGTAATTTTAAAATAATATTTAAAAAACACTCCCCACCCTTATCCCCTAATAACACAACATCACACTCCTAAAAAAAATATATAACTTCTTTTTAAATTTCACTTTCTAATTTTTACAAAATTGCAATTTTAAATTTTTTAATTAAATATGTCAATTCATATAATTATTTTTAAAACACTCCCCACCCTTCTCCCCTAATAACGCAATATCCCACTCCGAAAACAAAAATGTAATTTCGAATTTCAAATTTAAATTTCTTATTTTAAATTATTTTCAAAATTCGAAATTTTAATTTAATATGTAATTTTATACTAATATTTTTAAAACACTCCCCAACCTTATCCCCTAATAACCCAACATCCCGCTCCTAAAACAAAACATATATTTTATATTTTTAATTTAAATTTCGTTTTTTTAAATAATTTCTAATTTTAAAAATTTTATTTAATATGTAAATTTATACTAATATTTTTAAAATACTCCCCACCCTTATCCCCTAATAACCCAACATCCCGCTCCTAAAACAAAACATATATTTTATATTTTTAATTTAAAAATCGTTTTTTAAATAATTTCTAATTTCAAAAATATTAATTTAATATGTAAATTTATACTAATATTTTTAAAATACTCCCACCCTTATCCCCTAATAACCCAACATCCCGCTCCTAAAACATATCTTACAAAAATTATTTTTATACAATTTCAAAAAAATATTCATACGATTAAACTAATAATAAATTAATAACAATACAGAATATTTAAATTTTTTAAAAAAATGATATTTTACACTTTCTATATATTTTTTTCGATATTTTTACAACACTGACAAATCGATATTAACTACTAACGATATTACTTATTCGATATTTTATACTTCGATATTTTTTAATTAAAAAAAAAACGATATTTTTACTACGATATTCATGACTTCGATATTATGATACAATCGATATTACAACTTCGATATAACTGCAATTCGATATTTATAATTCGATATTATGTCCATTTACCGAGTGGCTTATATGAATTAAAGGTACTCATTAGAAATTGCATTGAATTAATATAGTCTAAGCAATTAATGAGTCTTCACTCTAACCTGGCTTTCTATAGCAGTGGACTAGTTACAAATGGCTAGTAGGGCCTGGTGTAGGCACACAGACTTAAGGTGTCACACTCTAGAAGTAATAGGGTCAAGCGGCGAGTGGCTTATATGAATTAAAGGTACTCATTAGAAATTGCATTGAATTAATATAGTCTAAGCAATTAATGAGGTTTCACTCTAACCTGGCTTTCTATAGCAGTGGATTCCACCGCTGCCATAGAGAATACCACTACGGTCTCCTTAAGTGAATGACAAATCTTTGTTATTTTCTCCTCAAAGAAATTGTATAGTGCGTCACATAAAGATTGAGAATGCTCAATAATTTGACTGAGGCAATTTGGAGCTTCTAGAAAGTTCACCACAGCTAATAGTCCTTTTGTGGCATTACGAGCATTCAGTATCCTCTCAGCATAAAGATTTACTTTAACTAATACTGTTAATACTCTCATCTCAAACTGTGGCCAATGCCTAGGACGAGGTTTCATCAATGCAGTGGACCCAGTGACACTACTGACGTAGGTTGTATTCTAACCAGTGAGATGCCAAAAAGCTTACAGATGCTGGCCCTCAACATGAGAGCAGCTCCAGGATTGGTTGGGTTCACGTTGGCTTTTGTAGGGAGTCAGCCACCTTCCTTCCCTTTACTTCTGGCTCTCAGATCACAGAGTGAACACAGTATCACCCTCATGATCTTGAGAGGCACCGGACGGAGGTCCAGCATCTGTAAGTTTTTCAGCATCACACAGCACCCACCACTTTCAAATGTCACCAGCCACCCCTGGTTATGAGTACGTTCAAATCTTTAATTTATCTCATCATTTCATAATTATAGTACCTATTCTGAGGCTACTTGATTGATTTTGATGGATGTTGATTGCTTTAGTATTTGAGTTATTATGACTGATACTATGACCTTGTAAAAGTGAGTGAACTATTGTTTCTTGTATATGTATTGACCCGTTTTCTATTAGGCATACTGTATTGCCCTTGTAAGTACTACATGTTTGTACAAAATTTGCAGACACCCGCTGTGTATTCCAACAGTCAGTACTGAGCCAGTTCTGGACAGTTCTGGTTAGTTTTGCTTATTCCAATCACACTGGTCCATCTAAGGTCTTTGCTGTAAGGTGTAAGTAGGAAGATGGGATGGAGCTTGGAGTCTCAAAGCAGGAGAAACCCAAAACAAGACCATTACAGCCAAATGTGGACTGCCTCACTCAACTTCCTGTTAACCTGTGCGGGGTAGGCCTATGAGAAACGAATGGGCAAGTAAAGGACTCTCTAGCTTCAAAGGAGCCCTCTGTCTCCTTCCATTAACACTCCCCAGTCTGACCCGCTATGAAGAATCCCTGGAATGTTCTAGGAAAGCATTGCAAATCACTTCTGCTGTCTGGACTTTCCCTTCAACCCTCCATCTTAGGTATGGTGACACAATGTCGCCATCATTTATTTGCGCTTAATAAAATGTTAAGCTCTAACACACATAACCATTATTTACATGACTTCATATGTTATTTTATACTTAGATTTACTGAAACTAGTGATTTGTTTGTTTGTTTAAGTTTAGATAGGGTATAGGCATCTTAACATTGACAGGAGTGGGCCTAGGCTCCTTATTCCATTTGGAATAGTTAAAGTTGAGTTTCTGCTTGCTGTGCATAAAATTGCTCTTAATTTCAGACACCAGAGTCACGATGTTCTTGTTAGAAAATGTTTCTGTTAGCTTACCGTGTAGAAAGTCATGTTTAATTAGTTTAACAATGTTTTTAGCACCTGTACAGAATGACAGGCAGAGGAGGTGAATACTCCTTTGAGGGATATAATGAAGATCGCAACGATGAAATAAGCTGGCATTGTGTTATCCATGAGAAGGAACTGACACCAAGTACAGAGATAACACTGGGTTTTGATTGGTTATTACTCAGTGAGAACCTGTAGGATGTATCATTTGGATAGAATTTCATGTTTTAACTGTGTGACGCTTGTTAGCTAGTTAGATAACTTGCGCCAGTCCTCTTTGTGACAGCCGTTCCATTCCATCTCTTAGGACCCAAAGCTCCTTTTATTGTTGCTCATAGACTTACTTTCTAGAGCAAGTACTTTTCTCCTCTTTTTAATTGGAACCTTCATTTAGTCCCTCTTTTGATGATACATTTACTGACACATGCTGTTTCTGAAATTTCCCAAATTACCCACAACCTTAGCATTAGGGCATTTCCTTTTATGGGAACAGAACTTTACCTTATTTTGCATATGTTATCTTTAATAATGTGTACTTGCATTAGCCAATTTGAATAACAGACTATATTCAGACATGCTGCATTCCGGTGAATATTGATTTTGTGCTTAATTAGTTTGATTTGAGGTTGTTAATTTACTAATTTGCTGATAAACCTTAATGGTTTGCAAACTTTCTCCTCTATGCTTTTACTGTGGGGCAAAATCTGCTTCACTGTCATTGAATGTTATCGAATTTGTGATTTCATCTTCAGTGCGAGAAAAAGGTTCATCCTAGTGGACATAGCAGAGTTCCCCGTTTGACCAAGTTTGCTTCGCGAAAATACAATCCTTTTCTATCCCGCTATCAAGACGGTAGCAGAAGATGTTTCTCACTGGGGCAGAGATAGTTAGAATTTGCCCCAAAATCTGTCAGAATCTGCCACATATCTGTCCACGTCCCAAGGTTCCTATGGCCCAGTTTGGAGATTTGGCAGTTTACCGGCATTCCTGAGTGACTGCCGTATCCTAGCAGCATGTGTGTAGTAGGGTTATGCGTCTTTGATTGTGTTGTCAAGCATTGCACGATTTGTGAGTTTTGATGAATTAGTGTGCTACTCGATGTAGTGTCCATTTTGAGTCCAAGAGGGCTTCATGTTGTTATGAGATTGGTGATGCTTCCTTATGCATATCTCTTGTGCTTATGAAGAGATACGTACTTGCTGTAAGAGTTGAAGGTTGGTTATTAGACTGTCAAAGTCCAATACCCTGGGATAGATATTGAGTATATTATGTTGTAAGTTGTCTGTTAAGTTTTGTGATGTAGGATGGTGAAGCACTATCGGCCGCACATTGATATAAGGACTTTTATCTTCTATGATGAGAATGTATTAATTGAGACTGGTGTTTAGTCAGGCCTGAGTACTGTGCTGAGGGGCCCCCTGCAGCTCGCCCCCCAGCAATGCGGGGGCTGCGGGGCCTGTGTTACGCCCCTGCATAGGTCCTACATGTAAGACCTGTGTTGTGCCGATAGGGTGCCCCCAGGTTCGCGTAGAACCACGTCAAATAATGTGGGCTGGATGCTGTAAGGCAGTCCAAGCGAGTAATGTATTGCGTTAAAAGGGAAATCACACTGCACCCGTACAATTCAAGGTGCCACAAAGACACGGGAAAGTCCCTGTTTGAATCCAGTGTATTGAGGATCTGCAGGTTTTGGCAGGTTTCAAGGGGGCGACTCTGTCAGCGCATTTGGTGATCCACTCGGAGAAGTTCTGAATGGCCTGCTCCAGGTCTGATGTAGCGTCGACTGGGTGGTGTTATGTGCTTGCTTCAATTGGGTCTCCGTTCCTTTGCTCCAGCTGCAGTGAGATAAGCTGTGTGGCTTGGTGGTGGTGCCCTTTGAGCCTGTGATGGTAAAGTGGATGATGGTGTGATCGGCCCAGTTGAGTTCGGTGACGTGGCTGTACATGATTCTGTCGCTGGATGTGAAGATCGGATCCAGCGTGTGTCCAGCGCTGTGCGTGGGTTCTGTGACTAGATGAGTGAGGCAGATGTTGCTCATGTTTTCCAGGAGATTGGTGGAATTGTCGTTGCTGGGGTCATCAAGGTGGAAGTTGAGGTCGCTGAGTAGCATGTAGTGCTTGGATTCGATGGCTAGCGGGCGATGAATTACAGAGATGGTGTAGCAGAAAGCAGGTCGCGGTCCTGGGGGTCTGTAGGCGAGGGTGCCTGTAATGGTCTTCTTGGAGTCGGTTTGGAGTTGGAAGTTCAGATGTTCCATGATAGGTGTGGGCAGTCTTCGGTGGCATTGCATCTGATAGATTCCTTGTGAGTTATGGCAATGCCTCCTCCGTGTTTGTTGCTACGATTACAATGATTCATCTTGTAACCGCCGGGCGTTGCGTGGTGATGTCTGGGGATGGGGAGGGTATAGCCAGGTCTCAGTGATGAAGAACATGGTGGGGTTGAGGGTGGTGATGGCGTCCCAGAGTTCTGTGGTGTGTTTGCAAAGGGACCTGGTGTTGAGCAGGATGCACTGGAGCAGTTCCAGGGTGTTCGTGGTCTTCTGGGTGGGAGTTGTGAGGGTTCCTGTGCGACGGGCGGTCCTGCGTTGCATGTGAAGCAACAGCAGCGGCATGCAATGAGTCGTTCCGTAAATCGGGGAGAGGTGCTGCAACAGTTGAAGTGTCTGGGCCTGAGGGCCTGGATTTCGGCGGCGGAGTAATGGTTTACTCTAGCACCACTGAGCTTCAATTCTGGTTTATACCTCCTGTGATAAACCAGTTTTAAACTTCAATTGGTATTGAAGAATAGTTCAACTCCTTCATCCAGTTCGAGTATGTAAATAAAATGTTGTCATCACTGGGCCCATGCCCCCCAAAACATATATTCCTAGATACGGGCCTGGACAGGAGCAGGGGCTGTTCTAGTCCCAGCAGCAGCAATGCTAATCGTAGAAGGCAGCGAGCGGGGGAGCGAGAGGAGAGCGCACAGCGGTGTACGCTGCTCCAAACAGGGCAGAGACAGACCTGGTGACTGGAGCAAGGGGGAGCTGACACAGGACCTCCTCAATGGAGTCGCACTGCAGCCTCCATTAAGCAGGTCCTGGGAGGGGGGCGGGGCAGTGGGAGGCAGGAGGTGGGAGCTGAGTGTGAAAATGGTGGGAGATGACGTGAGAGGGTAAATGCCCAAAACTATTCCCCAGGCAAAGGCGGCACAAAAGCAAGAAATTAAACAGTACAAAGAATAATTAAACAGTACAAAAGTACATTGACGCAATTAAAGCAGTATAGGAAAGGTACACTCAGGCAATACAAACAGGATGGACTGACTAATACAGAAAAAGAGGCTGACTGGCTGACTGGCGCTGTGATAGACAGGCTCAGGGCCGTAGCCACGGGGGGGCCCAGCGGAGCCCGGCACCCCTATATTTGTGCCTGGCCCCACTAAATCTGAGGCAAGAATGTTGGTAAATATTCCTTTATGGGGATTAAGTAGGTATACGTTTGCTATTTACATTTCATCTCCCCGGAAAGGCTGTCCTGCACATGGTATCCATCGCTCTATGTTTTCCAGTGACTGACAAACACTATGGCACCACGCCTTCAGTCAGGCAAGAAGGGTAGGGGAATATCGCGGCAGCTCCGTTCAGCTGGGCTCTGTGTTACAATCAGCTCACATTTTCTGCCTCCCTCAAAAGTGCAGGAAGAGTGCAGAAGCACAGTGGGGCAGATTTACAATAAACTAACGCAACACGGCGCAGCACGTCATTTTGCTGCGCCGTGCTGGGTTAGTTTGGAAAGCACAGCGATGCGACATATTTACAACAATATGTCGCATCTCTGTGCTTCCCCCTGCGCTGGTGCACAAACTGCTGCCATGCGCCAACGCAGGCACCCTTGCACCATGGTGCAAGGATGCCTGCGTCATGGGAAGATTGTTTTTGTTCAGGAAGGGAACCCTTCCTGAACAAAAACAATCATTAGAAGTGATTTCCTCTTTCAATGCGTGCTGTAGAATGCAGCACGCTTTGAAGAGGAAAAGCGAGGAGAAATGAAAACATTTCTCCTCGTTGCGCCTCACTGCGCCTCCCCTGGGGAGGCGTAACATTGACACGCATTTCCAGATTTACGATTCCTCGATAAATCTGGAAATGTGTCTCGTTCCATGGGTGTTGCGTGGGAACACCCACAGCAACACCCATGGAACGCCCCTTCCACGCAAAGTGCTGCGTGTGAAGGGGCCATATTTACAGGAGTGCAGATTTACAAGCCCCTTGCGCCACTTTTGCGTCATTTTTAACATGGGAATAGTGACGCAAAAGTGGCGCAAGGGGCTTGTAAATCTGCCCCAAGGAGAGGAAAAGTCACGCAGGGTGGTTTTTCCTCTCCTTGTAAATATGGAGAAGTGGAATGCGCCTCTAGTACGTCACAAAAAGTGACGTACTGGTGGCGCAGGGGGCTTGTAAATCTGCCCCTATGTATCTATAAAGTGCTGGGCTGGGGCTAGTTGGTTTCCTTATTATCGTATTTTCCCTGACCATGGCATCAGTCATTTATGGAAGCTGGAGTAAAGTTGGGGCCTCAGCCTCTCCTAGTAGGGATCTCCGGCCAGCCTAGAAAAAAGACTAATTAATGCACAACGAAAGGTATGAGAATGTGAGTCCCTGACATATGAGCGAAAATGCAAATCCAAGATTAATTCTAAACTAGCATTGTCGTATAGTGCAACAAATGGTCCATAAAGGTGAATGAGGCGCTGGCATTAGTGAGAAGGAAATTTTTTGAGGGTGAGGGTTTGTTGCCATCAGTGGCAACGAAGAAATTATGAAAAGTAAAAAAAACATTGTGAATGCCCTTTGTATCGCTCTAAAGAAGTCACTGTGAGAAATTAAGAAATGCGTCCTATAAATCGATATCTTTAACAAATGTCATGGAAAATGTCACATCAACAATACAAACACCTATCTCAATGAGGAAGCTTAGGAGGTTGAGTGTCTGCTGCTGTAATCTGTGAGTAACATACAGGTCATAATTTCCAATATCAGCAATAGTGTTTGGTGAGTTAATGCACACACTGCAAGGATTTGAGTATCTGGAATATCAAGCTCTCTATTTTATTTTACATATTTTATACAGTGTAAAGCCAACTCGAAGGAGAGGTGAAGCACAACAGAAAAGATTCTTAGTGTCAAATCATTTTTATTTGAATTTCGAATAGAACACGACTATATACAACATCCATACAGTGTGCCCAGATCTAGATCTCATATAGCCTGGCACAGCAGTTCTGTTTTGAACAAACCCAGCACTAAAACAACTGATTAATTACACAGTGCTCCATATGGTGACCCCATTACCAAAAATGCCCACTAAGAAATGCTGAAACGGGAACAAAATTTAAGAAAAAGGGGAAGAGAGAACAGAAAATCCAAGGGAAAAGGCAGAAAAGAAAGAGTAAGGTAGTGTCTGACAGCTGGCTTACTACTATCATCATCCCCCATCCCTTTCTTCCTGCAAGGAAGAGGACGGGTAAGGGGTCTTTTCTCCATGGAATTTTGTCAATGTGATGTCACTGTAGATGGTGTATTCTGCTGTCAAAAGGGCATTGGTAACCTCCTTGCTTTCTCCCACCTCTAGCCCGTTAAGCTGTAGAGGTCTGTGCTGATCCCAGTTAAAACTGTATCCACCAGACATTTCTGGAATTGACTCCCTCCTCCATTGGCTGCTGGCAGTGCGTCTACACCTGAGGCTGCAGCAGCCCTACTCTCTCACCGATGCTACTGGTGCCTCCCGCAATTTCTACTTCTCCTAGGTTTAATCTAGCCATCCTCGCCAACTTCAAGACATTGCACCTCCAAAGCTGCAGATTTAGTAGCCTAAAGCCAATAAGTCCATGTGGCAACAGTTATTGCCGTAAGAGTCCTCGTAGCCAAAAACTGAGACTGATGTAAGGAGCTCATAATGCAGCAACTTAGCACACCGCCGGGTTCAGCCCCCCTCCAGCGACCATTATCATGCTAGTAAGAGCATCTCACCCCCCCCCACCATGGCAATTATGTTTTGATACTGTATTGTATTTGATTTTATATAGAACTTCAAACCATTGATGAGGCACCAAAGCACATTGGATGACAGACAGCACGCTGCACTGTTGGGAAGTGCCTAGTTGGAAGCAGTTGAATTGCTGTGTTGCTTCTGTGGGAAGTGTTTTAGTTTTGTGTGTGATTGACCAAATTAGTGCTCTTAATGTGGCCTAATTGCATAGAGGAGAGGAGACATTTAAGGCACGGCACACATGTGCTTTACATTCATTTATAGCTCTAGCTGTTTGAAAGTATTTGGTTTGGGTGTTGCCTCGGTCGGAAGTGTTTTGGTGCTGTGCGTGATGAGTCATTGAAAACCTTCCTGTGTTGCTGTGCTTATGCATGAAGTGGAACAAAGTAGTGTCAAACATAGATGCATATGTGGACTTTCCTACCATCCTAGTCAGAGCAAGGATTAAGGTTCTTGGTTGGGTTTCAGCAGCAGAGGAGAAACCCAAAGGAATGCCCTGGATTACAGTGCAGCCATAGTAAATGCCTTTTCTAGTCTACCCAAAAGCAACAAAGGGAAACCTTAATGGCATGCAATGGATACAGGCAATGAAAGGAATTGGCCTGAAACACCCACTCGGGAGTAACAAAGGAGTAAACAGATCAATGCAGCAGTTTACAGGCAGTCATGGTAAGTGCTTTTTCAGGTATACTCATAAGCAATATGGGGCAACCCTGGCATGCACAAGGTACAGGCAGCACAGCAATGTAACTGAAGAGTCCACCCAGGATAACAGTGTTGGTAATATGTCATGCAGTGTAAGGAATGTGATTACTAGGTCAGATAAGATGGAGAAGAAAGGGAATGTAGGGCAGGAGGGAGAACAATTGGTCAGGGGTCTGGCCCTAGTCCTTATCATAACATAAGAGGCAGAAACAGGTAAGATGCCTGAGGAATATGCCATTACCTTCCAGCCCTTCATCTGCATGACTGGGCTGGACACACTGAGAGCAGAGGTAATATCGGTGGTTGAAGACTATCACAAGGTCCTTGTAAATAAAACCAATCAAGTGGGAGATTGGGAGATGGAAGTGCTCGTGGGAGGGGAAGAGAAACCTGAAAAAAAACAAAGCAGGAAAGAGAGAAGCCAAAAATTCAGGCAAAAACCAATCGAGTTTGATCCTGCACAGAATCAAGTCTGACACAGTTATTCAGTTGACTGGTTACAATAACATCTCTTTAATTACTTACATTGAACTATCCTCGCAACTGAGTGGGTTACTGTCAATGTAAGTGGCACCTCTGTGCTATGAGAAGGCAATGGGGGATCGGGTGATGCTCCTAGTTGCTTCTTCTCTCTACCTGTGAACTAATTATCAAAGTAATAAAAACAAGTGAAATATCTTCTCTTAGGGAAGAAAGGTTGAGAACCAGAGTTTTTAATGTGGGCATTTTTTCTGCATCAACTCTTGCAGAGCCATCAGGTCTCAGTGCATGTTAATCACTACATTCATATTCCCTGCAGGGTGTGAGGGAGTAATGGCTGGTCTGAAGGAACATTTCAAAGGTTTAAGGTGAGGGGTTGAAGTCCCTCAAGTCATGCTGATCTCAGGGGAAAACCCAACACAGTCATTGGCCAACATGATGCAGAGCCCCTGACTCATCTATCAAACAGAAAATGCATTAATTAAGAAGTGGTTGACCAGTTTCCCATGAAGACATGCAACTGTGAGTATTCCTTATTCTGTGTGACAGGATTACAACCACTATTGTGGTTAGTAATGGCAATGATCAAACCTCACCGCCCTATACTACTCTATCTGTCATTCAAAAGCAGTTTGCCGAATACCACATCCATTCAGCAGTGTTATGAGAAGTGGCGCTGGGACATTTGACACCTTCTCTTTGGGGCCTGAGCTGCTTTGTGATGTGAGAATGAACAGGCTATCTACAAGATAAATAATGTTTGCTCCTTATTACAAGATGAACAGGAATGGAGTGAAAGTGAGCACGTGATAAAGGTGTAGACAACAGGACTTTGTATTCTGCGTTTTGAACTTTACTTTTCCGTATTATAAAAAGAAATGTCTAGTCTTAGCATACCAAGTACTATTGACTAAAAAAGAAGAATTGTTGGAAGATCACCCAAATAATACAGGACCATTTAGACCCTGATTCTCAACTACAAGTTTTCAAAGTCTCTGGACCTGGAATTATTGCCTTCTCAAACTCCAGACTTAATAATTCCTGACCCAGAAACACCACTCTTAGAGACATCTGAATAGCTGCTGTTGTTACTGGCCCCCACCCGCTCTTGTACGTCAGTATGGTGGTCGCAGAAATAGCTCCCCACAGTTGAAATTAAATGAACTGTGCCCTCCCACCACCCCAGCCCCCTCTATAATCAACACAGGCCAAAAAAAAAGGATCCATAGCATTTACCACGTGCTACAAGCAGGCGGTAAATGTTTGCCAGTTTGGGCCCTTTTTTTCAGGTGGGGCATGGGGGGAACAAGCAAGATTAAGTCAATTATTACTAGGTCCACATGTTATTCCCCATTTCAGGGGAAAACGTGTAATTCTCATTATTTCAGGGGAGATACTGGTCAATATTGTAATTTCCGTCCCAGGTATCTCCCTGCATATATAATGGGGAAATTAGAATGAGGCCCTTAGTGAATTCATTATTTGTAGACATTTGGTACTTTATCTGAAGTGTGACATGGTTATACGTACAATAGGCAGGTCTGTGTGCTGTGCATATGCCAGAGGCTGTGCACTTTTGATATGTCTGATGAATTCATTCTGCTTATATATTAGGGGCTACCTATTGTGCATATTAGAGGCCTGCCTACATACTGTGCATGTGTGACAGTGCACCCTGTACCTATTTGGCAGGCTGACAGAACTGCTACTCAAAATCACAGTGATACTAAAGTTGCCGCCTCTATTCACAGAGAGCTCATGGGGTGGCACTGCTGGTCCCTGACCAAACGTTTAGCAGATAGGTTGCCTAGCAATATTTTGGAACCCTAAAGATCACCTTTTTGAGTGAGAAGGAGCTAAAACAATATTTTCCTTTGACAGTATTATTTTAAGAGCAAAATAGTAACAACAATAATTATTTTGAAAATTTGATGTAGCACAGGCAAGTTTCAAGAACCAGCAGAGGACTTTGCAAAGAACATTTTTATTGTGGCAGGAGCATCTCTAGCATGAGATTCTATGCTAGAACCATATCATGTTTGGGGTTTTGATGACACCAGATTGTAGAAACCTGGATTTTTTGATGGGGAGTAGATGGGACTTGATATTTTGAAGTATACCCTGTGCATTTGTTCTTTTCACATTGTTTTACTGACCAATTGAGGATATTTAATATTTAAGTTTCATGATGAAAAAGTATTTTCTCAGAATTGCACAACCTTTCAGTCAACCTCCGAATCAAGAATCTACCAAGATGCTCTGACTGCACCTTTGTAAAGTTGTTTATATATTACAATTAGATTTGACCAATGTACATTATAATGCAGCATTTACCATATTTACAAAAATCTTTCAGGCTGAATAATTCTATATTAAAAAAAAATAGAAAATGCATTGTGTGCACTGAAACTTATTGACACATTACAGAATTTTTTCACAACCATTCCTCTACCTCTAGGCCTCTGATCATGACTGAACCTGAACTTTTATGTTGTTGTCATCACTTGAATCAAATCTATCAACTGTCCCCTCTGTGTGTATTGCAGAAGTATAATCACCTATACTATGGAAGAACTCTGTCTTATAATTCACAGACCCACCACACCGAGCCAGAATAAAGCTAATGTGAATAACAACTGTCTAGAATATATATATATACTTTTTACATTTTATATGATTAAAACTATATATATATATATGTATATATACATATATGTATAGTTTTATTCATAAAATATAAAAAAGTATATATAGATTATTTTAAAAATGTCACATACATGAAACAAAGGAACATATAATACATGTCATCACCAAAAACCGAAGATTTTTTTAAGACAAAATCAATCTGTCTTTGAACATATACACCTCTACCATGCATATCACTGAGCATCCTTGAATTTGATTTTGATCATGTAAGAATGTCCAGTATCGGTAGGTTGTGTAACAGTATTTTGTTGACGCGTTTTGGTGGGATTTATTAATAAGTTCCACCTTCTTCAGGAATATGATACATATATATCTTCCGTAGAAGAAAAACATTTTTGCACAACATCTAATACAATTCCAGTCGCGTATTCTGAATGTACCGCTGGGAATCCAATTCTCCAATTAAGGAATTCAAGGGTCTATATATCTTTCCTCGGAATGACTCAGCAGTAGATGAAAAGCATCACTCCACCAAGCAGGAAATACAAGCTCTACTTTCAGGATTTGTCTTATATGCCACATGTCATAGGCAAAAAACGTCTGCAAGTCCATTGTTTCGGTATGATCTTGTTTATGTCGGGATCATTAATTTATTATAGCCCAATGTCTACATAGGGGTTTACTCTAGCACCAATGTGCTTCAATTCTTGTTTATACCTCCTGTGATAAACCAGTTTTAATCTTCAATTGGTATTGCAGAATAGTTCGACTCCTTCGTCCAGTTCGAGTATGTAAATAAAAGGCTGTCATCAATGGGGCCATGCCCCCCAAAACATATATTCCTAGCTACGGGCCTGGACAGGAGCAAAGGCTGTTCTAGTCCCGGCAGCATGCAATGCTAATCATTGAAGGCAGCGGCGGGGAGCGAGAGGAGAAGCGCACAGCGGTGTACGCGGCACCACACAGGGTAGAGACATACCTGGTGACTGGAGCGAGGGGGACATGACACAGGACATTCTCAAGGGAGTTCCACCGCAGCCTCCATTAAGTAGGTCTTGGGAGGGGGAGGGGCGCTGGGGGGCGGGAAGCAGGAGGCGGGAGCTAAGTGTGAAAATGGTGGGAGATGGCGTGAGAGGGTAAATGCCCAAAACTATTCCCCAGGCAAAGGCGGCACAAGAGCTTGAAATTAAACAGGACAAAAGTACGCTCACGCAATTAAATCAGTATAGGAAAGGTACACTCACGCAATACAAACAAGACAGGCTGACTAATACAGAAAAAGAGGCTGACTGGCTGGTGCTGTGATAGACAGGAGCAAAGGCTGTTCTAGTCCTGGCAGCAGCAATTCTAATCGTTGAAGGCAGCGAGCGGGGGACTGAGAGGAGAGCGCACCGCAGTGTACGCGGCACCACACAGGCCAGAGACAGATCTGGGGACTTGAGGGAGGGGGAACTGGTACAGGACCAGGAGAATCTGGTTGTTTGGTATCAATCCAGTCAAAACACAGTTTAAACAAGCCTGTAAAAGATAAGCACAGCAAAAACAGAGACTCTACCCTACAATGCATTGTTAAAAGTTCACATTTCCAGATAGTTCTTAAGGTTTTCCTTTCTTCTAATTCTAAGTGCTGTTGGGACATGAATAACAGCTAAACAGCAAAACTCTGAGTCTTAAAGCTGTAAGCGTTAAGCCTAAGACCATATAAATGCATTTAGTGGAGCTAAAAATTGCTGTCTAGGACGTGAATAAAACCCACAGAATAACATAAAATGAACAAGCGATTGCTTGGAGAAGTTGTCGCAAGGGCAACAAGGTCAAATAGGAAACCAAGTGCCCTGCTGAGGATATGCTACCAAAAAGTACAAAGTGCCAAATATAAAACGAGTCAAGTAAATTCTATGTTGAGGGTTCAATATCCACAATAAATATAATTCTATCACTTCTGTGGATTTTATATCTAGGTAACGACAGACTGAGCTTGTGGATAAACACTTGGAAAGTCTGGCCTACTTTCTGTGTTGCTAAAAAAGTAATTTCACCAAATTCTTTGAGTTGTTATCAGTTTCTTTGAGTGAATAAAACAAATTTGGCAAACCAAGGTCGAAGACTGCACTCTTGATGTAGACTAACCAGGGAATAGAGTCCATATGATCTTTTCTTAAGCAATCTTAAAGAACTGATCGCGAACATTTAGTATGCGGCGAATGTCAGATCTTGAGCCATAGAAGGAGCAGTGCTGCCTTAACTGTATCCTCCAAATAGGGCAGCCCAAGTCCCAGTTGAACAAGAAAGCTGGCAAAACTCTTAGGAGATGCCAGCAATCTACACAATAATTTGTTCTCTATAATATGTAAGCTTCTCGGGAGGTATAGCTGTGTAAGTCCCCAGAGTAACACATTTGCTTTTATACAGTGTAAATAGCTCCTTAATGGGCTTATGGCCATGTTTCTTTGAGAATTTAAAGATTGCCTCAGTGACCCCGGCACATTTACAGGCTCTCTAACTCAAAAGCTTATCCCATCTCAAATTGTGTGCCAACAAAACCTGAGATAGTTTTAATTTTGCACCTTGATAATTAGAATTCCATCTATGTTGTGTGCGTGTGAGCAAGTTTGTTTTGGTCTTCAAATCATTGTATATGGTTTCTGAAGGTTAATTTTTAATTTAACTCCCCTACAAAATCATTAAAAGAGTCAAGAAGCAACTGCAACCCATTTGTGGTGCCGGGTGATTAAAACTGCGTAATCCGCGTAAAGTAAAGCAGGAACTGGGCAGCTCCCAACCATGGGGAGGTCGTTGACTTTGATCACCAGCTCCAACTCAAGAGCATTTATATAAAAAAGAAATAGAAAGGGGGCTAAAATACAACCCTATCTCACACCTTTACTAGAGTTAAAGAAAGGAGTACATTCCTCAATTGTACCAAAGCGAACCTGGGCAGACGTACCCCAGTGCAGACGTTTCAGAAGATCAATCAGGGCAAGATCAATACCTGCCCTGCCCATCATGTCTCATAGCTTGCCCCTGTGCCCAAAAGGTGGGGTTCTGTCTAAAAACATCAATGGGTACCCCGTCTGGTCCTGGTGCCTTTCCTGCAGGGGACTTTGTTATAGCTCTAGTAACAGCACACACTTCAATGGATTTGCTTAAGGCTAAAATATCAACAGAAGAGGGACTCATTTTGTCTACTGGAGCTTGAGGTGGGTAGTCCTGTCCAAATATTTTTTTTAAATGACAAACCCCCCACTCCTTGGCGGGAATATGGCATGCTATTCTGGGCTGATTATCATCTGCACTCTCACTCAATCTCACTGACCCATGCAGTCGCACTCATGTTCACTCATTTTGATTCACCCACTCTCACTCTGGCCCACTCAGACTCATTTACTCAGTCTCACTCATTCTGATTCACTCAGTCTTGGTGTGACTCATCTTACTCAATTTCACTCAGACTCACTCTGTCTCATTCTGTCTTAGTCCCACTTATTCTGAAGAACTGAATCTCAATGTGACTCACTCATACACACTCAGTCAATCACACTCTGTCTCACTCAGCCTCACTGCATTCACTCAGTTCCACTCCTCAGTCAGTCTCACTCAATCCCACTCAGTCCCACTCCTTCTCACTCATTCGCACTCAGCCCCACTCATTCTAACTCATTCAAACTCACTCTGACTCACCTAGTCTCACTCAATCTTACTTAGTTCCACTCATTCTCACTAATTTTGATTCCCTCTGACTCAAATCAGCCTAACTGATTATCTGTCTTACTCATTCTCTGGCTCACTCAGATTGTCACTCACTCTACCTCACTCAGTTATACACAGAAACAATCAGTTACATTCATAGTCATTCTTCTTTACTCAATCTCATTTATTCTTACTCATGCTCAGTCTTCCTTTCTCTCTTTCTCTCTTTCCCACTCACTCTGACTCACTCCTTCACGGAATGTCTCTAACCGTCACTCACACACACACATAGACCTGCTCACATGTACTCATGCTCTCGCTCACAGGCACACACTCTCACAGATACACACATTTTTGCTTACCTTGCTGCACACAAATGCACACATTTTTGCTTACCTTGCTACCTGCAAAGCTCCCGGTTGAATTCCGGTGCTTTTCTACTTCCAGTGCTGGAGAATGAACTGAAGCCTCAAACCGTTCAGTCACAGGTAACAGGATTCAGTCAATGGTTTATTACTGTACCCTTTCCCAACCCTGTGACGTGCTAAGAAATGGTGGGGTGGCATGCTGATTGAGGTGTTGCTAAGGACACTGAATGTTTTAAGCCTGCGGCAACCATGGGAATGTTTAGCTATGACACTTTAGCATGTGGCAGTTGCGGGAGTCACCGAGGCGTGCCAAGCCCTGAGGCTAGAGCTGGGATTTCACCCTCCATGAATAATGTTTCTGATGGATGGTGCAGGCGCTTTCTCTAGCCATCGGACAGTGTCACTAGCTGCCTCAGGATGCTGCTGGATCTGAAGTGGATGCTATGTTTTTTATTATGCAAAGAGTGAATAATGGCATAATGAAAATAGCATAATAAAATGAGGCCGGCAAACAAGCAGGACATAGCCCTGGAGCCCATAAAGGAGTACTGCCCATGGTAGCAGTGTCTGCTTCCATGCCAAAGGAACAGTAGACTCCTGCAGGGACTAGTTACAAATGGCTAGTAGGGCCTGGTGTAGGCACACAGACTTAAGGTGTCACACTCTAGAAGTAATAGGGTCAAGCGGTGAGTGGCTGATATGAATTAAAGGTACTCATTAGAAATTGCATTGAATTAATATAGTCTAAGCAATTAATGAGGTTTCACTCTAACCTGGTTTTCTATAGCAGTGGATTCCACCGCTGCCATAGAGAATACCACTACGGTCTCCTTAAGCGAATGACAAATCTTTGTTATTTTCTCCTCAAAGAAATTGTATAGTGCGTCACATAAAGATTGAGAATGCTCAATAATTTGACTGAGGCAAAAGAAAGCTTCTAGAAAGTTCACCACAGCTAATAGTCCTTTTGTGGCATTACGAGCATTCAGTATACTGTCAGCATAAAAATGTACTTTAACTAATACTGTTAATACTCTCATCTCAAACTGTGGCCAATGCCTTGGGCGAGGTTTCATCAATGCAGTGGACCCAGTGACACTACTGACGTAGGTTGTATTCTAACCAGTGAGATGCCGAAAAGCTTACAGATGCTGGCCCTCAACACGAGAGCAGCTCCAGGATTGGTTGTGTTCACGTTGGCTTTTGTAGGGAGTCAGCCACCTTCCTTCCCTGTACTTCTGGCTCTCAGATCACAGAGTGAACACAGTATCACCCTCATGATCTTGAGAGGCACCGGACAGAGGTCCAGCATCTGTAAGTTTTTCGGCATCACACAGCGCTCACCACTTTCAAATGTCACCAGCCGCCCCTGGTTATGAGTAGTTCAAATCTTTAATTTATCTCAACATTTCATAATTATAGTAACTATTCTGAGGCTACTTGATTGATTTTGATGGATGTTGATTGCTTTAGTATTTCAGTTATTAGGATTGATATTATGACCTTGTAAAAGTGAGTGAACTATTGTTTCTTGTATATGTATTGACCCGGCTTCCTATTAGGCATACTGTATTGCCCTTGTAAGTACTACATGTTTGTACAAAATTTGCAGGACACCCGCTGTGTATTCTAACAGTCAGTACTGAGGCAGTTCTGGTTAGTTTTGCTTATTCCAATCACACTGGTCCATTTCAGGTCTTTGCTGTAAGGTGTAAGCAGGAAGATGGGATGGAGCTTGGAGTCTCAAAGCAGGAGAAATCCAAAACAAGACCATTACAGCCAAATGTGGACTGCCTCACTCAACTTCCTGTTAACCTGTGCGGGGTAGGCCTATGAGAAACGAATGGGCAAGTAAAGGACCCTCTAGCTTCAAAGGAGCCCTCTGTCTCCTTCCATTAACACTCCCCAGTCTGACCCGCTATGAAGAATCCCTGGAATGTTCTAGGGAAGCATTGCAAATCACTTCTGCTGTCTGGACTTTCCCTCCAACCCTCCATCTTAGGTATGGTGACACAATGTCGCCATCATTTATTTGCGCTTAATAAAATGTTAAGCTGTAACACACATAACCATTACTTACATGACTTCATATGTTATTTTATACTTAGATTTAGTGAAACTAGTGATTTATATGTTTGTTTAACTTTAGATAGGGTATAGGTATCTTAACATTGACAGGAGTGGGCCTAGGCTCCTTATTCCATTTGGAATAGTTAAAGTTGCGTTTCTGCTTGCTGTGCATAAAATTGCTCTTAATTTCAGACACCAGAGTCACCATGTTCTTGTTAGAAACTGTTTCTGTTAGCTTACCGTGTGAAAGTCATGTTTAATTTGTTTAAAAATGTTTTTAGCACCTGCACAGGATGACAGGAAGAGGTGAATTCTCCTTTGAGTGATATCATGAAGCTCGCAACGATGAAAGAAGCTGGCATTGTGTTATCCATGAGAAGGAACTGACACCAAGTACAGAGATAACACTGGGTTTTGATTGGTTATTACTCAGTGAGAACCTGTAGGATGTATCATTTGGATAGAATTTCATGTTTTAACCGTGTGAAGCTTGTTAGCTAGTTAGAACACGTGCGCCAGTCCTCTTTGACGACAGCCGTTCCATTCCATCTCTTGGGACCCAAAGCTCCTTTTATTGTTGCTCATAGACTTACTTTCTAGAGCAAGTACTTTTCTCCTCTTTTCAATTGGAACCTTCATTTAGTCCCTCTTTTGATGCTACTTTTGTTGACACATGCTGTTTCTGAAATTTCCCAACTTACCCACAACCTTAGCTTAGCATTAGGGCATTTCCTTTTATGTGAACAGAACTTTACCTTATTTTGCATATGTTATCTTTAATAATGTGTAGTTGCATTTGCCAATTTGAATAACAGATTATATTCAGACATGCTGCATTCAGGTGAATATTGATGTTGTGCTTAATTAGTTTGATTTGAGGTTGTATATTTACTAATTTGCTGATAAACCTTAATGGTTTGCAAACTTTCGCCTCTCCGCTTTTACTGTGGGGCAAAATCTGCTTCACTGTCATTGAAATGTTATCGAATTTGTGATTTCATCTTCAGTGCGAGAAAAAGGTTCATCCTAGTGGACATAGCAGAGTTCCCCGTTTGCACCAAGTTTGCTTCGCGAAAATATGATCCTTTTCTATCCCGCTATCAAGACGGTAGCAGAAGATGTTTCTCACTGAGGCAGAGATAGTTAGAATTTGCCCCAAAATCAGTCAGAATATGCCACATATCTGTCCACGTCCCAAGGTTCCTATGGCCCAGTTTGGAGATTTGGTAGTATACCGGCATTCCTGAGTCACTGCCGTATCCTAGCAGCATGTGTGTAGTAGGGTTATGCATCTTTGATTGTGTTGTCAAGCATTGCAGGATTTGTGAGTTTTGATGAATTAGTGTGCTACTCGATGTAGTGTCCATTTTGAGTCCAAGAGGGCTTCATGTTGTTATGAGATTGGTGATGCTTCCTTATGCATATCTCTTGTGCTTATGAAGAGATACGTACTTGCTGTAAGAGTTGAAGGTTGGTTATTGGACTGTCAAAGTCCAATACCTTGGGATAGATATTGAGTATATTATGTTGTAAGTTATCTGTTAAGTTTTGTGATGTAGGATGGTGAAGCACTATCGGCCGCACATTGATATAAGGACTTTTATCTTCTATGATGAGAATGTATTAATTGAGACCGGTGTTTGGTCAGGCCTGAGCACTGTGCTGAGGGGGCCCCCTGCAGCTCGCCCCCTTCGCACCACCAGTGGCTGCGGGGCCTGTGTTACGTCCCTGCATAGGTCCTACATGTAAGACCCATGTTGTGCCGATAGTGTGCCCCCAGGTTCGCGCAGAACCACGTCAAATAATGTGGGCTGGATGCTGTAAGGCAGTCCAAGCGAGTAATGCATTGCGTTAAAAGGGAAATCACACTACACCCGTACAATTCAAGGTGCCACCTAAGACTGGGGAAAGTCCCTGTTTGAATCCAGTGGATTGAGGATCTGCAGGTTTTGGCTGGTGTCAAGGGGGCGACTCTGTCAGTGCATTTGGTGATCCACTCGGAGAAGTTCTGAATGGCCTGCTCCAGGTCTGAAGTAGTGTCCACTGGGTGGTGTTATGTGCTTGCTTCAATTGTGTCTCCGTTCCTTTGCTTCAGCTGCAGTGAGATAAGATGTGTGGCTTGGTGGTGGTGCCCTTTGAGCCTGTGATGGTAAAGTGGATGATAGTGTGATCGGCCCAGTTGAGTTCGGTGACGTGGCTGTAAATGATTCTGTCGCTGGATGTGAAGATCGGATCCAGCGTGTTTCCAGCGCTGTGCGTGGGTTCTGTGACTAGATGGGTGAGGCAGATGTTGCTCATGTTTTCCAGGAGATTGGTGGAATTGTCGTTGTTGGGGTCATCAAGGTGGAAGTTGAGGTCGCTGAGTAGCATGTAGTGCTTGGATTCGATGGCTAGCGGGCGATGAATTCAGAGATGGTGTAGCAGAAAGCAGGTTGCGGTCCGGTGGGTCTGTAGGCGAGGGTGCTTGTAATGGTCTTCTTGGAGTCGGTTTGGAGTTAGAAGTTCAGAAGTTCCATGATAGGTGTGGGCAGTCTTCGGTGGCGTTGCATCTGATAGTTTCCTTGTGAGTTATGGCAATGCTTCCTCCGTGTTTGTTGATGCGATCACAATGATTCATCTTGTAACCGCCAGGCGTTGCGTGGTGATGTCGGGGGATGGGGAGGGGTTGAGCCAGGTCTCAGTGATGAAGATCATGTCGGGGTTGAGGGTGGTGATGTCGTCCCATAGATCTGTGGTGTGTTTGCAGAGGGACCGGGTGTTGAGCAGGATGCACTGGAGCAGTTCCAGGGTGTTCATGGTCTTCTGGGTGGGAGTGGTGAGGGTTCCTGTGCGACGGCGGTCCTGCGTTCCATGTGAAGCAACAGCAGCTCCATGCAAGGAGTTGTTCCGTAAATCGGGGAGAGGTGCTGCAGCAGTTGAAGTGTCTGGGCCGGAGGGCCTGGATCTCGGCGGCGGAGTAATGGTTTACTCTAGCACCACTGAGCTTCAATTCTTGTTTATACCTCCTGTGATAAACCAGTTTTAAACTTCAATTGGTATTGAAGAATAGTTCAACTCCTTCATCCAGTTCGAGTATGTAAATAAAAGGTTGTCATCACTGGGGCCATGCCCCCCAAAACATATATTCCTAGATACGGGCCTGGACAGGATCAGGGGCTGTTCTAGTCCCAGCAGCATCAATGCTAATCTTTAAGGCAGCGAGCGGGGGAGCGAGAGGAGAGCGCACAGCGGTGTACGCTGCTCCACACAGGGTAGAGCCAGACCTGGTGACTGGAGCAAGGGGGAGCTGACACAGGACCTTCTCAATGGAGTCCCACTGCAGCCTCCATTAAGCAGGTCCTGGGAGGGGGGCGGGGCGGTGGGAGGCAGGAGGCAGGAGCTGAGTGTGAAAATGGTGGGCGATGACGTGAGAGGGTAAATGCCCAAAACTATTCCCCAGGCAAAGGCGGCACAAAAGCAAGAAATTAAACAGTACAAAGAATAATTAAACAGTACAAAAGTACATTGATGCAATTAAATCAGTATAGGAAAGGTACACGTAGGCAATACAAACAGGATCGGCTGACTAATACAGAAAAAGAGGCTGGCTGGCGCTGTGATAGACAGGCTCAGGGCCTTAGCCACGGGGGGGGGGCCCAGCGGAGCCCGGCACCCCTATATTTGTGCCTGGCCCCTCTAAATCTGAGGCAAGAATGTGGGTAAATATTCCTTTATGGGGATTAAGGAGGTATACGTTTGCTATTTACTTTTCATCTCCCCAGAGAGGCTGTCCTGCACATGGTATCCATCGCTCTATGTTTTCCAGTGACTGACAAACACTATGGCACCACGCCTTCAGTCAGGCAAGAAGGGTAGGGGAATATCGCGGCAGCTCCGTTCAGCTGGGCTCTGTGTTACAATCAGCTCACATTTTCTGCCTCCCTCAAAAGTGCAGGAAGAGTGCAGAAGCACAGTGTATCTATAAAGTGCTGGGCTGGGGCTAGTTGGTTTCCTTATTATCGTATTTTCCCTGACCATGGCATCAGTCATTTATGGAAGCTGGAGTAAAGTTGGGGCCTCAGCCTCTCCTAGTAGGGATCTCCGGCCAGCCTAGAAAAAAGACTAATTAATGCACACAGAAAGGTATGAGAATGTGAGTCCCTGACATATGAGCGAAAATGCAAATCCAAGATTAATTCTAAACTAGCATTGTCGTATAGTGCAACAAATGGTCCATAAAGGTGAACGAGGCGCTGGCTTTAGTGTGAAAGGAATGTTTTGGAGGGTGAGGGTTGGGTGCCATCAGTGGCAGGAAGAAATTATGAAAGGTGAAAAAAACATTGTGGATGCCCTTTGTATCTCTCTAAAGAAGTCACTGTGAGAAATTAAGAAATGCGTCCTATAAATCGATATCTTTAACAAATGTCATGGAAAATGTCACATCAACAATACAAACACCTGTCTCAATGAGGAAGCTTAGGAGGTTGAATGTCTGCTGCTGTAATCTGTGAGTAACATACAGGTCATAATTTCCAATATCAGCAATAGTGTTTGGTGGGTTAATGCACACACTGCATGAATTTGAGTATCTGGAATATCAAGCTCTCTATTTTATTTTACATATTTTTTACAGTGTAAAGCCAACTCGAAGGAGAGGTGAAGCACAACAGAAAAGATTCTTAGTGTCAAATCATTTTTATTTGAATTTCGAATAGAACACGACTATATACAACATCCATACAGTGCGCCCAGATCTAGATCTCATATAGCCTGGCACAGCAGTTCTGTTTTGAACAAACCCAGCACTAAAACAACTGATTAATTACACAGTGCTCCATATGGTGACCCCATTACCAAAAATGCCCACTAAGAAATGCTGAAACGGGAACAAAATTTAAGAAAAAGGGGAAGAGAGAACAGAAAATCCAAGGGAAAAGGCAGAAAAAGAAAGTGTAAGGTAGTGTCTGACAGCTGGCTTACTGCTATCATCATCCCCCATCCCTTTCTTCCTGCAAGGGAGAGGATGGGTAAGGGGTCTCTTCTCCATGGAATTTTGTCAATATGTTGTCACTGTAGATGGTCTATACTGCTGTCAAAAGGGCATTGGTAACCTCCTTGCTTTCTCCCACCTTTAGCCCGTTAAGCTGTAGAGGTCTTTGCTGATCCCAGTTAAACCTGTATCCACCAGACATTTCTGGCATTGACCCTTCCTCCATTGGCTGCTGGCAGTGCGTCTACACCTGAGGCTGCAGCAGCCCTACTCTCTCACAGATGCTACTGGTGCCTCCCGCAATTTCTACTTCTCCTAGGTTTAATCTAGCCATCCTCACCAACTTCAAGACAGTGCACCTCCAAAGCTGCAGATTTAGAAGCCTAAAGCCAATCACTCCATGTGGCAACAGTTATTGCCGTAAGAGTCCTTGTAGCCAAAAACTGAGACTGATGTAAGGAGCTCATAATGCAGCAACTTAGCACACCGCCGGGTTCAGCCCCCTCCAGCGACCATTATCATGCTAGTAAGAGCATCTCACCCCCCCCCCACCATGGCAATTATGTTTTGATACTGTATTGTAATTGATTTTATATAGAACTTAAAACCATTGATGAGGCACCAAAGCACATTGGCTGACAGACAGCACGCTGCACTGTTGGGACGTGCCTGGTTGGAAGCTTGTTGAATTGCAGTGTTGCTCCTGTGGGAAGTGCTTTAGTCTTGTGTGTGATTGACCAAATTAGTGCTCTTAATCTGGCCTAATTGCGTAGAGGAGAGGAGACATTTAAGGCACGGCACACATGTGCTTTACATTCATTTATAGCTCTATCTGTTTGAAAGTATTTGGTTTGGGTGTTGCCTCGGTCAGAAGTGTTTTGGTGCTGTGCGTGATGAGTCATTGAAAACCTTCCTGTGTTGCTGTTCTTATGCATGAAGTGGAACAAAGTATTGTCAAACATAGATGCATATGTGGACTTTCCTACCATCCTAGTCAGAGCAAGGGTTAAGGTTCTTGGTTGGGTTTCAGCAGCAGAGGAGAAACCCAAAGGAATGCCCTGGATTACAGTGCAGCCATAGTAAACGCCTTTTCTAGTCTACCCAAAAGCAACAAAGGGAAACCTTAATGGCATGCAATGGATTCAGGCAATGAAAGGAATTGGCCTGAAACACCCACTCGGGAGTAACAAAGGAGTAAACAGATCAATGCAGCAGTTTACAGGCAGTCATGGTAAGTGCTTTTTCAGGTATACTCATAAGCAATAAGGGGCAACTCTGGCATGCACAAGGTACAGGCAGCACAGCAATGTAACTGAAGAGTCCACCCAGGATAACAGTGTTGGTAATATGTCATGCAGTGTAAGGAATGGGATTACTAGGTAAGATGGAGAAGAAAGGGGAATGTAGGGCAGGAGGGAGAACAATTGGTCAGGGGTCTGGCCCTAGTCCTTATCATAACATAAGAGGCCGAAACAGGTAAGATGCCTGAGGAATATGCCATTCCCTTCCAGCCCTTCATCTGCATGACTGGGCTGGACACACTGAGAGCAGAGGTAATATCGGTGGTTGAAGACTATCACAAGGTCCTTGTAAATAAAACCAATCAAGTGGGAGATTGGGAGATGGAAGTGCTCGTGGGAGGGAAGAGAAACCTAAAAAAAAACAAAGCAGGAAGAGAGAAGCCAAAAATTCAGGCAAAAACCAATCGAGTTTGATCCTGCACAGAATCAAGTCTGACACAGTTATTCAGTTGACTGGTTACAATAACATCTCTTTAATTACTTACATTGAACTATCCTCGCAACTGAGTGGGTTACTGTCAATGTAAGTGGCACCTCTGTGCTATGAGAAGGCAATGGGGGATCGGGTGATGCTCCTAGTTGCTTCTTCTCTCTAACTGTGAACTAATTATCAAAGTAATAAAAACAAGTGAAATATCTTCTCTTAGGGAAGAAAGGTTGAGAACCAGAGTTTTTAATGTGGGCATTTTTTCTGCATCAACTCTTGCAGAGCCATCAGGTCTCAGTGCATGTTAATTACTACATTCATATTCCCTGCAGGGTGTGAGGGAGTAATGGCTGGTCTGAAGGAACATTTCAAAGGTTTAAGGTGAGGGGTTGAAGTCCCTCAAGTCATGCTGATCTCAGGGGAAACCCCAACACAGTCATTGGCCAACATGATGCAGAGCCCCTGACTCATCTATCAAACAGAAAATGCATTAATTAAGAAGTGGTTGACCAGTTTCCCATGAAGATATGCAACTGTGCGTATTCCTTATTCTGTGTGACAGGATTACAACCACTATTGTGGTTAGTAATGGCAATGATCAAACCTCACCGCCCTATACTACTCTATCTGTCATTCAAAAGCAGTTTGCCGAATACCACATCCATTCAGCAGTGTTATGAGAAGTGGCGCTGGGACATTTGACACCTTCTCTTTGGGGCCTGAGCTGCTTTGTGATGTGAGAATGAACAGGCTATCTACAAGTTAAATAATGTTTGCTCCTTATTACAAGATGAACAGGAATGGAGTGAAAGTGAGCACGTGATAAAGGTGTAGACAACAGGACTTTGTATTCTGCGTTTTGAACTTTACTTTTCGTATTATAAAAAGAAATGTCTAGTCTTAGCATACCAAGTACTATTGACTAAAAAGAAGAATTGTTGGAAGATCACCCAAATAATACAGGACCATTTAGACCCTGATTCTCAACTACAAGTTTTCAAAGTCTCTGGACCTGGAATTATTGCCTTCTCAAACTCCAGACTTAATAATTCCTGACCCAGAAACACCACACTCAGAGACATCTGAATAGCTGCTGTTGTTACTGGCCCCCACCCGCTCTTGTACGTCAGTATGGTGGTCGCAGAAATAGTTCCCCACAGTTGAAATTAAATGAACTGTGCCCTCCCACCACCCCAGCCCCCTCTATAATCAACACAGGCCAAAAAAAAAGGATCCATAGCATTTACCACCTGCTACAAGCAGGCGGTAAATGTTTGCCATTTTGGGCCCTTATTTTCAGGTGGGGCATGGGGGGAACAAGCAAGATTAAGTCAATTATTACTAGGTCCACATGTTATTCCCCATTTCAGGGGGAAAACGTGTAATTCTCATTATTTCAGGGGAGATACTGGTCAATATTGTAATTTCCGTCCCAGGTATCTCCCTGCATATATAATGGGGAAATTAGAATGAGGCCCTTAGTGGATTCATTATTTGTAGACATTTGGTACTTTATCTGAAGTGTGACTTGGTTTTACGCACAATGGGCAGGTCTGTGTGCTGTGCATATGCCAGAGGCTGTGCACTTTTGATATGTCTGATGAATTCATTCTGCTTATATATTAGGGGCTACCTATTGTGCATATTAGAGGCCTGCCTACATACTGTGCATGTGTGACAGTGCACCCTGTACCTATTTGGCAGGCTGACAGAACTGCTACTCAAAATCACAGTGATACTAAAGTTGCCGCCTCTATTCACAGAGAGCTCATGGGGTGGCACTGCTGGTCCCTGACCAAACGTTTAGCAGATAGGTTGCCTAGCAATGTTTTGGAACCCTAAAGATCACCTTTTTGAGTGAGAAGGAGCTAAAACAATATTTTCCTTTGACAGTATTATTTTAAGAGCAAAATAGTAACAACAATAATTATTTTGAAAATGTGATGTAGCACAGGCAAGTTTCAAGAACCAGCAGAGGACTTTGCAAAGAACATTTTTATTGTGGCAGGAGCATCTCTAGCATGAGATTCTATGCTAGAACCATATCATGTTTGGGGTTTTGATGACACCAGATTGTAGAAACCTGGATTTTTTGATGGGGAGTAGATGGGACATGATATTTTGAAGTATACCCTGTGCATTTGTTCTTTTCACATTGTTTTACTGACCAATTGAGGATATTTAATATTTAAGTTTCATGATGAAAAAGTATTTTCTCAGAATTGCACAACCTTTCAGTCAACCTCCGAATCCAGAATCTACCAAAATGCTCTGACTGCACCTTTGTAAAGTTGTTTATATATTACAATTAGATTTTACCAATGTACATTATAATGCAGCATTTACCATATTTACAAAAATCTTTCAGGCTGAATAATTCTATATTAAAAAAAAAATAGAAAATGCATTGTGTGCACTGAAACTTATTGACACATTACATAATTTTTTCACAACCATTCCTCTACCTCTAGGCCTCTGATCATGACTGAACCTGAACTTTTATGTTGTTGTCATCACTTGAATCAAATCTATCAACTGTCCCCTCTGTGTGTATTGCAGAAGTATAATCACCTATACTATGGAAGAACTCTGTCTTATAATTCACAGACCCACCACACCGAGCCAGAATAAAGCTAATGTGAATAACAACTGTCTAGAATATATATATATACTTTTTACATTTTATATGATTAACACTATATATATATATGTATTCACTTAAAAAACCACAGGTTTCAGGCACGTTATAGTTAGAAATTAGCATTTAAAAAACCTTTGAAATTCACTGAAAAAACCATAGGTTTCAGACACGTTATAGTTAGAAATTAGCATTTAAAAAACCTTTGAAATTCACTGAAAAAACCATAGGTTTTAGGGACAGTTATAGTTAGTTGGACATTGCACTCGTACAAATCCCGTGAAATTCCCCCGTTATAGTTAGTTCAGGTAACTATAACTCGCGCCCCGCAATGCACTGCTGATGACGTCACATATTACATCACTCATGCCATGGTCAGTGACATCACTGTGCATTGCGGGGCGCGAGTTATAGTTACCTGAACTAACTATAACGGGGGAATTTCACGGGATTTGTACGAGTGCAATGTCCAACTAACTATAACTGTCCCTAAAACCTATGGTTTTTCAGTGAATTTCAAAGGTTTTAAATGCTAATTTCTAACTATAACGTGCCTGAAACCTATGGTTTTTAAGTGAATTTCAAAGGTTTTAAATGCTAATTTCTAACAATAACATGCCCCGCCCCCTCCCTTCACCACTGTGCAAACGTGCCCCGTGGCGCGTTTTAAGTTGGGGGATTAAGTTCCCTTGAATCATGAGGGTCCCTGGGGTCCAACTAGCCCACCCTGTACCTCCAGTATGCGCCAGGGAGCTGCGTTGCAGAGAGGTGTTCAGAGGCCACGCCCCTTTTTACACCTCTCTGCAACGCAGCTCTGTGGCGCTTTCTGGACGTACCTGGTGGGCTAGTTGGCCCCCAGGGACCCTCAGGATTGAAGAGGATTTAATTCCCCATCTTAAAACGCGCCACGAGGCCTGTTTCACACATGTCACCTGAAGCCCCGCCTCCTCCCTTCACCACTTTGCAAACGCGCCCCGTGGCGCGTTTTAAGTTGGGGGATTAAGTCCCCTTGAATCCTGAGGGTCCCTGGAGTCCAACTAGCCCACCATGTACCTCCAAAAAGCGCCACAGAGCTGCGTTGCAGAGAGGTGTAAAAAGGGGCGTGGCCTCTGTACACCTCTCTGCAACGCAGCTCCCTGGCACATACTGGAGGTTCCTGGTGGGCTAGTTGGCCCCCAGGGACCCCCAGTATTCAAGGGGAATTACTTCCCCTTCTTAAACCGCGCCTGGGGGCGCCTTTGCAGACTGCTGCTGGGTGGGGGCGGGGCCTCCGGCACGATGCCGGTCTTTTTTTTTTGTATGGGAGGGGGGCTGCGTGGCCCCCCTTCCCTTGGCCTCTTTTGGCCCCGGGGACCCCATCCCCCGGGGCATGAGGATTTTCATTAAAAAAAAAAAGAACGGGAAGGGGCCGCGTGGCCCCCTTCCCTGGGCCTCTATTGGCCCGGGGACCCCATCCCCCGGGGCATGCCCTCTTTTTAAAAATAAAAATATTTGGAGGGGGGCTGCGTGGCCCCCCTCCTCAGGCCACTTAAGGCCCCGGGGACCCCATCCCCCAGGGCCGGTCTTTACCTTTATTTTTATTTTTTTGGGGAGGGGGCTGCGTGGCCCCCTCCCAGGCCACTAACAGCCCCGGGGACCCCATCCCCGGGGCCTGGCCACTCGTTGGGGACCGTGGGGGGCCCCAATCCCCGCACGGTCCCGCCGGCTCCCGCGTCTTGCGGGAGCCGGCATTGCTTTCCATAAGGGGAGCTGCTGACATGCAGCTCCCCTTATGGAAAAGCAATCTGCTGCTTCATTGAGCGAGAGCAGGTTTCACTGCTCTCGCTTCAATGAAGCAAAGCAAGATTTGCAATCACAGGACGGGAGCCGCAAGGCTCCCGTCCTGTGATTGCAAACAGCAGTGTCCCGGGGGTGGGCACCCCGGGACACTGCAGGAGCCGGCCCTGGGAGGTGGCGGTCCCCAGGGCCATGGAGGGCTCCAGAAGGGGGGCCGCGCGGCCCCCATCCCAACATCAACTGAGCCCCGGGGAGGTGGTGGTCCCCGGGGCTTCGGGGGTCCGAAACGGACCCCCACATTTCTTTTCTAAGTGCCCCGGGGAGGTGGCGGTCCCCGGGGCATGTGGGGGGGCTGGAGCCCCCCCACACAGGTTACTTCAATTTAAAAAAAGAAGCCCCTGGGGGTGGCGGTCCCCGGGGCTTGGGGGGCCTTAGAGGCCCCCCCTATAAAACCTAAATAAACCCCAGCATGCCCCCGGGACTTGGCCCACCCAGGGGCCAATTAACAACGAAGCGCGGGAGACCGCGCTTCGTTTTTTTTATTTTTCTGCGGGATCCGCGTACCCTAAGCGCATCCCGCCGATTTTTTTAAATGCTTTTTTCTGCCCAGGGGTCCTTGTGGGACCTCCTGAGCAGACCTAGGGGTCAGGGTGTTTCTACCCTGCTCCCTTTGTGCGTTTTGCGCACTTGTTTCTGTGCCTCGGTTCTACCGAGGCATAAAATGGCTGCCAACACTTCCTGATTTGGAGTGTTGACAGCCACTTGACAACCAATTAGCATGCAGCTCGTGATCGGGAGGGTACGCGGACCCTACTCGGCCATAGATATATATGTGACTTTACTTTTGATTTTCTCAGGAACTACTGAACGGATTTACACCATTTAAGCAAAAGGCACGACACTGAACCAAGGGCTACCTATTTGCCAAATTTGGTGTAATTCCGTTCAGCAGTTCGGGCTGTAGCTGCGACTAAAGGTTCCTATGGAAAATTGCATGGGGAAAACGCGTTTTGGGACCCCCTTTTTCTCGGCCCCCGCTTGACGAATCACCCCGAGACTTTCAGGATAGGAGCGGACTGGAGCGCCCCAACAAGTTTGAAAATTTCGCGAAGATTCGTCAACCGGCGCCAAAGTTATTTCAAATAGAATGTTGCGGATTTCCTATGGAAAATAGGTCCTAACTATAACTAACTACTGGCGACCGTCAGTAGATAATATAATGAATTAAAATTAATAGTTTATTAATTGTTTAAAATAAATATATATATATATGTATATATATGTCCCCAGATCAAAAAATTGCTGCGCGCTCTCAGATTTGTTATGGAAAGTAGAAATTTATTCTCAGAATGTTACGCGTTTCGAAAGTCAAGCTTCCTTGATCACACCAATATGTATATATATATATATATATATATATTAATTATTATGTGTGTTTAACTTTTTATAATTACGTTTATTTGTTATATTTGTTAAAATGTATATTAAATCTAATTATTTTTTTAAATAATTTTATTATTTAATATTTATTATTTTGTTTTATATATATAAAATCGATATTTTGTACAACTATATTTTTGACATTGATATTTTTTTCTGATATTTTTATACTTACCTGTTTAAGTATAGGGAGTCGATATTTTTGAATTCTATATTTTTACCTCAATATTTTTTTCATCTATGTTTTTGTGGTCGAAATTCTGTCAGTGAACCGAATTCCATAACTATCAGATTCTGCTGTTTTCACGAATACAATGAACACAATCTTGTTTCTGTACCGTTTTCAATACTGTTTGCAATGTCTTCTCTCCCTCTTTTGTGCGGGATATCAGGTCATCCATTTCCCAATCTGTTTTGCACTTGGGCAGGGAACTGGCTGGCCGCACACAATAAATGAACTGATTGGCTGCCTGCAGTCGTGTGCAGGCAGCAGAGCTTGCTCTCTGTTGCCAATAGGTGACCTAGGGACACATGTATCAAAAATCCATTAAGCCTTCCTTAAATAGCGAATTTTAGGTCATCGCTATTTAAGGAATGCAAAATGGTATGTAAGAAAATAGCGATTACCTAATAGCGATTCCTAAAGATTCGCAATTAGGTAATCGCTATTAGGTAATACTACTCCATTCGTTCCTATGGGCCTGGCCTAGGTGCGAATGAGTTTGCATTACCAAATTTGCAATTACCTAATTGCCCCCCCATGAAGCACCCCAAAATAAAAATGTGCACATGTAAAGCGCACACATGCCCTGGGGCATGTGTGCGCTACATGGCACTTTGAAAAATGCATTTTTGTGCATTTTTCAAAATTCGCACCTGGTTACCATCAACTTAGAGTCAACGGTAAAGGCATTTCCTAAATGCACAGTTTGAATTTGGAAAATGCTTGGTACATGTGCTAAGGGAATTGCAAATGCACATGTACATATTGGTTAACATCATTCATTAGAGAAGTTTGACGCATACGATTTATTGGTAGAGTTCCATCTTGATGGTAGTGACACGCCTTTCAATGGGTCATACTTTCAGCCCTTGGCCCCTTTCCTTTTTTTCATTCTGTTAAGACTGTTTTTGTGTAGAGTCTTCCCACTCATTGACTTTCTTTTTTAATCTTCATGGTTTAGGGTGGGCACTTAAATAAACGCCGTCTACTGCACGTTCGCTTATTACACTTGCAATTGGATGCAGGAGCTACTTGGCAGGCAGCGTAGTTGGTGTCACTACTGACACTGGCTCACGGAGCATGTATGCTCTGGAAATATTACTTCGGATTAGGACATGTATATGGCCTTGGATTTGCTAAGGATATGGTTCAATATTTTTGCCACTTGGCGTGAGCATGTTTTGTTCTTTTCCTATTTTTCATTTTTGTTTAATTTTGCTATGTGCATTCAGAAAGTCGTGCTTAAATTTCATGTACTAATGGTTTGAGCCAAACAACTGTATTATATCAATACCATGTGCATATGTGACTTTGAAGGTTTAGTTGACATGCATCTATGAACTGCTTACATTGTTGCTTTAAAATACAAATCACCTTCCGTTAAGCAAAACTGCACTGTATCTTTAACACACGTGATTTTTGCGCTATGTATATGTTGCACATTCGCTTGTTCTGTTAAATGAAATGCTGCATAGACGTGATGTTATTATCATTAAAGGGTTAAATGTACAATATGAGAAACACATGCAATTACTACCATGTTGTACGGCATAGTATATATTCTATGTCTTTGATGGCGTTCAAGTGTTTTTAAAAGGTGATTGGACAGTCATGTAATCACTGCTTTGCCGTGACGAAGACCTGGAAGGGTCGAAACGTGTAGCCGATTAAATACTTTTCCTGGTGAAAAATATATCTGGGAGTGCGAGGCTTCTGTGCTGACAGAACGCGATAATGCATTTCTTGAATTTATTACCGGGTCCTGCACCGGTAACTCTGCACCGACCCTGCTTGTGTATATGAGATATATATATATATATATATATATATATATATTCACTGAAAAAACCATAGGTTTCAGGGGCGTTATAGTTAGTTGGACATTTCACCCGTACAAAACCATAGAAATTCCCCCGTTATAGTTAGTTCAGCTAACTATAACTCGCGCGCCCGCAATGCACTGCTGATGACGTCACATATTACATCACTCATGACATGGTCAGTGACATCACTCATGACATCACTGATGACATCTCAAATGACATCACTGATGACATCACTGATGACATCATCCTTGTGATAGAGTGGCAGACCTCCTCTCACCCTAATATAACCTTTGATACACACACTCAAAAATCCAAACTAACATTTTCAAAACAATGGACATACCAATACCAGTTACAACACACCTATTCAGTAATTCCAAGATCTACACACACATCCACTCATTCACCAACAGTCCCTATACAGTCACTCATACATGTACTCACTCATCATATGTACTCATACAACTATACATCCTGTTACACACCACCACTCATCCATAGAGTTACTCACACACATAGTCACACATGCAAACAAAGTATCAACCATCCATTTACTTGCATATACAGTTATACACACACTACCACACTTACTTCTACAGAAACTTACACATACTTACTCTCTTAAACAATCACTTATAGAAACACCTACTTATTTGTAAAGGAACTCTTCCAATCTCTCACTCTCACATATACTCACTTATATACACCAATACTCACATATACTAGTTTAAAACATATGTAGTTACTCATAAAGACACTATTGAGACAGTCATTCACTCACTAACACACCCATACACATACTCATCCACCTATACAGTCCTGCACACATGCTGTCTTCAACACATACAAACAGTGAGTCACTCATTCATGCATCTATGCACTAAGTAATACCCCCCACCGAACCATACAGACACTCAGACACTCATACTGATATTCAAAAAACCAACTAATAACCCATATAGACACTCATGTAGCTACTCACCAACCCATGCAGCCACTTATACACAAAGTGAGAGACTGATACAGATATTTTCATATTTAAACATTACTCACTAACCCATGTATTCACTAAGATACACTTAGTCAGTTATACAATCAATTTTACAAAACAAAATCATCCATTTAGACACTTATATACCCATTTATTCTTCCATCGACCTTGAAATATACATATATAAAACATATTTAATTTTCAGAAAATCACACATTCACTGGATGATGTCATCAGTGATGTCATCAGTGATGTCATTTGAGATGTCATCAGTGATGTCATGAGTGATGTCACTGACCATGTCATGAGTGATGTAATATGTGACGTCATCAGCAGTGCATTGCGGGCGCGCGAGTTATAGTTAGCTGAACTAACTATAACGGGGGGAATTTCTATGGTTTTGTACGAGTGAAATGTCCAACTAACTATAACGCCCCTGAAACCTATGGTTTTTTCAGTGAATTTCTAAGGTTTTTTAAATGCTAATTTCTAACTATAACGTGCCTGAAACCTATGGTTTTTTCAGTGAATTTCTAAGGTTATTTAAATGCTAATTTCTAACTATAACGTGCCTGAAACCTATGGTTTTTTCAGTGAATATATATATATTTATTATACTATGTATACATGTGAAAATGTCTCGGTCCCCTGTTTGCCTCGGTGGCACGGAAAAAATGGGTGGAACTGACGTCAGCACGCCGACGAGGTTCTCTTATGGCTCCGATGACGTCATACGGTGTCGCGAGCGGAGCCGTGCTATTATAACGTCCTCGTTGACGTGGGAGAGCTAGGAAAGAATTTCCGTGGAATGCTGGTGCAGGGGATATTCACCTAAGTGTTCAGGCTAGTCCTTTGGGAGCAACTGTTTATGTTGCCACTCCAGAAACCGAAACCAGTGATCCGAGGGCAGAGGCCCTGCAGATGGCACACGAGGTGGGGTGCCCAGTCGTGTGCACCGGCGGGGCAGCGAAGTGACAAGCACCACAACCCACAAAAAAGGTAACGAGGGCACTGAATAACACAGGATCTTCTCTTTGTATCTGGCAGGAACAACGAAGTTAAAATGCCCTAGTACCAAAATGTAGAATTAGTGCTACAACGGTCTTCAAGAGGACCTGCGATGCCGCTTCTGCCTCCCGTACCCTGGAGGTGGCACATGGGTCACGCGGTACGGTCATACTGCGGTGGGACGCACACTCGTTGACCTCTCATGGCACTGCTCCACACTTCAGGGAGGACGCTTTCCATTAGCTATGTTTTCTGATGACATGTCGCGCCGGCCCCGTCCAACAACAGAACTCCTTTAGATCCAAACAGACTTTTCCACTCTCTCACCGGAAGTGAAACCAGGCCACGCGGACACTTTCACAATACAACAGCCGGGAATGCACTTTTCGGTAAAAAAACACATTCCTTCCTCCTAATTAATCAAATAAACGCCTCACTGAAGAACAGGGGCCAGCTTCGATCGGTAAACAGCCGTTACAACGACTTTTTACTTTGCGATACCATTACAACGCATGCATTACCACGCATGCGTTGTACATCACGAAAGTCATTACTACGCATTTTTTAGAACGCATGGTCATTTACCACGCATGCCTTTACAACGAATTTTGTTGTAAAGGTATGTATGGTAAATGACCATGCGTTCTAAAAACATGTAGACGATCCATGTCGTTGTAAGGAAACAGAGGCTGTTCCGTTTCCTCACAACGACGTGCACCGCCCCTCAGAGACAACGTGAAGCAGGAACCACGAGGAGAGAGGAACCACGAGGAGTGAGAGGTAAGGGGATTGGGCATGGGGTGGGGGTTTCTTTTCTAGGGTTTAGGGTAGTGCAGTGGTGTTTGGGTGGTGTAGGGGGTCGTGCTGGGGGTAGTGTTTTAGGGTTTAGGGTAGTGCAGTGGTGTTTGGGTAGTGTAGGGGGTCATGCTGGGGGTAGTGTTTTAGGGTTTAGGGTAGTGCAGTAGTGTAGGGGGTCGTGCTGGGGTAGTTTTTTAGGCTTTAGGGTAGTGCAGTGGTGTATGGGTAGTGTAGGGGTCGTGCTGGGTTAGTGTTTTAGGGTTTAGGGTAGTGCAGTGGTGTTTGAGTAGTGTAGGGGGTCATGCTGGTGGTAGTGTTTTAGGGTTTAGGGTAGTGCAGTGGTGTTTGTGTAGTGTAGGGGGTCATGCTGGGGGTAGTGTTTTATGGTGTAGGGTAGTGCAGTGGTGTTTGGGTAGTGTAGGGGGTCGTGCTGGGGGTGGGTTTAGGGTAGTGCAGTGGTGTTTGGGTAGTGTAGGGAGTCGTGCTGGGGGTAGTGTTTTAGGGTTTAGGGTAGTGCAGTGGTGTTTGTGTAGTGTAGGGGGTTGTGCTGGGGTAGTGTTTTAGGGTTTATGTTAGTGCAGTGGTGTTTGGGTAGTGTAGGGGTAGTGCTGGGGTAGTGTTTTAGGGTTTAGGGTAGTGCAGTGGTGTTTGTGTAGTGTAGGGGGTAGTGCTGGGGGTAGTGTTTTAGGGTTTAGGGTATGGCAGTGGTGTTTGGGTAGTGTAGGGGGTCGTGCTGGGGGTCGATTTAGGGTTTAGGGTAGTGCAGTGGTGTTTGTGTTGTGAGGGGGTCGTGCTGGGGGTAGTGTTTTAGGGTTTAGAGTAATGCAGTGGTGTTTGTATAGTGTAGGGGGTTTAGGGTAGTGCAGTGGTGTTTGTGTAGTGTAGGGGGTCATGCTGGGGGTTGTGTTTTAGGGTTTAGGGTAGGGCAGTGGTGTTTGTGTAGTGTAGGGGGTAGTGTTTTAGGGATTAGGGTAGTGCAGTGGTGTTTGTGTAGTGTAGGGGGTCATGATGTGGGTAGTGTTTTAGGGTTTAGGGTAGTGCAGTTGTGTTTGTGTAGTGTACGGGGTCGTGTTTTAGGGTATAGGGTAGTGCAGTGGTGTTTGGGTAGTGTAGGGGGTCATGCTGGGGTTAGTGTTTTAGGGTTTAGGGTAGTGCAGTGGTATTTGGGTAGTGTAGGGGGTAGTGTTTTAGGGTTTAGGGTAGTGCAGTGGTGTTTGTGTAGTGTGGGAGGTCATGCTGGGGGTAGATTTAGGGTTTAGTGTAGTGCAGTGGTGTTTAGGTAGTGTAGGGAGGCGTGCTGGGGGTAGTGTTTTAGGGTTTAGGGTAGTCCAGTGATGTTTGTGTAGTGTAGGGAGTCGTGCTGGGGGTAGTGTTTTAGGGTTTAGGGTAGTGCAGTGGTGTTTGGGTAGTGTAGGGGGTCGTGCTGGGGTAGTGTTTTAGGGTTTAGGGTAGTGCAGTGGTGTTTGTGTAGTGTAGGGGTCATGCTGGGGGTAGTGTTTTAGGGTTTAGGGTAGTGCAATGGTGTTTGTGTAGTGTAGGGGGTAGTGTTTTAGTTTTTAGGGTAGTGCAGTGGTGTTTGTGTACTGTATGGGGTCGTGCTGGGTTCTAGTATTTTAGGGTTTAGGGTAGTGCAGTGGTATTTGTGTAGTGTAGGGGGTAGATTTAGGGTTTAGGGTAGTGAAGTGGTCTTTGGGTAGTGTAGGGGGTCGTGCTGGGGGTAGTGTTTTTGAGTTTAGGGTAGTGCAGTTGTGTTTGGGTAGTGAAGGGGGTCATGCTGGGGTAGTGTTTTAGGGTTTAGGGTAGTGCAGTGGTGTTTGGGTAGTGTAGGGGTCAACCAACATGAATTTACGCTTGTGTGATGTAACCAATGCTCATGTAAAGCACTCCAATACCTGACTAGTCTGCACTATATAAAACTGCAAAAAACCAAAAAATAAAAAGTGTTTTGCACACTTCTGTCATTGGGCTATACGTGGGCTACCTCTGGGTGATATTTGTGCTACATTTGGGCTCTTTTTTCTCTGGTGGCCATCTTGGGAGACTTATTTGTTATGAAGTTTCCTAATTTCCTCATTTACTACCGTCTCCTCAGTAGGAAATGCTTTCAGTTTTTACTTTGATTCCATCAAGAAGGCATTCAGATGTGTCACACATTTGCCATAAATTCAGAATGTTAGCACTCTAGTTGTTCATTAGATCACTGTAGTAAAGCTACTGCTCACCAAGGAGTTAACTGGAAGTCTACTGCTGGTATTGAAAGTGATTGTTTCAGTCTGCATGTCAGAATTTTCTAATGAAATAGAAGAGGATTTGAGATCTCACTTAAAACATGCCCTAAATTTTCTTTTTGCAGCACTAACCATAATTTCTATGGCAAAATGAACCCCCTCATTTTGTTCCTTTTAAATTAAATGTTTTAAGTGTTACCAGTTTATTCCAATCAAGATGGCTTCAGGTGTGCCATACTTTTGTCATAAGTAAGGCTGTTAGCACTCTAGTTGTTCTTTAGAACACTCTGGGAAGCTGCAGTAGAACACAAAGGCATCAACTGACAGGCTGCTCCTGTTGAAATATAACAGGAAGATATTTGAGATCTCACTTAAAACATGTCCTAATGTTTCTTTCTACAGCACTAACCATAATTTCTATGGCAAAATGAACCCCTCATTTTGTTCCTTTTTAAATTAAATGTTTTAAGTGTTACCTGTTTATTCCAATCAAGATCGCTTCAGGTGTGCCATACTTTTGTCATAAGTAAGACTGTTAGCGCTTTTGTTGTTCTTTAGAACACTCTGGGAAGCTGCAGTAGAACACAAAGGCATCAACTGACAGGCTGCTCCTGTTGAAATATAACAGGAAGATATTTGAGATCACACTTGAAACATGTCCTAATTTTTCTTTCTACAGCACTAACCATAATTTCTATGACAAAATGAACCCCATCATTTTGTTCCTTTTAAATTAAATGTTTTAAGTGTTACCAGTTTATTCCAATCAAGATGGCTTCAGGTGTGCCATACTTTTGTCATAAGTAAGGCTGTTAGCACTCTAGTTGTTCTTTAGAACACTCTGGGAAGCTGCAGTAGAACACAAAGGAATCAACTGACAGTCTCTGCCATTGTTGGATGTACATGTTTTACTGAGAATGTCAGACTTCATTCTCACATGACTGAGAAAGATAATGTGAATTTACAGAAAATATGCTCTCATTTTAGCTTCTGGAGCACCTTCCAAAACTGTATGGGACAAGCATGTGAAAATAGTTTTCTCTCAAACATGATTCATGATATCCCAGCAGAAGGTTTTTCACAGGGTAAAATCACCTTAGAACACACCACAATTCCTGAAATTAGTATGGTACCATCAACAAATGAATTCTAATGTAACTAAAGTCTGTTATCACCCTTTATAGTTCTCCTTTTGGTAACCCTCAAAATCTTCGATTCACTACAATGCATTTCAATGGGGTACTATCATTTATATTGGTCCCAAGATGGCTGCCAGCAATTCCAGAATGAAGTGCTGACAGCCAATCAGATCTCACGATGACATGTGTGGTTAGGCTCCGCCCAGATATATATATGTGTTTTTACTTTTGATTTTCTCAGCAACTACTGAACGGATTTACACCATTTAACAAAGGGGTTCTTTCTGAACCAAGAACTACCTCTTTGCCAAATTTGGTGTAATTCCGTTCAGCAGTTCGGGCTGTAGCCTTGCATAAAGTTTCCTATGGGAAATTGATTTTTTGACTCTTATTTTTTTAATTTCTCCGCAACTACTGAACGGATTTACACCATTTAACAAAAGGGTTCTTTCTGAACCAAGAACTACCTCTTTGCCAAATTTTGTGTAATTCCGTTCAGCAGTTCGGGCTGTAGCCGTGGCTAAAGTTTCCTATGGGAAAATGAATGGGGAAAACACGTTTTGGGACACCCCTTTTTCTCGGCCCCCGCTTGACGAATCACCCGAAACTTTCAGGGTAGGAGCGGACCGGAGCGGGCCATAAAGTTTGAAAATTTCGCGAAGATTCGTCAACCGACGCAAGAGTTATTTCAAATAGAATGTTGCGGATTTCCTATGGAAAATAGGTCCTAACTATAACTATCTACTGGCGACCGCCAGTAGATAATTGTAAAGAGGACGAGTGCCGGTAAGATGGGGAAGTCTCTTTATTCACGTCCAGTAACATGGGATCCCCGGCAGCAACTGCTGTAACTACGCATTCTGTGTTCCATGCAAGGAACACTCATTATGGAATGCCCACGAGGACAGCACTAGAGAGATCCCAACACACCCCCCTCCCTTCACATAACCAATTCCCAACACACCCCCCTCCCTTCACATAACATTCCCACCCCACTCCCTTCACATAAACATTTCCCAACAAGCAAACTAAAATCTAATATAATCCTGAAATTTGGTGGGAAGGGACCTAGTTCTAGAAGGATTTTGTCGGGGAACAGGGTCCTTGGAAGGTACAGGATTCCTCGGACACACAACCCCAGAAGGCAGAGTCATACAAGGAGTGTCTACTCCTAATTTGCTTTTCACAAACTCGACTTTAGACTCAGGCACTACCGCGACAGCACACTTGTTCCAGACTTTCCCATTCTCCAGTACAACAACATGGTCTTTCACTTCTCTGACCCTGACAGGAACAGAAAATTGAGAGGAACCCTTATGAACAAGCACAGGTTTTTTGATCCTCACCCAGTCTCCTTGACGCACCGGAGACACTCTGACACGATCAGATGCATACTTAGCCTGGGCAGCAGCCCTGACATCCGCCACTCTGCCCAGTTTCTGCAAATCCACCTCCTTCCTTGACATCCAGTCTTTGTTTAGTTTGGAACCTGCCACTCTACCTCTAAGCAAGGTGAAAGGAGACATTCCAGTACTAGAGTGGGGAGTAATTCTCATAGCCCACAACATGTCAGAAATCACCTCCTTCCAGTGCAAACCATTAATGGAGGCCAACTGTAATTGATCCTTGATCACCCGGTTAAGGCGTTCGACCAAACCATTACTACAGGGATGATAAAGGGAGGTGAGAGTATGTTTAATACCATGCACCTTGAGAAAATCCTGCATCTCGACAGACACCAACTGGGTACCATTATCAGTCACCAACTCTTCCGGAAATCCCTCTCGAAGAAAAATGTCTTTTAAAAAATTGATGACAGTGGCAGAATTGATTCCTTCTACAAACCTAAGTTCTGGCCATTTGGACATATAGTCAATTAAAACTAAAGCGTACTTGGGAGAACTACCCAGACCACCAAATGGACCAGCCACATCAAAAGCCAATTTGCACCAGGGTGAATCCTTGACTGGAATGGGACTGATGGAAGATGGATAGGTCACTTGAGTTTTATCACTCAGAACACACGCACCACAATCACGAACGCAGTGTTCAATGGACCGATCGACACCCGGCCACCAAAAGTCTTCTCTAATCCTCCGCTTCATGGCACGGATGCCCGGATGTCCTTCGTGGGCTAAATCTAAAACCTTCTTGCGTAAGGACACCGGAACAACCAGTAATCCACCCCTCCGCAGAATCCCATCGACAAGAGATAACTCATTGCCAATCCTCTTAAAATGAAATCAGTTGAGAAGGAAGAACAGAATTAATGGGCCAACCATGAGTTACGAAATCCGTTACCTTACTGATCTCAACATCTTCAGATAGAGCCAGCTTCCAATCAACTTCGGACAAGGCAGCTCCAGTATCAGCTATTGTACTAACAGCGCACACCATTTCCAAATGCTCACCCTCCGGTTCAAGAACATTCTCAGCGAGGAGCAACCTAGATAGGCAATCAGCTACACGATTTTTCACTCCAGCCACGTACTCTAAGCGGTAATTAAATTCATTCAGTCTGTACTGCCATTTGGCAATGCGAGGAGTGGCCCTTCCACCACCCTTGGTGGTAAAAAGATCCACCAAAGGTTTGTGGTCAGTCCTGAGAACAAAATCATTACCCCACAAAAATTGCGAAAATACTGTACACCCCACCATAGAGCCAATGCTTCCTTTTCAATTGTAGAATAAGTCCCTTCGGCACCCCGGAGTGTTCTAGAGGCAAAAGCAATGATTTCCTCCCTATTGTCGGATCTTTTCTGCATAAGAACAGCCCCAAGACCAACATTGCTAGCATCAGTGGTAACAATGCAGCAATCGTTAATATTGAACAATTTGAGTGGGCGTGCCTGAACAATTGCTTCTTTCAACAACTTGAAGTCACATGCACACTGGTCTGACCATGCATACCTTGCATTTTTTTTAGCAAACCACGCAAACACACAGTCCTGTCAGAGAAATTGGCCACAAATTTAGCGTAGTATTCAACTAGTCCTAAAAAGAACGCAGTTGGTCTTTATTCTGCGGTTCAGGTGCATTTTGGATGGCATCAAGGAGCTTAATCTTGGGTTCTACTCCACTTGCAGAAATATGGTGCCCCAGATAATCTACACCCTCTTGAAGGAATTTGCATTTGTCTTTCCTCAATGTTAACCCGCTAGATTTAACAATCTCCAATACCTGCTTGACTCTGGCATCGTGCTCAAGAACAGTTTTTCCGTGAATTAAGATGTCGTCTTGGAAGAACACAACCCCGCAGTGTTCTTAAACAGGTTTCCCATAAGACGCTGAAACACTGCGGAAGCCGACGCCAAACCAAACGGCATACGTAAATAACGGAACGCCCCGTCAGGAGTCACAAATGACGTGAGGTGTCTCGAGTCTTTGCACAGTTCGATCTGATGGTAAGCCGAAGATATGTCGAGTGAAGAGAAATATTTCGCACCCTCCAAAGTTGCCAACATCTCATTGATGTTAGGCAAGGGTTGGCGGTCCACCCATATGCAAGCATTAAGGTCGCGCAAGTCCACACACATTCTAAGAGATTTATCTGCTTTGCGCGCCAAAACAATAGGTGACAACCATTCAGATCCCTCAATAGACTCAATTACTCCCATGGTACACAACCGCTCTAATTCTTGTCTAAGTTCGCTACGCATGCTAAGCGGTACTCTGCGCACTTTGTGTGCAACAGCCTTGACGCCCTACTTAAGAACAATGCGGTGTTGAAATCCCTTGAGCTTGCCTAACTTGCCACTAAAAATTTCGGGGTAATATTGAATCCAATCATTCTCAGCTGACAACCCAGCTGCAACTGTGTGCACAGGGGAGACATCAGGAAGACTGGAATAATATTGTTTGGCTTCATGTTTGGATAAGACCATATCAGGATGATTGGGATCAAGGATGATTCCGAGCTCACCCTGTTCCTCCCATCCCAACAAATTAGCACCTTCCTTTACAACGAATACAGTACCTCGAGCTAAATCCCCTTGAATTCTAAATTGCCTAAAAATTTGCCTAGAACCTCAACTCTTTACCACCATAAGCAAAGATCTTTATGCTGGATTGGACAACAGGAATGTCACCCAGACTTTCAAAATCTTTGGCATTAATGAGGGTAAAAGGAGAACCAGAATCAGCAAGAAACTTAATGTGTTTGCCGTTCAGACTTATGGTACACGCGGGAGATTTTCTTCTATGAGGCTTTATGATGGAAGCAATTTCTACTACACCATCTGACTGAATGAAGGAAGAGGACAACATCAATAACTCATAACTTTCATCATTTTCACTATACTCAGCATAATCTTCTTCAATAGCTCTTACAGTTCGTGACGGTCCCTTGTGAGGCACAGTCCCTTTGCACATGCGTGCCAAATGTCCTTTCTTCCCACACTCTGAAACAAGTCTGATTTATAGCAAAACAAAACTTGAAATTGCCCAAATGTGATCTACTTCCACAACGATAACAAGAGAGATCTTGTCCCTCAACTTTGGATTTAGACAAATTGGGTGTGGGTGAAGAAATGCGAGGAACATTTGAATTGATTCCCTTAGTCGGTTTGGCAGAAGGTTTGGTGCTAACTAATTTGATCTCGCTAGATGACGAAGATGACGCAGATACACTCAATTCCTTCATACAAAATTGGGAGTGCTCAATACTTCTCGCTAAAATGAGAGCAGTCTCTAAATCCGGATCCTCAGAGGACAAAAGTTTCTCCTGAATCTTTTTGTTGCACGTGCGCTCAATCAGCTGATCACGGATTATTTCATCCCTGAACTCCCTGTAATTGCAAGTGACGGCTAAGGTCCTGAGGGCTGCAACAAAATCGTCTATGGATTCTCCAGGAATCTGTGCACGTTGCAAAAATTTGTGGCGCTCCAATACTATATTTCGCCTGGGATTAAACCTATTGTCCAACGTTTTAACAAGAGAGCGTATTCATCAACAATAAGCGAATCACCATCATTACCTCCACTGATACATGTTCTTACAAGTTCAAGAGGTAGCGTTTTTAAAATGGTTCTGCCCTCCGCACCCAAATTATAGACAAGTAAAGCTTTTTTCTTTTCAAGGTAAAAGTGTCACCATCAATCGCCTCAAGATAGGCCTCAAACGTCTCCTTCCACTGTTGCCACATAACAGGAGGAGTACCAGGTGACTGCAAAAAGGGAGGTTACGCAATTACGTGATCCATTTGCGTGGGTGAGTTGCTGCCCCACAAGTCACAACCAAAAATGAACAAGTTTACGTGACGCCAACGTAATGTGCGTGTCACCGTAGCAACAATAATGTGAAGACAAGTGCAGATGTGCTTGTTAGCATAGAATCACTATTAGGAGAAGAAAAATATATGGCACAATATGGCAAGAACCTCTACATCAAGCAGAAACTGTGCTTGAAAACTGTGTCTAGAAAGCTGTACTAATGTGCCAGGTATGACCAATGAGGGTGAGGGATTTCCACCAAGAAGTGGAAATTCAGTGAAATCTGAATGCGAGGCACAACTTTCTTTCACCCATTCAGAGCCAGCATAGAACGGGTGCTCTGAGCGTGAGGAGCGTCAATAGGAACGTAGGTTGCCAAGACAACAGTCCTTTGCAGGGTGACGCGCTGGTTGTCAAGGCGATGTGCGCAGATGCGCACGTCGATGGACGGTCGGGTGATGCGCAGCGTGACGCGCGCCGATACGCGTGCCGATTGTCAAGGCGACGTGCGCGATACACACCTCGAAGGCCGCTGCACAGTAACACGCGCGCCACAGCCAGGAGATGGCTAAAGCTTGAAAAAGTTAGAAAGGAGGTAGTCTCACCGGAGATGGATCTCACCGGGATCACAGGGCCTCAGGGGGAAGGCATGCAGCGTCTGTTAAAGCAGTTGAGGAGGCTTGAAGACTTGACAGGATTCGCAGAGCGTCGAAAGTCCTGACGTTGCCTCGAAGTGGAGAACAGCCACAACGTCCAGCAACACACGATGGGGAAGACAGGATACTGGACCAGCCCGTCGCCACTGTAAAGAGGACGAGTGCCGGTAAGATGGGGAAGTCTCTTTATTCACGTCCAGTAACATGGGATCCCCGTCAGCAACTGCCGTAACTACGCATTCTGTGTTCCATGCAAGGAACACTCATTATGGAATGCCCACGAGGACAGCACTAGAGAGATCCCAACACACCCCCTCCCTTCACATAACCAATTCCCAACAATAATATATACATATATGTATAGTTTTATTCATAAAATATAAAAAAAGTATATATAGATTATTTTAAAAATGTCACATACATGAAACAAAGGAACATATAATACATGTCATACCAAAAACCGAAGATTTTTTTTTAAGACAAAATCAATCTGTCTTTGAACATATACACCTCTACCATGCATATCACTGAGCATCCTTGAATTTGATTTTGATCATGTAAGAATGTCCAGTATCGGTAGGTTGTGTAACAGTATTTTGTTGACACGTTTTAGTGGGATTTATTAATAAGTTCCACCTTCTTCAGGAATATGATACATCTATATCTTCCGTAGAAGAAAAACATTTTTTTTGCACAACATCTAATACAATTCCAGTCGCGTATTCTGAATGTACCGCCGGGAATCCAATTCTCCAATTAAGGAATTCAAGGGTCTATATATCTTTCCTCGGAATGACTCAGCAGTAGATGAAAAGCATCACTCCACCAAGCAGGAAATACAAGCTCTACTTTCAGGATTTGTCTTATATGCCACATGTCATAGGCAAAAAACGTCTGCAAGTCCATTGTTTCGGTATGATCTTGTTTATGTCGGGATCATTAATTTATTATAGCTCAATGTCTACATAGGGGTTTACTCTAGCACCAATGTGCTTCAATTCTTGTTTATACCTCCTGTGATAAACCAGTTTTAATCTTCAATTGGTATTGCAGAATAGTTCGACTCCTTCGTCCAGTTCGAGTATGTAAATAAAAGGCTGTCATCACTGGGGCCATGCCCCCCAAAACATATATTCCTAGCTACGGGCCTGGACAGGAGCAAAGGCTGTTCTAGTCTCGGCAGCAGCAATGCTAATCATTGAAGGCAGCGAGCGGGGGAGCGAGAGGAGAGCGCACAGCGGTGTACGCGGCACCACACAGGGTAGAGACATACCTGGTGACTGGAGCGAGGGGGACATGACACAGGACATTCTCAAGGGAGTTCCACCGCAGCCTCCATTAAGTAGGTCTTGGGAGGGGGAGGGGCGCTGGGGGGCGGGAAGCAGGAGGCGGGAGCTAAGTGTGAAAATGGTGGGAGATGGCGTGAGAGGGTAAATGCCCAAAACTATTCCCCAGGCAAAGGCGGCACAAGAGCTAGAAATTAAACAGGACAAAAGTACACTCACGCAATTAAATCAGTATAGGAAAGGTACACTCACGCAATACAAACAAGACAGGCTGACTAATACAGAAAAAGAGGCTGACTGGCTGGTGCTGTGATAGACAGGAGCAAAGGCTGTTCTAGTCCTGGCAGCAGCAATTCTAATCGTTGAAGGCAGCGAGCGGGGGACTGAGAGGAGAGCGCACCGCAGTGTACGCAGCACCACACAGGCCAGAGACAGATCTGGTGACTTGAGGGAGGGGGAACTGGTACAGGACCAGGAGAATCTGGTTGTTTGGTATCAATCCAGTCAAAACACAGTTTAAACAAGCCTATAAAAGATAAGCACAGCAAAAACAGAGACTCTACCCTACAATGCATTGTTAAAAGTTCACATTTCCAGATAGTTCTTAAGGTTTTCCTTTCTTCTAATTCTAAGTGCTGTTGGGACATGAATAACAGCTAAACAGCAAAACTCTGAGTCTTAAAGCTGTAAGCGTTAAGCCTAAGACCATATAAATGCATATAGTGGAGCTAAAAATTGCAGTCTAGGACGTGAATAAAACCCACAGAAAAACATAAAATGAACAAGCGATTGCTTGGAGAAGTTGTCGCAAGGGTAACAAGGTCAAATAGGAAACCAAGTGCCCTGCTGAGGATATGCTACCAAAAAGTACAAAGTGCCAAATATAAAACGAGTCAAGTAAATTCTATGTTGAGGGTTCAATATCCACAATAAATATAATTCTATCACTTCTGTGGATTTTATATCTAGGTAATGACAGACTGAGCTTGTGGATAAACACTTGGAAAGTCTGGCCTACTTTCTGTGTGGCTAAAAAAGTAATTTCACCAAATTCTTTGAGTTGTTATCAGTTTCTTTAAGTGAATAAAACAAATTTGGCAAACCAAGGTCGAAGACTGCACTCTTGATGTAGACTAACCAGGGAATAGAGTCCATATGATCTTTTCTTAAGCAATCTTAAAGAACTGATCGCGAACATTTAGTATGCGGCGAATGTCAGATCTTGAGCCATAGAAGGAGCAGTGCTGCCTTAACTGTATCCTCCAAATAGGGCAGCCCAAGTCCCAGTTGAACAAGAAAGCTGGCGAAACTCTTAGGAGGTGCCAGCAATCTACACAATAATTTGTTCTCTATAATATGTAAGCTTCTCGGGAGGTTTTTTCCTTTCTGTGCCCCCTTGCTGCCCCTGATTGTGCTCGTTTTTCCTTTCTGTGCCCCCTTGCTGCCCCTGATTGTGCTCGTTTTTCCTTTCTGTACCCCCTTGCTGCCCCTGATTGTGCTCGTTTTTTTCCTTTCTGTGCCCCTTGCTGCCCCTGATTGTGCTCGCTTTTTTCCTTTCTGTGCCCCCTTGCTGCCCCTGATTGTGCTCGTTTTCCTTTCTGTGCCCCCTTGCTGCCCCTGATTGTGCTCGTTTTTCCTTTCTGTGCCCCCTTGCTGCCCCTGATTGTGCTCGTTTTTCCTTTCTGTGCCCCTTGCTGCCCCTGATTGTGCTCATTTTTTTTTCCTTTCTGTGCCCCCTTGATGCCCTGATTGTGCTCGTTTTCCCTTCTGTGCCTGTTTCCCGCCGCTGCGCCTGCGGCCCCGCCCCTCACTGCCCATTCGCTGCCCCATTCCCTGCTCCTCCCTCCCACCTCCCCATTTATGGCGGCCGCTACGTGGTGAAGAGAGCGACCCCTGACCTTGACTGGTAGGTCGCTCCCCCACCACAGCTCCGTCTGTGTGCCCTGCTGCTGCCCCTGATTGTGCTCGTTTTTCCTTTCTGTGCCCCCTTGCTGCCCCTGATTGTGCTCGTTTTCCTTTCTGTACCCCTTGCTGCCCCTGATTGTGCTCGCTTTTTTCCTTTCTGTGCCCCCTTGCTGCCCCTGATTGTGCTCGCTTTTTCCTTTCTGTGCCCCCTTGCTGCCCCTGATTGTGCCTCGTTTTCCTTTCTGTACCCCCTTGCTGCCCCTGATTGTGCTCGTTTTTTTCCTTTCTGTGCCCCCTTGCTGCCCCTGATTGTGCTCGTTTTTTCCTTTCTGTGCCCCCTTGCTGCCCCTGATTGTGCTCGTTTTTCCTTTCTGTGCCCCCTTGCTGCCCCTGATTGTGCTCGATTTTTCCTTTCTGTGCCCCCTTGCTGCCCCTGATTGTGCTCGTTTTTCCTTTCTGTGCCCCCTTGCTGCCCCTGATTGTGCTCATTTTTTTTCCTTTCTGTGCCCCCTTGATGCCCTGATTGTGCTCGTTTTCCCTTCTGTGCCTGTTTCCCGCCGCTGCGCCTCGCGGCCCCGCCCCTCACTGCCCATTTGCTGCCCCATTCCCTGCTCCTCCCTCCCACCTCCCCATTTATGGCGGCCGCTGTGCGGTCGCGCGCTGGCGCGCCGAAGGCGCGCCTAAGGCAAGCTCCGTCTGCGCCCGTCCGCGCCGTGACCGCGCCCAGCGCCAGACCCCCTGGTCCGGGCATCCCCCGCGCCCGCCACATCAACAGACGCCGATACGACGCCAGCACCCTCCACGCACTCAACCCCGGAAAAGATCACGCCTGCTACCAGGCCACCCCGAGCGCACCCAAGGGGCCCTTCACCTGCCGGAACTGCAGCTTCGCCAGCACCCGCCCCGCCAAACCACCGCCCAGGAAAGAACCCAACTACCTCAGATGCATCCTCCTCAACACCTGCTCCGCCCGCAAACACGCCATCGAACTCTGGGACCTTCTCGACTCAACCTCCCCAGACGTCGCATTCCTGACGGAGACCTGGCTGAATCCCGCTTCAGCCCCCGACATCGCCATTGCCATCCCGGACGGATACAAGATCACCCGCAGGGACCGCACCAACGGAGTCGGAGGAGGCATCGCCATCGTCCACAGGAACACCCTCAGAGTCTCAACCAACACCGACGACACCCTCAGCACCGCCGAACACATGCACTTCCAGATCCACACCGATCCCAACACCACCCTCAGAGGAACCCTCATCTACAGACCCCCGGACCCCGACCACAGTTCAGCGATTCCATCGCTGACTTCGTCAGCACACACGCCATCGCCTCCACGGACTACATCCTCCTCGGGGACCTGAACTTCCACCTCGAGAACAACAAGGACACCAACTCCACCACCCTGGTCGACAACCTCGCCACCCTCGGACTCAGACAGCTCGTGACTACACCCACCCACGCCGCCGGCCACACGCTAGACTCCATCTTTTCCGCAAGCCCACACGTCTCCTTCAACCACACCTCCGAACCCCACTGGACTGACCACCACTGCATCCACTTCACCTACAGGAAGCCCACCACGCACCACCGCACCGAACAAATGCCTCGCCGCTGCTGGAGCAGAGTCACGGAAGACCAGCTAACCACAACCCTCGCCCTGAGCCCACCCGCCGAACCCTCCGACCCCGACACCGCCGCCCGCAACCTCAGACAGTGGATCGACGACTGCGCCAACACCCTCGCCCCGCTCAAGAATCCGCCCAACAGCCACACCAGCAAGAAAGCCACCTGGTTCACCGAAGACCTCCAGGCCTCCAAACGAACAAGCCGAAAACTGGAGAAGATCTGGCTCCACGAACGGACAGCGGACAGCTACGCCGCCCACAAGAGCGCCACCCGCAGTCACCATCACCTCATCAGATCCGCCAAAAGGGACTCACTCAAAGACCGCCTAGGCAACAACGCACACAACAGCAAAGAGCTCTTCAACATCGTGAAGGAACTCTCCATCCCCAGCTCCAACACCAACGACATCCAGCCGTCGCGAGACCTGTGCGACTCACTGGCCACCTTCTTCCACCGCAAAATCGCCGACATCCACGACAGCTTCAACACCACGACCGCCCCGGCAACCACCGAGACCACTGCCCCCACAACCACCAACCGCCTGCTCTCCTGGACCAACATCAACGACGAGGACACCAGCGAGATCATGAACACCATCCACTCCGGTTCACCGCTAGACCCGTGCCCTCACCACATCTTCAACAAAGCCAGTACAGCCATCGCGCCCCATCTCCGGAAAATAATCAACATCTCCTTCGAGACAGCAACCTTCCCGGAAAGCTGGAAGCACGCCGAGATCACCGCCTTACTCAAGAAACCCAAGGCAGACCCCAAGGACCTCAAGAACTTCCGACCCATCTCTCTGCTCCCGTTCCCCGCGAAGGTCACCGAGAAAATCGTCAACAAACAACTGACCCGCTACCTCGAGGAGAACAACATCCTGGACCCTTCCCAGTCCGGCTTCCGCAGCAACCACAGCACCGAAACCGCCCTCATCGCCGCCACCGATGACATCAGGACCCTGCTAGACAACGAAGAAACAGCAGCCCTCATCCTCCTGGACCTATCAGCCGCCTTCGACACGGTCTGCCACCACACACTACGAACACGCCTTCACGACGCCGGGATCCAAGAGAAGGCCCTGGACTGGACCACATCCTTCCTTTCCGGCAGAACACAAAGCGTCCGCCTCGCCCCTTCCGATCCAAGGCCACCAAGATCATCTGCGGCGTACCCCAAGGCTCCTCCCTCAGCCCAACGCTGTTCAACATCTACATGGCACCCCTCGCCCACGTCGCCCGACAGCACAACCTCAACATCATCTCCTACACCGACGACACCCAGCTGATCCTCTCCCTCACCAAAGACCCTCACACCGCCAAAGCCCACCTCCACGAAGGAATGAAGGCCGTCGCTGAATGGATGAGGACCAGCCGCCTGAAGCTGAACTCGGACAAGACGGAGGTCCTCATCCTTGGTTCCAACCCTTCAGCCTGGGACGACTCCTGGTGGCCAACATCACTGGGAACAGCCCCGCCACCCACCGACCACGTACGCAACCTAGGGGTCATCCTCGACCCCACCCTCTCCATGACTAAGCAGGTCAACGCAGTTTCCTCATCCTGCTTCAACATCCTCCGAATGCTCCGCAGGATCTTCAAGTGGATCCCCACCGAAACAAGAAAAACAGTCACCCAGGCCCTCGTCACCAGCAGGCTGGACTACGGAAACGCCCTCTACGCAGGAACGACGGCTAAGCTCCTGGAGACGGCTGCAACGCATCCAGAACGCCTCTGCACGTCTTATCCTCGACATCCCCGACGCAGCCACATCACACCCCACCTGAGAGACCTGCACTGGCTCCCTGTCAACAAGAGGATAACCTTCAAGCTCCTCACCCACGCACACAAAGCACTCCACAACTCCGGACCAGCCTACCTCAACAGACGACTCAGCTTCTACACCCCCACCCGCCAGCTCCGCTCGACCAGCCTCGCCCTCGCCACAGTCCCCCGCATCCGGAAAACGACCGCCGGCGGCATGTCCTTCTCCCACCTCGCCGCCAAGACCTGGAACACCCTCCCCACCAACCTCCGACAGACCCAAGACCTACTGGCCTTCAGAAGACTCCTCAAGACCTGGCTCTTCGATCAGTAGCAGCACCACCCCCCTCTTCCCCCAGCGCCTTGAGACCCTCGCGGGTATGTAGTGCGCTTTATAAGTGACATGATTGATTGATTGATTGATATAGCTGTGTAAGTCCCCAGAGTAACACATTTGCTTTTATACAGTGTAAATAGCTCCTTAATGGGCTTATGGCCATGTTTCTTTGAGAATTTAAAGATTGCCTCAGTGACCCCGGCACATTTACAGGCTCTCTAACTCAAAAGCTTATCCCATCTCAAATTGTGTGCCAACAAAACCTGAGATAGTTTTAATTTTGCACCTTGATAATTAGAATTCCATCTATGTTGTGTGCGTGTGAGCAAGTTTGTTTTGGTCTTCAAATCATTGTATATGGTTTCTGAAGGTTAATTTTTAATTTAACTCCCCTACAAAATCATTAAAAGAGTCAAGAAGCAACTGCAACCCATTTGTGGTGCCGGGTGATTAAAATTGCGTCATCCGCGTAAAGTAAAGCAGGAACTGGGCAGCTCCAAACCATGGGGAGGTCGTTGACTTTGATCACCAGCTCCAACTCAAGAGCACTTATATAAAAAAGAAATAGAAAGGGGGCTAAAATACAACCCTATCTCACACCTTTACTAGAGTTAAAGAAAGGGGTACATTCCTCAATTGTACCAAAGCGAACCTGGGCAGACGTACCCCAGTGCAGACGTTTCAGAAGATCAATCAGGGCAAGATCAATACCTGCCCTGCCCATCATGTCTCATAGCTTGCCCCTGTGCCCAAAAGGTGGGGTTCTGTCTAAAAACATCAATGGGTACCCCGTCTGGTCCTGGTGCCTTTCCTGCAGGGGACTTTGTTATAGCTCTAGTAACAGCACACACTTCAATGGATTTGCTTAAGGCTAAAATATCAACAGAAGAGGGGCTCATTTTGTCTACTAGAGCTTGAGGTGGGTAGTCCTGTCCAAATATTTTTTTTAAATGACAAACCCCCCACTCCTTGGCGGGAATATGGCATGCTATTCTGGGCTGATTATCATCTGCACTCTCACTCAATCTCACTGACCCATGCAGTCGCACTCATGTTCACTCATTTTGATTCACCCACTCTCACTCTGGCCCACTCAGGCTCATTTACTCAGTCTCACTCATTCTGATTCACTCAGTCTTGGTGTGACTCATCTTACTCAATTTCACTCAGACTCACTCTGTCTCATTCTGTCTTAGTCCCACTTATTCTGAAGAACTGAATCTCAATGTGACTCACTCATACACACTCAGTCAATCACACTCTGTCTCACTCAGCCTCACTGCATTCACTCAGTTCCACTCCTCAGTCAGTCTCACTCAATCCCACTCAGTCCCACTCCTGCTCACTCATTCGCACTCAGCCCCACTCATTCTAACTCATTCAAACTCACTCTGACTCACCTAGTCTCACTCAATCTTACTTAGTTCCACTCATTCTCACTAATTTTGATTCCCTCTGACTCAAATCAGCCTAACTGATTATCTGTCTTACTCATTCTCTGGCTCACTCAGATTGTCACTCACTCTACCTCACTCAGTTATACACAGAAACAATCAGTTACATTCATAGTCATTCTTCTTTACTCAATCTCATTCATTCTTACTCACGCTCAGTCTTCCTTTCTCTCTTTCCCACTCACTCTGACTCACTCCTTCACGGAATGTCTCTAACCGTCACTCACACACACACATAGACCTGCTCACATGTACTCATGCTCTCGCTCACAGGCACGCACTCTCACAGATACACACATTTTTGCTTACCTTGCTGCCTGCAAAGCACCCGGTTGAATTCCGGTGCTTTTCTACTTCCAGTGCTGGAGAATTAACTGAAGCCTCAAACCGTTCAGTCACAGGTAACAGGATTCAGTCAATGGTTTATTACTGTACCCTTTCCCAATCCTGTGACGTGCTAAGAAATGGTGGGGTGGCATGCTGATTGAGGTGTTGCTAAGGACACTGAATGTTTTAAGCCTGCGGCAACAATGGGAGTGTTTAGCTATGACACTTTAGCATGTGGCAGTTGCAGGAGTCACCGAGGCGTGCCAAGCCCTGAGGCTAGAGCTGGGATTTCACCCTCCATGAATAATGTTTCTGATGGATGGTGCAGGCGCTTTCTCTAGCCATCGGACAGTGTCACTAGCTACCTCAGGATGCTGCTGGATCTGAAGTGGATGTTATGTTTTTTATTATACAAAGAGTGAATAATGGCATAATAAAAATAGCATAATAAAATGAGGCCGGCAAACAAGCAGGACGTAGCCCTGGAGCCCATAAAGGAGTTCTGCCCATGGTAGCAGTGTCTGCTTCCATGCCAAAGGAACAGTAGACTCCTGCAGGGACTAGTTACAAATGGCTAGTAGGGCCTGGTGTAGGCACACAGACTTAAGGTGTCACACTCTAGAAGTAATAGGGTCAAGCGGCGAGTGGCTTATATGAATTAAAAGTACTCATTAGAAATTGCATTGAATTAATATAGTCTAAGCAATTAATGAGGTTTCACTCTAACCTGGCTTTCTATAGCAGTGGATTCCACCGCTGCCATAGAGAATACCACTATGGTCTCCTTAAGTGAATGACAAATCTTTGTTATTTTCTCTTCAAAGAAATTGTATAGTGCGTCACAAAAGATTGAAAATGCTCAATAATTTGACTGAGGCAATTTGGAGCTTCTAGTAAGTTCACCACAGCTAATAGTCCTTTTGTGGCATTACGAGCATTCAGTATACTGTCAGCATAAAAATGTACTTTAACTAATACTGTTAATACTCTCATCTCAAACTGTGGCCAATGCTTAGGACGAGGTTTCATCAATGCAGTGGTCCTAGTAACACTACTGACGTAGGTTGTATTCTAACCAGTGAGATGCCGAAAAGCTTACAGATGCTGGCCCTCAACATGAGAGCAGCTCCAGGATTGGTTGGGTTCACGTTGGCTTTTGTAGGGAGTCAGCCACCTTCCTTCCCTTTACTTCTGGCTCTCAGATGACAGAGTGAACACACTATCACCCTCATGATCTTGAGAGGCACCGGACGGAGGTCCAGCATCTGTAAGTTTTTCAGCATCACACAGCGCCCACCACTTTCAAATGTCACCAGCCGCCCCTGGTTATGAGTAGTTCAAATCTTTAATTTATCTCAACATTTCATAATTATAGTAACTATTCTGAGGCTACTTGATTGATGGATGTTGATTGCTTTAGTATTTGAGTTATTAGGACTGATACTATGACCTTGTAAAAGTGAGTGAACTATTGTTTCTTGTATATGTATTGACCCGGCTTCCTATTAGGCATACTGTATTGCCCTTGTAAGTACTACATGTTTGTACAAAATTTGCAGACACCCGCTGTGTATTCTAACAGTCAGTACTGAGGCAGTTCTGGTTATTTTTGCTTATTCCAATCACACTGGTCCATTTCAGGTCTTTGCTGTAAGGTGTAAGCAGGAAGATGGGATGGAGCTTGGAGTCTCAAAGCAGGAGAAATCCAAAACAAGACCATTACAGCCAAATGTGGACTGCCTCACTCAACTTCCTGTTAACCTGTGCGGGGTAGGCCTATGAGAAACGAATGGGCAAGTAAAGGACCCTCTAGCTTCAAAGGAGCCCTCTGTCTCCTTCCATTAACACTCCCCAGTCTGACCCGCTATGAAGAATCCCTGGAATGTTCTAGGGAAGCATTGCAAATCACTTCTGCTGTTTGGACTTTCCCTCCAACCCTCCATCTTAGGTATGGTGACACAATGTCGCCATCATTTATTTGCGCTTAATAAAATGTTAAGCTCTAACACACATAACCATTACTTACATGACTTCATATGTTATTTTATACTTAGATTTAGTGAAACTAGTGATTTATATGTTTGTTTAACTTTAGATAGGGTATAGGCATCTTAACATTGACAGGAGTGGGCCTAGGCTCCTTATTCCATTTGGAATAGTTAAAGTTGAGTTTCTGCTTGCTGTGCATAAAATTGCTCTTAATTTCAGACACCAGAGTCACCATGTTCTTGTTAGAAACTGTTTCTGTTAGCTTACCGTGTGAAAGTCATGCTTAATTAGTTTAACAATGTTTTTTAGCACCTGTACAGAATGACAGGCAGAGGAGGTGAATACTCCTTTGAGGGATATCATGAAGCTCGCAACGATGAAAGAAGCTGGCATTGTGTTATCCATGAGAAGGAACTGACACCAAGTACAGAGATAACACTGGGTTTTTATTGGTTATTACTCAGTGAGAACCTGTAGGATGTATCATTTGGATAGAATTTCATGTTTTAACCGTGTGAAGCTTGTTAGCTAGTTAGAACACGTGCACCAGTCCTCTTTTGACGACAGCCGTTCCATTCCATCTCTTGTGACCCAAAGCTCCTTTTATTGTTGCTCATAGACTTACTTTCTAGAGCAGGTACTTTTCTCCTCTTTTTAATTGGAACCTTCATTTAGTCCCTCTTTTGATGCTACTTTTGTTGACACATGCTGTTTCTGAAACTTTCCAACTTACCCACAACCTTAACTTAGCATTAGGGCATTTCCTTTTATGGGAACAGAACTTTACCTTATTTTGCATATGTTATCTTTAATAATGTGTAGTTGCATTTGCCAATTTGAATAACAGATTATATTCATACATGCTGCATTCAGGTGAATATTGATTTTGTGCTTAATTAGTTTGATTTGAGGTTGTAAATTTACTAATTTGCTGATAAACCTTAATGGTTTGCAAACTTTCGCCTCTCCGCTTTTACTGTGGGGCAAAATCTGCTTCACTGTCATTGAAATGTTATCGAATTTGTGATTTCATCCTCAGTGCGAGCAAAAAGTTCATCCTAGTGGACATAGCAGAGTTCCCCGTTTGCACCAAGTTTGCTTCGCGAAAATACCATCCTTATCTGTCCCGCTATCAAGATGGTAATAGAAGGTGTTTCTCACTGAGGCAGATATCGTTAGAATTTGCCCCAAAATCCGTCAGAATCTGCCACATATCTGTCCACGTCCCGAGGTTCCTATGGCCCAGTTTGGAGATTTGGCAGTATACCGTTATTCCTGAGTGACTGCCGTATCCTAGCAGTATGTGTATAGTAGGGTTATGCGTCTTTGATTGTGTTGCCAAGCATTGCAGTATTTGTGAGTTTTGATGAATTAGTGTGCTACTTGATGTAGTGTCCATTTTGAGTCCAAGAGGGCTTCATGTTGTTATGAGATTGGTGATGCTTCCTTATGCATATCTCTTGTGCTTATGAAGAGATACGTGCTTGCTGTAAGACTTGTCAAAGTCCAATATCCTGGGATAGATATTGAGTATATTATTTTGTAAATTGTCTGTTAAGGTTTGTGATGTAGGATCGTGAAGCGCTATCGGCCACACATTGATATAGGGACTTTTATCTTCTATGATGAGAATGTATTAATTGAGATTGGTGTTTGGTTATACCTTTTGCACAGAGACCACACTAGTCAGACTGATTTTCAGCTGGTCAAGATTTCACTTTGTGTGCTTGATATCACTCTTCTAGTGTTATTCCCTAATTCCCCTTGAGTGATTGTGTACTTTGAACATACTTTTAGTAGAACAGACAAGAGTTAATGTTTTGTTTTTTGGTTTTAATAACTGCTACTGCAAGGCTGAATCGTTGTTGAGTGAGAGCTGCAGTGAGAAGCTGCGAATTTAGACATAAGGTGCCGCCCTGCTATTGTTCAGTTAGTGTGTGTGCCATGCTAGGATTGGTTGTTACATCAGAGAGTGCCACTCTGTGAGTGGACTGTTTTGTAGTGTAACGCTGAGATTGGGAGTTAGTGTTGTGTGTAGATTTGTGATTTGCTGAGAACAGCTGGTTATTTTGATTCACTTTATTGAATTTACACTGGGTTAAATTAAGGGCTTTATTTAGTGATGATGTGAGAATGCATGTCCGTGAAGGTGAGGTGGCCACTTCTGAGAGTACGCCTGCTCATTATAAGACTACCAATATTGGTTTACACATGTGTATTTCTGCTTAAACAATGGAATAATATCACTGCAAATGAAGGGTCCTTGCAGTTTCTTTCCCATGGTACTTTGAACCTGAAAATAATTGGCAATTTGAGACGGGTGTTGTATGAAATAAAGCCCCCACCTAGACCTGCCCAGTATGACCCCTTGAATACATGGGAGTGTGCAGCACACGCGAAAGAGAAGGAAAAATATCAGAATAAGGCTAAGAGGACAGTGAAGTGTTGGATGGAAGGGCGGTGGTATGCAGGACAGCAAGCATGGAGAATAGAGATGATTGAGGGAGTTGAGGTGTATCCTGTCTTAACTAGTGGAAAAAATGGGAAAAAGAAAGTACGAGATGGAGTAAGACTGAAATAAAGAATGATGAAGGGAGTGATAGTGACTCCAGTGATTACTTTTTGAAGGATTTATTGACTTCCCTGCGATCTCAATATAACGCAGTTCAATCAGCTGTGGGAGATCAACCATCTATGGGACTTCCATCGCCTGCAGATACAAGTAGCAGTTCCCCTGTCAATCAGAGCCTCCTTGATGAGAGAGTGCCTTGAACCCTTTCACTTCCACAATTGACACCTGATCAAATCCCAAATCCACGGTTAGCGGCGATTCCACTTTAAGCACCCCAGATAATGCCATTGATTCCTTTACCACCTCTACCGACAATGTCCCCGTATAATTGTTCTGTTGTTGGAACACCTGCCACTCCTTCAATTACTGCTACCTCTCTTGTGTCTGGGATTGATGCCTTTGCTAAGATAGGGGCAAGACCCTGAACAGAAACTACTCCAGTTGTGTGTGTGCCGCCTATTGAGATTGATAGCTCTGAGTCTCGGTCATCAGAGATTAACACCCTCTAAAACACTAGATGTAGTAAGGGTAAAGGTAGGGTTGGAAGAAGTCATTAAGGGAACACTTGAGTTGGGATTCATAGATGAGTACAATGAAGAGGAACCTTTGCATCTCTTTAAGAGCTGTTAGACGTGATTGTGCGACACATGCGGCTCCCAAAGGTTTCGCTACAGAATTTGGGATTGACCTTTTGTTGGAAGCCGGAGTCCCCGTCCCACGCCACTGTCACAAATGCGAGACCCGGGACTCCCCAATCAACGTTAGGCCAAGTAAGGACACCGTTTGAGATAGCCCTGCTCACCCCCTTAGTAGCTTGGCACTAGCAGCCAGGCCTATCTCCAAGGCACAAGTGTACAGTATGTGCAACCACACTCACAACAACCCACTGGTGACACCACAAATGGACTCCACACGAGTTTGATAAAACGAGTATAAACTTTATGTAAAAAGATATACGATCAGACCACACGATACATAAGCCAACATATAATAAAGGGTAATATTCATTCCGGATGGTTGGTAGGTTCAAATCCCAACCACCGTTTTCAAAATGCTATGCTGGTCGTAAAGCTAGAATCACACACGTTGCAATGGACAAACAATAGTGCACTGCGTAACGATACAATCCTGTGCTGGGCAAAGGAATAATAATACAATGCGTAACGATACTCCCCGGTACCTGCAATGGGAGAAATAATGCAATGCGTACCGCTACGATCATGTACTGCGCAATGAAGGAATAATGCAATGCGCACCGCTACAATCATGTACTTTGCAATTAAGGAATAATGCAATGCATAGCTACAATCATGTACTTTGCAATGAAGAAATAATGCAATGCGGGCCGCTGCAATCCTGTACTTTGCAAGGGAGAAATAATGCAATGCGTAGCGCTACAATCGTGTACTTCGTTATGCAGAAATAATGTCAGGCGTCATAAGGCAGTCCGGCAGTTCGTTAGCAGCAATATTGGCAATGTGTATTACGATAGTCAGCCTCTTCGATAACAGATGCCCCCCACACGTATCAACGATGACATAAAGTACAGCTTCTCACTCTGGCCCCAGCACTGCCACTCCTGACCGCAGTACGGGCCCCAATCTGAGCCGAAGCAAAGGCTCATGCCGCCAGAAGGTCTGAGAGGCCGAGAGAGTGTCCCTCCGAGCCCGCACCCCGCCCAGGCAGTGATCCACGTTACCTGGGGGCGCGACCCCACTCTTCTCTCCTCCTTCAGCGAACTGGGCCTTCCGTGTAGAACTTTCTCAATGGGCGTCAGCGGCTCGGCCTGGCAGCTCAGCTCCTCCGGGCTGCCAGTCCGGGCCGCGACTGTTAGGAAGGTCTCAGGCGGCCTCAGGGCACACGTACCCCACGCCCCAGAGATTACGTTACTCCGGGTGCACGTTCACCACAGCACCCTCCGTGTCTCCTCTGGCACGAAGCCACACACACAACGCTGATGGGACTTCACGTTGACTCCAAGTGCACGTTCACCAGGCACTCCTTCCTGCGGTCTTAGTTGGCACCAAGACCCGCACACCACGTTGCAGAGACTCACTTTCTTCCGGTGCACACAATGATCAGCCAATCACCTCCACAGTCCCAGGTTGCACCAAAGCACGCACACTGCTTCACTGAGACTTACTCCAACTCCGGTGCCCCGATATCCATGCGCTCTTCACCAACGCCTTCGGCTGCACCCCGACACGCTCACCGTGTCCGAGCCTCACTTCTCCTCCGGTGCACTCGATGACCAGGCGCTCTTCACCAGTGCCTCCGGTGCACCCCGACACGCACCCTGCGTGTCCGAGACTCACTCCACTTCCGATGCACACGTTGACCAGGCGCTCCTCACCAACGCCTCCTGTGCACCACGACACGCACCCTGTGCGTCCGAGACTCCCTTCACCTCCGATGCACCCGCCGACCAGGCGCTCTTCACCAACGCCTGCGGTGCACCACGACACGCACCCTGCGCATCCGAGTCTCACATCACCTCCGATGCACACGCTGACCAGGCGCGCTTCACCACGCCTGCTGTGCACCACAACACGCACCCAGCGCGTCCGAGACTCACTTCACCTTCGGTGCACACGTTGACCAGGCGCTCTTCACCAACGCCTCCTGTGCACCATCACATGCACCCAGCACGTCTGAGTCTCTCTTCTCCTCCGTGTGTCCAAGATCACGGGGCACACCTTCCGAGGGTCTCAAGCTGCCACAACACGCGCCCACTGCGTCGCTTGAAACTTCTCCAGAAACTTTTATGTTCCTGTGTTTCCAAACAGGGAGCCAGCTCACCTCGGGCCCTTGGGGTAACAAGACACAGCACAAAGCACAGTCTTCTTCAAGCAGGGGGACCCAGCGCACACAGCACAGTCCCAACAGCCTCTTCCTTGGTTAAAACAGCAAACTGCAGACCAGCCCCAGATCACGAAGCAAGGGTCGGTCCTTCCCAGCAGTCTCTTCAGTTGTTCCTTCCTTAGCAGAGGTTCCTCGACCACGAAATGGGTCCAAGCCTTTTCAGTCTAAATCCATTTCTATTCCAATGTTCAGAGGTCTCAGCTCTCGTAGTTATACCCCTAAATGTCTTTGAAGTTCGTTGTGCTCTTGGGTCCCTGACCCCTGCCTAAATCAGTTCTGGGTGTCTCCCTCCCAGTGTCACCTTTCTCCCTTTGATACTGGGGGTCTGGATCCTTAATCACTCAGCAGGAGATGGGTCAATTGTTTTATAGCTGCAACCCAGGCCTCTTCACCTCCCGGTGCTTTTCCTTGCCTACTCTCCAGATGCAGGTCAGCTTGGTGCCATCTCAACCCCTCCCTGTGTCAAGACCTCCCCCAGCTCCTCTCCCCTCTCAGATCCAGACAGGCAATCCACATTCAGCAGAGACACACAGAAATGCTTAAAGCACAAAACTCAGCCACATTCTAAAAGAGTGGTTTCTGAACACACAGTGACAAAACCACTTTCATAGAAAGATGTGTTATGACGCTGTGAGTTCATACATACTAAACTTCACCTCTCCATTTCAAACTTATCGGAAACTAGGCTAACAAACACAATACCCAGCCTCCCCCATTCTGTCCTATGGGCAGGATGGCCTTTCACCAGTGAAAAACGAAATGGAGTGTTTTTCACTGTCAGGACATAACACACACCTCAGCATATGTCCTGCCTTTTACTTACACTGCACCCTGCCCAGGGGTTACCCGGGACCTACCACAGGGGTGCCCACTGTGTACGCAAAAGGGAAAGTAAGGCCTGACAAGTGGTTGCACTTGTCAGGACAACAGGCTAACTTAGCAAACTGCGCGTAGGCCCTACACTGCAGGCCTGAGTTCCCTTCTCCGCGCACCTTTGCATTACTAGCCCTGGCACACACAGTGCACATCACTAGGGACTTTACTAGTAAAGCAAACATACCAATCATGGCCAACCAATTACCATTACACTTTACACAGGGAACACGTGTACTTTGACACTGATCAGCAGTGACAAAGTACCCAAAGCATCTAAAAGCAAAGGTGGTAGAGGCAAAAAGTCAGGGGTAATCACGCCAAGATATGCCAGGTCTAACACCTTTCTAAAAGTGCAACACTAAGAAAAATATTTGGAATTTTCCTTACTGAGGATGCACTCAAAAACATGTACACCCCAGGGTTAAAGCTGTGGCTGAGGGAACTAATCAGTTACATTCAATTGTGGAGTAACACACAGAAGTTTAGTAATAGATGGACTCAGAAAAAGAAAACGATGATGAAAGGGAGACTGAAGGCGAAAGGGAGTAAGAGTGATACTGCTTATCCCTTGAGGTGAATACATGGTGGAGCTTATGTGCATGTGCCTTGGAGTTGTGGTGATCTTTTCTCATTTACAAATCAATTTCCAAAGTTGACAGAAAGTTCTGATCAGTGGTATACCCAATTGGACCAATTTGTGAAAATTTGAAAGATTCTTTAGGAAGATCGGAATACATTCTTTAACATTGTTGTTCCCAACAGTTTGTGGCCTGAGTGTAAAGTGGCTGTACAGTGGCCAACTGCAGAGCCACTGAGGGATGTCCTAGCTAATGCTCCGTCTGCTGTGGTCATGGAGATGTATCATTAGGTGGTTAACTTTTTGAAAACTAAGGTACCAAAGAAGAAGATTGATTGGCTGTAAATCTCGAGAACTACTCAGTAATCTAAAGAGTGCATGCATGCCTATTATGAGCGGCTTATGCAGGTTTTCTGTCATCATATTGGCGTTGAAAATCCCGAGCAGGGGTCTAAAAAAATTGTGTCCCATTTCATTGTTTGTGCCTGGAGATTTATTCACACATCCAGAAGAATGTGATTTGCTGGAAGGCCAAGCCTTTCGATTAAATCCTGTGATATGCAAAGTACTGCAGTGATGATTTGGAAGCCAGGCAAAAGAAAACTAAGGAGAAATTCATGTTGGCTCACACAAAAATATCGTACAAGGGATTTCTAGATGGTCTGAATTATAGTTATAGTAGTGGAAATGGAATAAAGGGTGTTGGATATCAAACTGTGAGTCAAATGATACAGAGTAAAAATGGTGTGCCACTCAGTAGAGGATGAGGAGTGTCTTTTACCTGAATTTGAAAATGGATATAACTATGTTGAAGAAAACAATGCTGTGTCAATATTGTAATAAGTTGGGTTGTTGTGTCATGTGGTCACATTAGGCCCGGGCAGGAACACCACCATTTTACATGTTCACGTTTAAAGTTGACATCTTTTCTTGAATGTTGACATTTGACACACATTTGCTTGCGTACTTGTATGGATAATATTCCATGAAACAACTTTGCTTACATTTACACATCTTCGCAGGCATATTATCCGACCCATGAACATCCTGTACAAAAGTTAAAGTTCACTGTGCAAAATGATGTTTATTATTGTTCGCTCTGCGGCAGCTTTGTCAGGATAGAATCAATGACAGCCTGACTGGGACTTGGGCATGGCAACATAGGTGCAGTTTATTATATAAACAACATCACTCCTTTATGTAAGGAGAGGAGCATTTCACTGACACTGCAGTGGCAGCCCCATGCCGGACTTCCAGCCCAGCTGAATCCTGTTTACCCCCAGCTCTACACCAAGGGGCCGATTCACAGAACTAATCTGAGATCAAATCCTAAACTTACTACTTTTGGTATTCACAGAAGGCATTTAGTAGTAGTAAAGTTAGGACTCCTAGCTTTACTACTACTGAACTGAGATAAAATCCTAAACTTACTACTTTTGGTATTCACAGAAGGCATTTAGTAGTAGTAAAGTTAGGACTCCTAACTTTACTACTACTAAATGCCTTTTGTGAATACCGAAAGTCGTAAAGTTAGGATTTTGTCTCAGTTTAGTAGTAGTAAAGTTAGGAGTCCCAACTTTACTTCTACTAAATGCCTTCTGTGAATACCAAAAGTAGTAAGTTTAGGATTTTATCTCAGATTAGTTCTGTGAATCGGCCCCCAAGACGGTATCCCAGATTAAACATACCCACAGGTAATTGGGGAGTTAGATCAACCTACAGGGATTCTGGCAGATTCACCCACCCGAGGCACACTAGGATAGGGAGCGCTAGGTAGGAGCACAAATAAAACTGTACTTATATGCAAGCATATATTCTATGTAACAGAACAAAGGTTGAATTGTTCATTTTCTTTACCATTCTCGTGATGCTGATTACTCTGTTTTGTTTCCTTCAATTGATTATTGCAACACACATATTTTACACAAGAATCTTATTGCTTCAATAAATATTGAAATGCCAATTCGAGTATTTCTTATGTCTTCTTTTGGGCAAGCATGAGTTACCACACAAAAGGGTTCTAGATGTGTTTCCATGATTTCCTTGGGGAGTCAGGGTTGTCATGTTCTGAGGTTGCACATACCACCTGTTACCTTGCTAGGTTAGGGGTACAGATGGTGTACTGTGAACTAGCCAGGACTAAGACCAACATATCTTGATGGTGTGGGGGGAACTCAGTCTCCCACAATTTTGATGTTTATGTTTTCCAACAAATGCCCAGTATTACTGATAAAGTATGATCGTACGACATGGCCCCCAACGTTCTAGCTTGGGTACTTATTTAATGCGTCTCCCAAGTAGTTTTGCTTTTGTCTGTCCAAAGACCCTACTCACCACCTAACCAGAGACGTCTGTGGTGTTAGGGAATAATCCTACTCCGCTTAGTAGAGAACCCCTATATTGTGGCTGTAGGTTGTTTAAGCTTGAACCTTTAAAAAGATTACCCCACAGAAGTACCCTATTTTAATTCCATATATTCCAAATACTTCCATGGCTAATCCAGAGCAAGTGGTTCCACCAATAAATTGCAGACATGCATTAACACAAATGTTATTACAACATGGGCTACCGCAAACGGAAAGGGATGTTACCTTCGTGTTAGAGGACCACGAAGTGTACAAAACAGAGGTATTGTACTCATGGGTCACATTCCCAGCAGTAAATGCCAACCCCAGGAATTTTGACATATACATTGAAGTAGCAGTACCAAACCAATATGGAGCATACGAGGAATTAGACATCCCACTCACTTATCAGAAACACATGAATTGATTCCTAAGCGCTCTACCACATACATTAGAAAATATCAGACTAAGTCCTCTCAGCACTAAGGGAGCATCAGGGCCAGTCTTAGCTGGTTACATACCATATCCCAATATAACAAACTTTACAGAAGTAGAACTAGGAGAGCTATACAGAGAATTAGTTACAATCTATAGATGTCTAGTACAATTAGTTATACAAACCATAATGGCTATCACATAAAGGGCTGCTCTAGCTGCACATCCTTAATTAACTACGCCTGGAATTAGTCCAGTAACCATCAATGCAATAATGGGTAAGGTTCCCATCAGACAGGATGAGATTCCGCTCTGGATTGCACAAAAGACAGGTCAGCTTGAAGCAGAGTTTCCGCATACGGGATCCCAAGAAAAACATGGAATTCTCACACTATACCTGCCAATGGGGATGGCTCCCCCAGTAGAAGACTGTGCCACTAGGGGCACAGACTTTGCTGCAGCATATACCAGAACACATGGTACACCATCATTAGCTGTTTTGCCTTTGGTGCGTAAACAGTTCCAATACGAGTATGGGGCAGCCCCTGCCCTGGGTTTGGGGGTGAAACTAATGGGCAATTTTGCCACAGTATTCTCAATTACACTAAATAATATAAAAGGGGAAGCAGCAGCATTGGCTATACCCCAGCGACTTACACAGGTTGCTCCGGTAGATCAGGAGCACAAATTTCCTAAAATGATTGAGGAAACCTATACATCTGTAGTTAGAGATAATTTGGGAGGCAGACCTAATAAACCACAAATTTGGGTCATTCTGAAAAGGATAGCTTAAAGCAGGTACCTAAGTCTTCAAAAAAAGAAGTGGGATAATAAGAAAAATAAATAAAAGACTAAAGCACAAGTGGATCTCCTCAACAGGAGTCCACTGAAAAGCGCTATAGTTTGTGTAGCCATGATTCAATTAAACAGCCTGATAGCTATCAAGATACTGATAGACGTCCTTCTTGCTCCTTACAGGAGTCATCCGAAAAACGCTATGAGAGAGGAGGACAATCAGAGTACAGATCAGAGGAGTACATGAACCAAAAGAAGGAGTCACAATGCTCTTTTGACTACATAATAAAGAAGGAAGACAAACCTCTACAGTCAAAACCTCAATTTAAAAAGGAGAAAGTGGCAGGGATCAAAGACAAGCATGCCACAGATATTGAGGTCATGGCTTCTGAATAGGGAGTGGGCTCTGACCATGCTAGAGGGCGTGGCAGAAGTCATGATAGTTTTCCGGAATTTTATGGAGTGTCTGGCAGCAGTAGCACTGAGTGACTACATCCAGGTGGAAACACCGGACCAGAGACTGAGTTTCCCTAGTCAATTATATAAATTGCAACTCCAGATGGTGGGGGGTATCACTATCAATGTTCTCTTTTGGGAGAACTTGTCATTTGGCTACAGCATTCTCTTGGCTGAAAAAGATTTGTCACCAGAGTTTCTTAGGGATTGCTCACAAGGAAAAACTGTAATTTTACCAGCCTTTACCAAACTCATTTCAGAATCTGTTAAACACACATACGCCAAGGAGTGGACCTTAGCGCAAACTCTGGCGTTATACCGCAACCACGTGGATTGGGATGATGGATCTCCTTACAACATCATACCTGTGAGGTCCAACCCACAACCCCAAAGACAATACCCCATTAAACATGAGGCCAAAAAACAAGTTAGAGATACTCACACAACTTGAATACCAGGGTGTAATAGAAAGTTGCAGCTTACCAATGAATAATATCTTGTTTCCAGTAATGAAACCAGACCATTCGTATCATTTAGTTGTAGACTGCAGACTCTTGAACACTGGTACATGCATATTTGCGGTACAAAACACGTGCAGCGCGGAACTAATGAACAATATAACGCGCGCAAAAAAAAATTGACATTTCAAATAGGATTTTCTGCCAAAGCATAGCACCTGAAAGCACATACTTTACTGCGTTCAGCACTCTAGGTTTTTGAAAACAGTTTGTCGGTTGCCCCAAGGGTATAAGAATAGCCCTGGGCTGTTTTCAGCCCTGGTCACGAACTATTACAAGATTTTGATGACCAACATTGTCTGTATCATTGACATATACCTGGCGGATGATGACTTAACAACACACTTGACCAGAGTACATTGCATAATTTTGGGATTTGCTCACATGGGCTACAAATTTAATTTAAAAAAAATCAAAGATTGCCCATCTCAGCGTCCTGCTCTTGGGATACGAGCTGCCAAGTTAAGGCAAAAGCCTAGCAACACATTTCTTAGAGAAGTGTGCACTTCTACAATCTCCAAATACATTGAAAAAACTCCAATCTATATTGGGTTTTCTAAACTTTGGCAAAACCTACATACCAGATTATGTATAATGGGGAAAACCGTTTTATGATTTGATTCGTCCAGACTTTTCAAGCGCACATTGGACATCTAAAGACACACAGATTTTATGTTCAGTGCAAGCTGACATGTTAGCTTCCAAACACTTCACACATGTGTAAACATCACAAACTTGGTGATCCATATAATTGGGGGTAGATCAGGATACACCTATGCCACATTCAATGAAGGAGACACTGTACTAATTGCATATAACTCGTATTTATATACCCATGCACAAATGCATTTTGCACCGACAGAGAAGATCCTGACAGCGGTACAGGCAGCTGTAGTGAAAGAAAGATAATTTTCTCAGGAAAATTGAATAAGTGTCCTGGCACCCATTCCAGCCTTAGAGGCTGTCACAAAGGCCAGCGTTCCCAACGTGAAAGCCTTACATCCAAGAAGGGTACAATGGGCCAATTCACTAACAGCAACAGATGCAGATTACATATTTGACTCTACACCACAAACACAGGCATACCTTCAATATGGGATAATCAATGTAGAGGGAAAAAGAAGCTGTGATCCATTCGGCTTCCAATGGTTGGTACACTAATCAATGAGAGGGGAGAATGGACCACTTGTCCTGTGTAACCAGGGTCTTTATATATATAGAAACTTTCATAAAAACCCTCAAACAAGTACACAGGCCGTTGGCGGTATATCTTGGTTATCCGCCTTGAGTGTACTGTTTCAGCATCATCATTGGGTCTTTTTGGTAAGTTGCTGACCTCCACCTGGAGGAGGACCTACTGGTTTTACCGTAGTGGTCAGAGAAAAGAGAAAGTGCTCGTGCTCTTGGTGTAGTGAGTTAAAATTCCCTACATCACAATCAGTGATAATATTTTATTTGTGGAGATGGAGATGTGGGAAATTAAAAACCAAGGTGGTGCATTCTTAGATCAAGTTACTAATCTGTTGCACTGTCATGGTCAACATGTTTCAGCCCCGTGGAAACTCTAGAGGCTTTCGTCAGGACCGAAATATATCATAGGGAGCTTATTTTTACTCCTATGGAATGGTATATTCACCACTCTTATGGTGTAAGGGTCAGACCGTTAGTATCTGTACCTGTATTGGATAAAGAAAAAACATACAGAAGTATTTACAGAGACAATTTTCTCTTCTTAAAGTCTGTTCAGAAACAGTACACACTCGAAACCACAAAGATTCATTGGGGTGAGTATTACATAATTATGAATTAAAAGCATCCATACACGAGAAGACAAATCGTATTGGTGGAGAGGAAGGGTAAAGCTATCAGAGGAATATTATTATGAGTAGAAGTAACTGATGCCAAGTTTAAAATTATCAAAAAAGCCATCTATAGAAGGACGTTAGTGGTCCATAAGTAATCACTGTAAATTGGTACTCGTGGTTTTATACGTTCATGTTTCAGTTAGAAAACTAAGGCGTCTGGGGTCCACTGCGACCAAACTATCAAAGGTGCGAAAAAGAAACAAATGTGACGAGTATTTAGTCACGGAGTCATTGTGCTGTGCATCTGATTGTAAATACAGCATTATTATACATAGCTTAAAGAAGCGCTGCGTATATAACCAGGGAATAATCCGCATTAAAAGAAAATGGCCTATCGCTGTAAATTGATACTCGTAGTTTTATACGTTCATGTTTCAGTTATACAACTAAGGCGTCTGGGGTCCACTGCGACCAAACTATCAAAGATACGAAAAATGGAACAAAAGTGACGAGTATTTAGTCACTGAGTTATTGTGCTGTGCACCTGATTGTAAATGCAGCATTATTATACATAGCTTGAAAAAGCGCTGCGCATATGACCAAGGATTAATCCACTTTAACAGAAAATGGCCTATGTCATTAGGTTTTACCTTGTTGTATCTTAAGTGCGGCCTCCTCGGGGTTCCGTCGAGTTAAGAATTCCAAAATCTGTGGAAATGAGAGAAGTAAGTTAACCGCATCTTACTTGGATATTCTGGCGCGTCAGCGGGAACTCCCAAAGCTTCTCACCGGTTCCTGCAAGTCAATTCTGCTTGTACTGGCTCTTCGAACGTTACCCCGGGTGACGCGGGCCCGACCAGAGCTCATTCTTATTCACGGTCAAGGTAAAAACAAAAAGAGGACTGATGTGTGGTTGGCAGCAGTGGTTGGCATTCTCTACAGTGTAGAAGTAAAACATAGTGAAAAGACTGACGGTAAATGTTAGGATAGTTTGGAACTTTGTGATATTCACACTCATTGAAGTCAAGAGAATTAATGCATTGTTTGAAACAGAAAGTAATAGGAGTGTTCTAAGTTCTCAAGCCAGCCATCGTATGTGTATACCACAATCAGAGATAGAAAAAAGAGAGATGATAGTTATCTCTAGAGTACTGGTCAAGTCCAGGCACCTTAAATAAAGTCGTGAATCTGTTGCAATGATCAGACCTTCTTTGAATGTTTTGAGGGGTCTCATGCAAGCAAAGATATCTATCCAAATCATGTTAGTGAATTCCACGGAATAGAATCATTTAATCCTTCAGTGTCAGTTTTGAGGCGATACACCCAACGTTGTTCTTTTTCAAAAAGAATCTTGTCCGCGTTGTGTGTTTTGATTTGTAATGTCTCTAGGACTACCCAGTTGAGATCATCTGGAGTCATGATTGTTCTCAATATAATGCTTGCTCATCTTAGTGGTTACTCTTTTACATGTTACATTGCTCCTATGCTCGCAAATACGTTGTTTGATTTTGCGGCACGTCATCCCTATATATTTAAGCCCACATGGGCATACGTATCATGTAAACCACATGTGTGGTGTTGCAATTTGTATGGTGACGTAATGTCCATCTCTAAGTTAGTTGAGAGCTGTAAAATTTTAGTAGGTTTTGTGAGTTTGCAAACAGAGCAAAAGCCACAAGGGTAATGTCCCACTATTGGGCTTAGATTCCACATCGCTGTTAGGGTCTCCTTCTTCTCGTGCGATGCTGGTCTAGTGTGTACAAGAACGTCCTTGATGTTCCTTGTTCGTTTGTTTGCAAATCGCGGTTTTGGCCACTTGAGAGTGTTGGATGTAAGGATCCTCCAATTCTTATTAATGTGTTTCTTCACAGCATTAGAGGATGTGCTGTATGTTGTTACACAGGTCAGTAGGTCCTCAGGTTCTTCCTTAGGGATGGTCTCTAGTAAACTTTCTCTCGGCTGATTTCTGGCTCGTTTCTGGCATTTTCTTATCGTTTTTATTGGATAGTTCCTAAGTGTGAGTTTTTTTTCCAGAGCTTTTGCTTGTGTTTTGTAATCCTTCAGTTGACTACAATTTCTCCTCAATCGTAGGAATTGGCTGTAGGGTAGATTATCCCGCAATGGTCGGGGATGAAAGCTATTGTAGGACAGTATACTGTTCTTAGCTGTTGGTTTATAGAAAGTTCTGGTATATAGTCTGCTGTTTTCTGTATAGATTGTAACATCCAGGAAGTCTATTTGTCTTTTATCTGACAAACATGTAAATTTCAAAAATTCATCCCTGGTATTTATCCAGGTCAGGAAATCCTGTAGTACTTCTTGAGAATCCTCCCAAATCAACAGGACGTCGTCGATATATCGACACCAGAATTTCATGCGTGTCAGAAAAGGGTTGTTCGGGTTTTGTATGTGTAGTTGTTCAAAATTGCTCACATACAGACCAGCCACACTAGGGGCGAATGTGCTGCCCATCGAAGTGCCATGGCACTGCTTGAACAGGGTTCCTTCATACTCAAAAAAGTTTTCAGTGAGGGCTATCCTACAACATTCCAGCACGAAGTGTCTTGGGGTTCTGTGGTGCCACTCTTCAGAGAAAAGAATATCCTCTAAAGTCTCCAAGGTCTTCTGTTGGGGAAGACTCGTGTAGAGACTCTCCACATCGAGTCCTACCAACAGCATAGTTCTTTCATCATATGTTTGGCCATCTAGTAGGTTGAGGAGGTCTCTTGTATCCTTCAGATATGTAGGTGTTCTCTGTACTATTGGTTTGAGGAATTGATCCACAAACTGAGACAGAGGTTCCAGTACCGACCCTATCCCCGACACTATGGGGCGTCCTGGTGGTGGTAACTTGTTCTTATGAGTTTTAGGTAATGAATAAAAATAGGGTGTGCGTGGTGATTTAGTTCTTAGAAAGTCTGCCTCATGTTTGGATATCCACTGGTTGGTTACAGCTTGTTCAACCATTAATTCGACAGTTCTCTGAAGTCTCTTTGTCGGGTCGACTGTGATCTTATGATAGAATTTTGTGTCAGAGAGGAGCTTTAAGCATTGGTTGTTGTATCCTTGTTTACTGAGGAGGACAATACCCCCACCCTTGTCAGCTGGTTTGATTACTATATCTTCATTTTTCTTTAATTCATTCATAGCTCTTTGTTCTCGTTTTGTCATGTTCACAAATGGTCTTGTGGTGGGTTGTATATTGTCCACTTCTCTCATAATTGCTTGTTCAAAGGCCTGTATTTCTATTGGGACCATGTGGGTCGGTGGACAGAACGTTGATTTGGGCCTGAGGTTAGTGTCACTCTCTGGGATTTGATCTTCTTTGTTCATGAAGAAAGCTTTAAGCTTGATTTTTCTACAGAACTCGGCCAGTTCACATCTTAATTTAAAGACGTCCAAAGTAGGAGTGGGAACGAAACCAAGTCCTTTGTTCAGAACCGCTTCTTGATCGTCTGTGAGGGTTAAGTTGGTCAAATTAACTACCAGTGATTCATTGAGCTGGTCCCCGGTTGTTCCTTGGTCATGCTCCGGGTGTGTATTTGTCTTCCTTGTTCGCTCCAGGTCACTCCTTTTCTTCTTCCTCTTTGGGTGCCTGGGCCTCTCCCTAAAAAAGGGGGAGGTGGTTGTACATTCATCATCGGTGCCATGGTTGGTGGTCCCTGGAAGTAAGGGTTCATCCACCCATGGTAGTTGGGAACATAGGCTTGAAAGTTGGCATGTGAGTGATCAAAATATCTTGGCATTTGCCAATTGTTAGTTCTCCGACGTTGGTTCCGTCTAGATTGGCCCCTCACTCTTCTAGGATTTGTTCCTTCGTCACCGCTCCAGTCAGAGTTATTACTGGAGCTTTCTCCTGTTGATTCATCATCTCCTAGATGGTCTGGTATAATGTAATCATCTTTCACATATGGGTGCATCTTTTCCATTGAGAACTTCTTGAGATCTTTGCTCAACTTCTGGATTTTATTCTGAGTAATATACTCCTTGGTTTCGTTCATTTCTTTGTTTATCTCATCTAATCTTTTCTTATATACAGAGATGTGGACAGTTGTTTTCAATTTAGCTTCACTGACTTGAATCTTGATCGTCAGGGCTTCCACAAGTCTTGTGGCTGTCTTGATTATGAGTACTAGATAGTCTCTAGTACACTTCCATGATATAGATGACCAATCTTTTCTGAAGGCAATATCTTGGAGAAAAATCCGTGGAGCATTTTGTACCCATAGGCCCTTAGGGGCCGTATTTGCACGTAGATATTCCTTCATAATAATACCATGGATCGCAGTTCGTACTTGATCTTTTTTAATCTCTGTTAAGTCATCCCATTCGTTGGTCTGTATCAATGTCTGTGTCAAATCTTTGTCCTGTAATACTGATGCTTCTGATAGAATGGCATTTACTCCTTCCTCGGAATAGCTTAATCCCGGGTTGTCCGCCATCTTGTCTCTGGATGCCACAGTGGTAGTCATATTCTGAGTAAATTATTCAGCGCTCACTTTTTGTGGTGCTTGCTTTAAGAGAGTGAACAGTCTACTGTCTCTCTCTGTGATTGGGTTTCCCACAGCTGTGCGCTGCTTAAATTCAGGATAATCAATGTAGAGGGAAAAAGAAGCTGTGATCCATTCGGCTTCCAATGGTTGGTACACTAATCAAAGAGAGGGGAGAATGGACCACTTGTCCTGTGTAACCAGGGTCTTTATATATATAGAAACTTTCATAAAAACCCTCAAACAAGTACACAGGCCGTTGGCGGTATATCTTGTTTATCCGCCTTGAGTGTACTGTTTCAGCATCATCATTGGGTCTTTTTGGTAAGTTGCTGACCTCCACCTGGAGGAGGACCTACTGGTTTTACAGGAGTGGTCAGAGAAAAAGAGAAAGTGCTCGTGCTCTTAGTGTAGTGAGTTAAAATTCCCTACATCACAATCAGTGATAATATTTTATTTGTGGAGATGGAGATGTGGGAAATTACATGTTTGTCAGATAAGAGACAAATAGACTTCCTGGATGTTACAATTTACACAGAAAACAGCAGACTATATACCAGAACTTTCTATAAACCAACAGCTAAGAACAGTATACTGTCCTACAATAGCTTTCATCCCCGACCATTGCGGGATAATCTACCCTACAGCCAATTCCTACGATTGAGGAGAAATTGTAGTCAACTGAAGGATTACAAAACACAAGCAAAAGCTCTGGAAAAAAAACTCACACTTAGGAACTATCCAATAAAAACGATAAGAAAATGCCAGAAACGAGCCAGAAATCAGCCGAGAGAAAGTTTACTAGAGACCATCCCTAAGGAAGAACCTGAGGACCTACTGACCTGTGTAACAACATACAGCACATCCTCTAATGCTGTGAAGAAACTCATTAATAAGAATTGGAGGATCCTTACATCCAACACTCTCAAGTGGCCAAAACCGCGATTTGCAAACAAACGAACAAGGAACATCAAGGACGTTCTTGTACACACTAGACCAGCATTGCACGAGAAGAAGGAGACCCTAACAGCGATGTGGAATCTAAGCCCAATAGTGGGACATTACCCTTGTGGTTTTTGCTCTGTTTGCAAACTCACAAAACCTACTAAAATTTTACAGCTCTCAACTAACTTAGAGATGGACATTACGTCACCATACAAATTGCAACACCACACATGTGGTTTACATGATCGTATGCCCATGTGGGCTTAAATATATAGGGATGACGTGCCGCAAAATCAAACAACGTATTTGCGAGCATAGGAGCAATGTAACATGTAAAAGAGTAACCACTAAGATGAGCAAGCATTATATTGAGAACAATCATGACTCCGATGATCTCAACTGGGTAGTCCTAGAGACATTACAAATCAAAACACACAACGCGACAAGATTCTTTTGAAAAAGAACAACGTTGGGTGTATCGCCTCAAAACTGACACTGAAGGATTAAACGATTCTATTCCGTGGAATTCACTAACATGATTTGGTAGATATCTTTGCTTGCATGAGACCCCTCAAAACATTCAAAGAAGGTCTGATCATTGCAACAGATTCACGACTTTATTTAAGGTGCCTGGACTTGACCAGTAATCTAGAGATAACTTCATTTCTCTCTTTTTCTATCTCTGATTGTGGTATACACATACGATGGCTGGCTTGAGAACTTAGAACACTCCTATGACTTTCTGTTTCAAACAATGCATTAATTTTCTTGCCTTCAATGAGTGTGAATATCACAAAGTTCCAAACTATCCTAACATTTACCGTCAGTCTTTTCACTATGTTTTACTTCTACACTGTAGAGAATGCCAACCACTGCTGCCAACCACACATCAGTCCCTTTTTTGTTTTTACCTTGACCGTGAATAAGATTGAGCTCTGGTCGGGCCCGCGTCACCCGGGGTAACGTTCGAAGAGCCAGTACAAGCAAATTGACTTGCGGGAACCGGTGAGAAGCTTTGGGAGTTCCCGCCGACGCGCCAGAATATCCAAGTAAGATGCGGTTAACTTACTTTCTCATTTCCACAGATTTTGGAATTCTTAACTCGACGGAACCCCGAGGAGGCCGCACTTAAGATACAAAAAGGTAAAACCTAATGACATAGGCCATTTTCTGTTAAAGTGGATTAATCCTTGGTCATATGCGCAGCGCTTCTTTAAGCTATGTATAATAATGCTGCATTTACAATCAGGTGCACAGCACAATAACTCCGTGACTAAATACTCGTCACATTTGTTCCATTTTTCGTATCTTTGATAGTTTGGTCGCAGTGGACCCCAGACGCCTTAGTTGTATAACTGAAACATGAACGTATAAAACTACGAGTATCAATTTACAGCGATAGGCCATTTTCTTTTAATGCGGATTATTCCCTGGTTATATACGCAGCGCTTCTTTAAGCTATGTATAATAATGCTGTATTTACAATCAGATGCACAGCACAATGACTCCGTGACTAAATACTCGTCACATTTGTTTCTTTTTCGCACCTTTGATAGTTTGGTCGCAGTGGACCCCAGACGCCTTAGTTTTCTAACTGAAACATGAACGTATACATAACCACGAGTACCAATTTACAGTGATTACTTATGGACCACTAAGTCCTTCTATAGATGGCTTTTTTGATAATTTTAAACTTGGCATCAGTTACTTCTACTCATAATAATATTCCTCTGATAGCTTTACCCTTCCTCTCCACCAATACGATTTGTCTTCTCGTGTATGGATGCTTTTAATTCATAATTATGTAATACTCACCCCAATGAATCTTTGTGGTTTCGAGTGTGTACTGTTTCTGAACAGACTTTAAGAAGAGAAAATTGTCTCTGTAAATACTTCTGTATGTTTTTTTCTTTATCCAATACAGGTACAGATACTAACGGTCTGACCCTTACACCATAAGAGTGGCGAATATACCACTCCATAGGAGTAAAATAAGCTCCCTATGATATATTTCGGTCCTGACGAAAGCCTCTAGAGTTTCCACGGGGCTGAAACAGGTTGACCATGACAGTGCAACAGATTAGTAACTTGATCTAAGAATGCACCACCTCGGTTTTTAATTTCCCACATCTCCATCTCCACAAATAAAATATTATCACTGATTGTGATGTAGGGAATTTTAACTCACTACACTAAGAGCACGAGCACTTTCTCTCTTTCTCTGACCACTACTGTAAAACCAGTAGGTCCTCCTCCAGGTGGAGGTCAGCAACTTACCAAAAAAGACCCAATGATGATGCTGAAACAGTACACTAAGGCGGATAACCAAGATATACTGCCAACGGCCTGTGTACTTGTTTGAGGGTTTTTATGAAAGTTTCCATATATATAAAGACCCTGGTTACACAGGACAAGTGGTCCATTCTCCCCTCTCTTTGATTAGTATACCTTCAATATGAACACGAATATCCTCAGCCTAATGAGATAAAGCCTCTAGATCAGTATAATTTCATTATCTACACTAATGGTCCTGCCCAGCCTGCAGCAGGGACAAAACGTCAATACTCTTCCGCTTGTGCGGCGGTAAAGGGTAATCTGAGGGGTGGAGAATTCCAACCTCACAAAACCTACACACAGTCACTTGGTGATTGCACTGCCCAGCTGGCTGAACTTAAAGCTCTAATTCTAGCACTTGAGAATACGGATCCTGAATTCCTCATACGTTTAGTGTGTGATTCATATTAATGTGTCCTGTCTTACAATGAGCACTTATACTACTGGAGCCAGAATGTATTCAGAGATTCCAAAGGGTACACGATTAAGCATAAGATGCTTGGGGGACAAGTGGCTAAACTCATAGCTAGTGTACCACAGGCTCATGTCATTCACACACTAAGCCACCAACATGTAGGAATACATGTAGAAAATTCAGTGGCTGAGGAAGCTTCAAAAGCAATAGCCCAAACTGCTGAAGTCGCTGCAATACCTCGTTCCTATGTGAGGATTAATGGAGGCATCATTACGGCTGTCAATGCTGAGCGCAATGGCACCCATGTTCCGAAACGTTTTTCACTAAAATACTCCTACCAGTTATGGGCCAGATTCACAAAGGTAAACTTACACTTTTGTGTAAGTTTACTGCTTTTCGGTATTCACAAAGGTAAACTTAGACCAAAAGTCTAACTTTACTAGTTTTTGGTATTTAAAAGGTAAACTTAGACCGAAAGTCTAACTTTACTACTTTTCGGTATTCACAAAGATAAGTTACTACTAGTAAAGTTAGACGTTTGGTCTAAGTTTACCTTTTTGAATACCAAAAACTAGTAAACGTACACAAAAGGAAGTAAGTGTAAGTTTAACTTTGTGAATCAGACCCATGACTGGTAGGAGTATTTTAGTGGAAAACATTTCGGTAGATGGGTGCCAATGTGCTCAGCATTGACAGCAATGATGATCTACCTTCCTATTGTCTAGAGCGGGCGAATTAACCAGAGGAGGAGAGCAGTCAGGAATAGGAACTGGTATTACTAAGCCAGTGTCGGATGGTATCCCTGTTCGAGAGGATAATAGACCATACACTGGTGTACACGGCACCCCTAGTTCTAGGCCAGTAGTTCTCCACATGCCACAGGAAGCAACTCCTTATGTCATGGTGTTGAGAAACGTACCCCCTCTTGTGCCAGGTATAACTGAGAAATTTGACCAACTCAAAAACAGGTTTTTGCATTGGCTGAACTTAAACACCACTCTGGGGACTCGGTGGAAAGACACATGACTATGATCCGAAGAGTGAACTGGGTTGGCAGGGTTAAGAAAAATTATGTGGGAAATTGTATCATCATTACTTTTAACAGACCTCACATGGCAGAGAGAATTTTAGCAGCCACGAAGTGCCCTACCCCTAGTGGCCTTGTCTCCTCCATCGTAGCTCTTCCTCTGCAATATTTTTATAGACCATTGGTACACACATCACAATCTATCTGTCCATTGGCAAACCTTGGATTCACAGGACTTTGCTCAGGATGCAAGAGAATGGGTTGCCCCCGATATAGCTCTCAGAAACAGCTTTTCCCCACTATCATCCGTGGACGGTTGTGATTGACTGTCAGGGGCTGACTCGTTGAAACAGAAGGTACCTTTTGTACAGAGCTTAACTTATTCCATCCCCTTTAATTGCAAGGAATGCACATTTATCAGCTGGAACATTGCGGGCCTTGATGGCAAGTTCAGTGATCCCATCTGGTTGTCCTTTATAAAAGTCTTTGAGGTGTTTTGCCTCCAAGAGACTTGGGCCATCGTGAACTGTTTCTTTTTGGAGGGATATAAGAACTTTTTACCCCTACAACTTTATCAATGGGAGGTCTATGGGGGGGTTGATCATTTTTGTTTGTTTAGCTGTTCGATGTAGCCTTGATGCTTTGTCTACAGAAGCCCACACTTTCAATCAATCAATGAAAGGTTGGTAAAGAGCAACTACTCACCCGAAGTGTTTCAAGGCGCTGAGGGGAGGAGGGGGGCACGCAGCTTCTGGAGGTTTACGGAGTTTCATCGAAGAGCTAGGTCTTGAGGTCCTTCAAGAACTTGGAGAGAGTAGGTGTCTGTCGGAGGTGGAGAGGTAGGGTGTTCCATGCTTTGGCCGTGAGGTAAGAGAAGGAACAACCTCCTGTTTTGGTCTTCTTGATGTGTGGCACTGTCGCAAGGGAGAGCTGGGCTGAGCGGAGGAATCTTTTGGGTGCATGGAACGAGAAACAGTGGTTCATGTAGGCAGGTCCCGTGTTGTGGAGGGCTGTGTGAGCGTGGGTGAGGAGCTGAAGGTGATTCTCTTCTCGACGGGGAGCCAGTGTAGTGTCCGCAGGTATTGGGTGATGTGGCAGTAGCATGGTAGGTTGAGGAGTATTCTGGCAGAGGCATTCTGGACATACTGTAGTTTGCGGGTGAGGTTCTTGATGATCCTGGCGTAGAGTGCATTGCCGTAGTCCAGTCTGCTGCTGATGAGGGCGTGGGTGATGGTTTTCCTGTGCTCGAGGGGAATCCAGTTGAAGGTATTTCGTAGGAGGCAGAGGGTGTGGAAACAAGAGGAGGTGACAGCGTTGATTTGGTGGGCCATTTTGAGTGCGGAGTCCAGGATGATTCCAAGGTTGCGAGCGTGGTCCGTGGGGGAGGATGGGTTCCCGAGGGCGGGGGGCCACCAGGTGTCGTTCCAGGCATCGGTGTGTGGGCCCATGGTGTGTACTTCGGTTTTGGCGGTGTTTAGTTGTAGGCAGCTGCTTCCATTCCTTCTTGAAAGTTTTGTTTGGAGATGTTGGGTTCGTTGGATAGGAAGAGGATGAGTTGGGTGTCGTCTGCATGCGAAACAATGTTGAGTCCGTGTGATCTGATGATGGATGCGAGTGGGGCCATATAGATGTTGAACAGGGTGGGGCTGATGGAGCATCCTTGGCGGACTTCGCAGGTGGTTGGTGTGGGGTTCGATAGGAAGGGAGAGAGTCTGACCCGCTGCGTTCTGCCGGAGAGGAATGAGCGGATCCAGTCAAGGGCTTTGTTCTGGATTCCTGCATCGTGGAGCCTGCAGGGTAGGTGTGGTGTGAGACTGTGTCAAAGGCTGCGGAGAGGTCTAGGAGGATGAGGGCCACAGTCTCACCTCTGTCGAGGAGGGAGCGGATGTTGTCTGCCGCGGCGAGGAGGGCAGTTTCGGTGCTGTGATTCTTCCTGAAGCCGGATTGGGAGGGGTCAAGGATGTTGTTTTCTTCTATGAAGGAGGCGAGTTGACTGTTGACAGCTTTTTCAATGACTTTTGCCGGGTACGGGAGTGAGGAGAAAGGTCTGAAGTTCTTGAGGTCGGTGGGGTCCGCCGAGGGTTTCTTCCAGAGGGGGGTGATCTCAGCGTGTTTCCAGTTGTCGGGAAAGGAGGCTGTCTCAAAGGAGCGGTTGATGATACGTTGGAGCTCGGGGGCAATGATGTCTGAGGCTCTGTTGTAGAAGTGGTGGGGGTAGGGGTCCATGGTGGCCCCGGAATGGGTAGACTTCATAGTCTTCAGGGTGTCTTCACTGGTTAGGGCGGTCCAGCTATCGAGTGTCGGCTGTGTGGTGTAGGGAGCGGAGGGTGTTGGTTCTGCGTGCATGTTGTCATAGATGGTCTTGATTTTGTGATGGAAGAAGGCGCTGAGTCTGTCGCAGAGGTCCTGGGAGGGTGGGATGTCGGTTGTCTCACTGCTGGGTTGGGCGAACTCTTTGATGATGCCAAAGAGTTCCTTGCTATTGTGTGCATGTGTGGAGATTCTGTCCTGGAGTGCTTTCTTCCTTGAGTATCTGATGAGCTTGTTGTGGGCGGTGGAGGCTGCTTTGAGGTCTGCTGTGGATTTGGAGTTCCTCCATGAGTTTTCGAGGCATCTGCAGGTTCGTATAGATTCTCGGAGCTCGGTGGAGAACCAGCTGGCTTTCCTGGCATGTGGGTTGGAAGTTTTCTTGAGGGGGGCGATGGTGTTGGCGCAGTCAGAGGCCCAGTTGTGTAGGGTATGGGCGGCGGTGGTAGGGTTGTCGTCTGATGCGGTGGGAGCAGAGCTGCTGAGGGAGGCCGTGAGCTGGTCGTCAGAGATCTTGTTCCAATTCCTTTGCTGGAGCTGGGGTGGACGTTTGCGGGTGGTGATACTTTTGAAGGTGAAGTGGACGCAGTGATGGTCCGTCCATGGGAGTTCGGATGAGTGGCTGAAGGAGATGGAGTTTCCTGCTGAGAAGATGGGGTCGAGGGTGTGTCCTGCTGAGTGCATGGGTTCTGGTATGATTTGTTTGAGTCCGATGTTGAGGAGGCTGTCCAGGAGGGAGGCGGAGTTGGGGTCTTGGAGGTTGTCGAGGTGAAAGTTGAGGTCTCCCAGCAAGGTGTAGTCAGTGGAGGTGATGACTTGCGGGGTGATGATGTCGGTGATGGAGTCGGAGAAAGGTGCGCGGGGTCCTGTAGATGAGGGTGCCTCGGAGGGTGGTGGTCGTGTTGGTCTGTATCTTGAAGTGGAGGTGTTCCATCAGGTCTGTGGGCCCGTCGGTGTAGGTGCTCATTCCGAGGTTGGACTTGTGAGCTATGGCGATGCCTCCTCCGAGGCAGTTGGCGTGGTCCTTCCGGATGATCTTGTAGCCTTCGGGGATGGCAATCACGATGTCGGGTCCTGAGGTGGCGTTCGTCCAGGTTTTGGTGAGGAAGGCTACGTCGGGAGCACAGGTTGAGGAGGATGCAATGCAGGGTTTGGTATGCAATGGAGTTGTTGTTGGAGGGTGGGCGTGGGTCTTGGATCTCGGCGGAGGAGAAAGAGTGGCGGCAGTAATGGCAGTGAAAGGTCCGTGGGTGTCGATAGGTGAGGAAAGCTTGCAGTTGTTGTTTTTGCTAGTGTTGAGTGCGTGGAGGGCCGAGGAGCTGTAGCTCTGGCGGGTCGGAGGACCAGGGTTTCTGGCGCTAGTCGCGGTTGGGTGGTGGATGGGCGCAGACGGACTTGCCTGTGGCGTGCCAGCGGCACGCCCGCTGCGTGTGCGGCCGCACAGCGGCCACCATTAAGTAGGGGTCGGGGAGGGCGGGGCAGCTGGGGGCGGGAGCGGGAACAAGCGGGAGGTGGAGGGGCCACTTTACAATCACTGTCATTTTCTCAAGGGACCAGCAAGTTGCTACTGTTTAATTTTTATAAGGCCACCACCTTGCTACCGGGGCTTTGTAATATTCAATTGCTGGGTTCTTTTTTAAGGAATTGGAGAGCACACAATTTAAAATATACCTAACACTATGATTGTTGGTGATTTTAATGTTCATTTATACAGAGATCCGAGGAATGATGATGTACAGTTCTTGGGTTGTTTACGCCTGACCGGTATGCATATGGAACATACTCAACAGGGAGTTACTCTTAATGCAATACTAAATTAATTTGATTTAGTTTCAGCAATGGGCATGTTGCCCCCTAAAAGGAGGGATATCAACTCTACATTTATCGGGAGGGGTTGCGAGTCGTTCATACCTCTTTTTTCAATATATATTGGACTTTGAAATTTCTTCAAGCGTTTTTAGTGACCATAATCCGGTGTGTGTTATGACCTGTTGGTCCACGCTCATGCAAATCCGGAGGAAAGGTGTAAGAGGTACCCTTAAGGCAATTGATGGGGGCAGGAGACTTAAGTGGTCACAGGAAATCTCAAATTCTTTTTATAACTCTTTGTATTCAAAATGTCAGAAGGAGTTTGACATCTGTTCAGGCCAATAGAACGACTCATATATTATTTTAGATGCTTTCTCTGCCATTGTGAACACCATCTAGGATCCATTGAATGCACCAGCCATGCTGCAACACAATGTGGTGCTGAGATTGTTTGATCCAGGTTGCTCTTGAGCGTTGAGAACCCTCAAAAAGGCATTGAGTGCTAAACCTAGAGACCCTTTTTTTTTTTATAAAGAACAGCTGTGGTTTGTATAAAGAAGAACTGGCAAGACGTAAGAATATTTTAAAGGATGAAGCATGGTCTGACTTGATTGAGGCAAGTACCCTGAGGAATAGCTCCAAATTTTGGGGTATTATCAATAGCCCCTTTCTGGCTGTAGAAGCTGCTGCTTCCTTGGAGGCTCACATCACTGAAGACAATTAGGTTAGCCACTTCGAGGATTTTTATAATTCCCCCTCTTTCAATCTTAGTGGTAGATCTGGTAACATTGGAGCGACGGCTGTTTTATCCTTTTCTGCTGAGGAGGTAAGGAATAGAATATTGGGGCTATCCGAGAACAATTACCCGGGCCCGATGGGATCCCACATGACCTCTACACCTCTGGTGTAGAGGTCTGGGTATTTATCCTCACGTCTATCATTAAATTAATGTGGCGGTTATCGCAGGTCCCCCAAGGTCATGGGCAAAGTCGATTATCATACTAGTCTTTAAGAAGGGTGACAGAGATAGCACTCATTGCTACAGGCCAATCCCTTTGCTCAATTCTGTTGTAAAGGTGGTAGGACGTGTCCTTTTGGATAGACTTTCCATGTGGGCTGTTGATAACAATGTCTCCGACGTGCAGTACGGATTCTGTCCTTGGCACTCTACCATTGATCAATGATTGAATCTGTACCTGGCATTAAGCAAATATATTGTTGCCCGCTCTGGTTCTATCCATCTGGCATTCATGCATTTGCGTTCTGCCTTTGATTGCGTCAATAGATCCGCACTTTGGCAGATTATGCTGTCCTTGGGAGTAGACTGAGACATTGTCCTTTTTTTTAAGGGATCTAAATAGGGACACTGTGGCTGTGGTACGTTATTCAAAAGATTTAAAAGTCACTCGCCAATTTTTGATACAAAGAGGGGTCCAGCAGGGCTGTATTCTGGCCCCATTTCTTTTTAATCTTTATGTTAATAATTTGTGGCTGGTTTTATCGGACTTAAATGTAGATTGTTCACAGGTGGGGCACGTTGTCTGCCAGTATTATTATATGCAGACGACACAGTCCTTATGGTCCATTTTATGAAAGATTTGGATTTATCAATTAATGATAAAAATCCTACGTGATGGTCATGGGACCTCGATCCACCAAATCTCGGAACTTTAATGTCGGGCCCGCCCTACTACCAAAGACATGTGTATTCTCCTATTTGGGAGTGCTGTTCGATTCAGCTATGAATTGGTGCCCTTTGGTTTTTTGAAAAAAAGAAGGGGCATATTATCAAGGGCTTTATCGCCGCTTTAGCTGCACTTTTTGCCGCAAAAGCGGCGATAATTTTATTGCCCTATTAGCAAGCTGTCGCTAACAGGCGTTAGCGACAGCTTTCAGGCGTTAGAGGCTGCGTTAACCATCGCCTTGCATGTCAGCGATAATTATCGCTAATGACATGCAAGGAAGGCGTTCCCTACTAAAAGCGACTGAAAACAGTCGCTAATCCCACTACCCCCTATTAGCAAGGCAGGCGAAGCGATATAATAATTCGCGCTAAGCGCGTTTATCGCTATATTTTATCTCCTGCTAGTGAGGATGACTTACCTGTTTAAGGTATAGGAGGTGGATTCTAATGCTGAATCCACCTTAGCGATAATGCGAGAATATTCTCACATTTTACCGCTATCGCTGGAAATAATATCGCTATGGAGATAAACCTTAGTAATAGGGTGTTATCTCAGCGATATTTTCCAGCGATAGGCGGCGTTAACCAAAGTCGCGCTAAGCGCGGTTAGCGATAAATATCGCTATTCCTTGCTAATATGCCCCGAAGTTTTTATCAGGACGAATGGCAGAGTTTTTAACTTTGACTCACAGCTGGGTAGCAGACCAACCGGGACCCTTTTACAGATCTATAGGGCCAAAGTGGTATATGGGAGTGAGATTTGGGGATACATCACTCAGGACTAGGTACACATTGTTGAAAATACATTTGTGAGACAGTTTTTGAGCATTTTACAAGGTACCCCGTCATTTGTAGTGCATGAATAAATGGGGGTGCTCTATTTATCTGATATTATGGCTTTTTGACCCCTTTTCCTCAGGATGAAAATTTGGTCCAGCCCTGGAGAATCATTTTAGCAAAGAGATCTTAAAAGATTGTTTGGCCCTTGATTATTTTTATCACAGTCCCTGGTTTAAATATATCAGGGATTACTTTTTTAATCTAGGCAGGGGTGACTTATTTAGTGAACCGGACAAGATCTGAAAAAAGGATCTCATCTGGGTAAAAGATCACTTTTTTGGAAGATGACTGCAGGAGAGGGAAGAAGACATTTTTCCGAAGCCCAGTGTTCATTGATATGCCATGCTGAAAACTGTGCCTACCAAGGAGCCCTATCTTCTATGGGTTAGAAGCAGATATGACTGTTTTTTACTGACTGGGTTCAGGATGGACCTTTTTGCCTTACTCATTTTTAGCATGCCCCGGTGGGATGAATAGGGGCCATATTTTCTTGCCCTGTGGTTGCGATGTTAAGTCACAGTTACATTTTATCATGTGTTGTAGCTTTTATGCTGTGCCCAGGAAGATATATATTCTTCCCATTTTAAAAAGGGCCAATTTTACCCAGGTCCACCCAGCTCTTGTTTACTTACAAAAGCTTCCAGGAGATATTGTTCACAACGTTCTTAGGGGCATATTCACAAGGAGCTATCGCCGAATTAACAGCACTTTATCGCAGCCAAAGTCGTGATAAATATACCTCCCCATTCACAAGCTGGTGTAAACAGCCCACAGCACCAGTTTACCCGCAATAGCAGCCGCAAAAAACATCGCCACAGAGGACCCGCGCAACTATCGCTAATGAGATGCAGAGTGGGCGTTCCCGTGCCAAAAGGAGCGACAACATCACACCTCAACATTCACAACGACCAGCCACATCGGCGATAAAAACACAAAACCGGCGATAAGCCGCGTTAGCACCAGGAAATCCACACCTGCCCTGACCTGGTGTAAAGTCCGACCACAGCCTGCACCACAAAAGGGAGCACAGCCCAGAGCCACACATGAAGGACAACAGATGCCCATGAGCAACTGAACATGCAGCACGGACACCCAAGAGGGCCACAACACCCACCGACACCACTCCCAGGCCTTCAATACCCCCCCCCCCCGGGACCACCGCCAATCCCGGACTAAGAAACTGCACACCAGCACTACGAATCCCAAAACAAACATTTTGCCTGATGTCGCACAAGCAGGAAAATAAACATACATGCGTGGCCAGAAAATGGAGAATCAGTCATACAGCAATGCAATCACCAACACAAAACACCATACAAACAAAAGCAGAAACAACCCTTAGGATGAGTCCTAGCGGCTCCTCACTGGACAATCCGTAGCACACAGCCTGGAAGACCAAATCCAAGAGAAGAAGGTGTGCCATGCACCCAACAAAGGAAAGAGAGGGAGAGAGCGAGGGAGAGAGACGGAGTGAGATGGCACAAGCAGCGCAAGGCCGCTCGGGCACCTGGCTCCACATGCCAACATGTGTGTGTGCATCGCCATCCGTACACCATGAGCCCAAGGCTGTGTCCCAATCTCAGTGCCAAAGCCACATCACATTGCAAAAACACAAGTAGTAGTCAGACAAACATCAGGGATGAAAGCACCATTGTTCCAATGCACAAGGCGGGAGGACACCTGCACCTCTGACCTTGGTCCAGAACGCGCCTGGAACACCCTGATAGAGATGCAATAGCAGATAGGGACGACTCCCACACCACGCATTCCGCAAATGAACCATCCGACTTATCCACAGCCCACACACAGAAGCCCCTGCCTGTGGTACCCCCGCATGGGATGCCCTTGACACTCACGGAAACAGCAACCCATTACCCACAACGTTGCACACACATTCGAATCATTGCTCAGAGCTGTGGCATATCCTCCACACAACTGCCGCAGTTCAGAAGAGTGCCGGTTCACGAGACGCACCAACGCAATGGCAGGCCATACCGGTCACATGCACAACCCCCGTCACGTGGAACAGTACCGTGCACATATGCTGCATTTACTGGGCGCACTGCCACTGGCAGTGCTGCGGATCAGTTACAGGCTCAGCTTCCGCATTGCCCACGTCACCTGCGTCCAGCCCTGGTTCCACTGCCGAACATGCACATTCGAGTGTCCCATGGATGTCTGCCTATCCAACACAACTGTTCATGAATTGGACTATGACTTGTGTCTGCGCCCCCTGTTGGATCACAAACAGGAGTGTAACCGAGACAGCCGTGCATGGGATGCCTTGACATACTGCGTATGTATTGGTAGTTGTGCATGGGAGATTGCACAATTTCTCGTGTGCAGTGACCACATCGAGGCGCTCCCCTATTGGGCTGTGTTGCGGATCGGTGAGACGGTGTGGGCTGAGCACACCTGCCCGGACCACCTAATGGATTGGCTCACCCTGGTGTTCCTTGAACACGACAACGACGTACTATTGGAACACATTGCACATGAAGCTGCACGGGCATTCATAGACGAGTAACTACGTTCCTGCAGCCACATCCGATTGCCACCCACAGCACATGGCCCAACAACTTGTTGCATCGTGGGGATTGCTCACATATCCCACCACAACAGAGGACACGTCTGCCTTCGTTCAGGCTCTGGATGCATGTGCGTGGAACAACGCATGTGTACACACACCTGTGCAAGGTGACGCAGGTCCATGGTCGGAGCAACACAGCGTTGTTTGGCAACGTTGTCAATTCGGACACACTGCTGGGGGAGAGCACACACATGGCAATGTAGCACGACATGTGAACCTGTCGGACCCTCACACCTGATCACTGTCAGCAGAGCAGACAATCGGCGCACTCCGGAGGCAGAGCACTATGCAGATCCCATGTGCAGTGAGTCGTGCCACCTCACACGGGGCAATGGGCAGACGCCAAACAACACATGTTTCATCCAGCAAGGCAAGGTGGGCTGTGAGCGTTGCCATCCGTGATGAATGTTGTCCATTTTAGCCCCAACATTTTCTGAACCTCGACATGTACCCATGCTGCGTGTAAGTGTCTTAAGCATGTCCCTGCCTGCTGTGGCCATTGCCTCGTCCGTACTGTCACGCACAGACCAATAAAGTCTATGCCACTCCACTGGTGTCTAACTGTGAGGTGTGTTGTTTAGATTGTCCACTCGTGTGCCACAATGAGCATCGTCCCTACACAGGGAGGAACTGACTGACGCATGTGCAATGTGGGTGTGAGCCAGACATTGTTTTTGGATATGTGTTGAACAACATGTGCACTTACGTGATGTCAGCAATGTGAGTATGGTGTCCAACCACTGATCATGTGGAGCAATGTCAGATCTCACTACAGAATGTGTCCACACAGATGTGTGTGAGTAGGTATGCGACGTGAAGTTCTGTTGTCACATGTGGTGTAGGACACCACTCCTGGCCTGCTTTCGTTTGGGTCAGTCCTACAACAGCCCTATTCAATACATGGACGTGTGCCTACGTTGGGGGGTTGTGTGATTGTTGTTGATGTGCAATGGGGACATAGCTAGTACTCACCTTCACAGTCATCCAATTGGCCATGTGTCTCAGGGATACACATGTGCATAGATGTCAGTTACCAGGGTATACCTTCATGTGCAATCATCGTCCTCACATCCAGCCATACTTCCATACGTGAGTGAACATAGCGATGACACATCTGTGTGATTTAGAATGTTTTATTCACATTCAGGTGATTGATGGAGCTGGAGCTGTACATGGCCATCCAAGCCCACATCACATGGAAGCCCAGTGGTGGGCCAACCAGAGTCCTTTGGGGATTGCACAGTGATAGGGAAGAGTGAGAGTGCAGTCTGCAGCAGGATAGCTATGTAATTGGCCAGCGGTGAAGAAATGGCAGTCCGTGTCGGGGTCCAGGTGAATGTCGCAGAGTGTTCCGGGGGTCAGTAGGAGGTGTTTCCCAGGCCATGATGCATAGGTCATAACCAGGCAGGGACAGGCCATATGGCGGTGATGGATGCTATAGCCTCCTTCCTCACACAGTAGTTCCCATCCCCTTCTTACTCCCCTGATAAGGGTTCTGTGTCCGGTGTGTGTGGCGGGGTGATGGCTGCATCACTGGGTGCCACGGACACATCAGGGGTCAGAGCTGTGTGTGTCGATGTTCCCGCTGCAGTCATCTGGGGACGGCTCAGTGGCAGCAATGGCAAGATGAAGTACTGCAGGGCATTGAAGTTACCAGCTACTACTCGCTGGTGTCCATCCGTGGCAGACATCCTTCCAGCTGCATCTGCTCCATGGTCTCCATTGACCTCCACATCTGTGCCAACTCTGTGCTGTCATGGCTGGTGCCTGTCTGCCCACACAGTTCTTGTGTACGATTCATGGCACCACCGAGGTCAGCCAAGGTCTGTGGCAGAGCATGGTGCGTACCGGGGGTGTCCGATAGGGACTGTACGTGGTCCCTGATGGGACTCAGACACCCACGTATGGCATCGAGTTTGGCTGCCATGAGCTCGAAACCCACCCGCAGCTGTTCAGCCAACTCCACCTGGGAAGACCACACACGTTGTATGTACTCCATGTATTGTTCGGGGGGTCCTGGGAGACAGCCGTGGTGGTGTGTGTTTCCTGCTGTGTGGTCTGTGCAGGTGGTGGGGTCACCTCGAGGCAGCTGGCCTGCCCTGCTCCTGGGGGTGGGGTGCAGAGGCTGTCCAGTATCCGTTGGAGGGTATCTTGACACATGTGCAGGTTGTCCTCTACATCATCAATGATGGGGTTTGTGGTCTGCTCTGCAGTAAGTGTTGATTGTCCCTCTGAAATGTTAAGGGGAGATGCAGGTTAACAGAGTTTCACATGTATGTTGTTGATTTGCAGATGTTTATATTCAGACTGCATGCCAATGTACATTGTAACTGTTTTGGGGGAGCTGGCTATTTGATGGCAGTCAGTGTGTTTTCCGGATACATGACGGATGTGTGGTAGTACCCGTTCATTATCATCACACAGTGTCAGGCAATGCCAGATGTGAGTGGACAGTTACTACGCACAAGCGGAACCTGTTGTGAGCTCTGTCCTATGGTGCTGGTTTTGCACAATGTACCACATTGCCGTCATTGCGGATGTCCTGTGATTGCTATGTGTGTGTGATGCATTGTGGGGGAGTTGCCCCTGCAGCTCTGATTTCGTGTAGCCTTCTCCCTTTGAGGCGGGGTGCCTTTGAATTGTGTGCTTTTTGGGGCCTGATTTGCTTTTGACTTGGGTCATATGTGCTCTCGGACAGATTTTGTGGCCTGGTGCATTGTTCGTCTGCTGCGTGTATTGTACGGCATGGGTTGTGGGTGCACGTGGACATGTCGGAGTGTGACCTGCTCCTTTACGGATGTGATCCGCACTGGGCTACCTCCATGTCGATTCGTGGGCCATGTCATTTTTTTGGCTGCTGCCATGCTATCGGACATGCAGTTACTTGCATAGTCAGTGTGGGTCACAGAGCCGCTGCTTTGCTGGATTCGGCACATGTGCATGGGTCGGTTGTGATATTGGTGATAGGGGGGGCCCCTCTCTGCACATTGTGGATGGGGGCCTACTTGGCGTTTCTATGTGTGCTGCAGTGTGCCAAGGCAATCAGGGACATGTTCCATGGTCATTGTGGGTGTGCTGTGTGCTACACGTAATTGTGCATGTGTGCCATTGTGCCCATCTCCCCCGTCCCCCCCGTCCCTAGTCGTTACTCACCCTGTTGCTGTTGGGTCAGGTCGTATCATGCTGTGTCCAGGCCCCCCAATCCTGCCACCGTCTCCTCACTGCTGACTGTGGTCACCATTTGCTCCAGCTCATCCAGCTCCTCCTGTGTCGCAGGACTCCCACCTCCAGTCGCCGTTGCTGCCTCCCTGTTGGCGGCGAGCTTATGTTTGGTCTGCCTTTTCAGATCATGCCAGCGCCTCTTGACCTCCTCCAGTGACCTCCTCGACACTCCGACTGCATTGACGTTGGTAACGATGGCCTGCCATTTTTCGGTTTGGGTTGCCAGTGCCGCAGAGGAGGTGCAGAACAGTTGTTGATGGTGTTCGGTCACCTCCGTGACGATGATCCGGTCCTCCTGCGGACTGAACCCCATCTTCCTCTTGTCCTTGCCCTTCCCCGAACGTGGGGTTCCTGGCTGGTCCTCCATGGGGCTTGTGGTGTTCGGCTTGTCCTCTGCACTCGGTCCGGGTGCATCCATGTTGCTACGCAGTTTGAATTGTTTTTGGGCTTTTTTCTTTCTTTCTTTTATGGTGCTTTTTCCCGCCGGACGCGTGGGATTTGCAGGCCTGTGGCTGGTGTTCGCTGATTTCTGTACCGCGATTGGCCTCATCGCATGTTTTTTTGCGTTTGCGTTTCGCATTTTTTCGGCGTGGCGTTGATTTTCACGATGACATTTGACGCGTTATCTGGTGACTATCGCATGCTTCCGCCTTGTTCTGAATTCCACGTTGACACGGGGTTATTTTCCCGCGCTAGGCTGCGATATTGAAAGTTGCGTTACGCTACACCTGCGGTAGTTATCACACATTCTTGTGAATATACCCCTTAGTTTTTTTTAAGTTGCTGTTAGGCTTAGAAAAAGCTGAGTTCAACAATACTAGACATTGGAGCACTGATTTATAGCTGTTTTATGTAAAATCTCTCCCCAGGATTTAATCTATTTTAATTTTATATTGGAGGCTCTTTTTAAGGGATTTTAACCTAATTCTATTTATTATATGTGTTATGTTAACCGATGTGTATATTGTGATCTGTTGTACTTTTATGGGTTTTTTCAAGAGCCGAATAAAGTTCATATTGATTGATTGGTCAAAGTTTACCTTTGTGAATACTGAAAAGTAGTAAAGTTAGATTTTTGCTCTAGGTTTACCTTTGCGAATACCAAAAAGTAGTAAACTTACACAGAAGTGTAAGTTTACCCTTGTGAATCAGGCCCTAAGTGCGCAAAATATTCCATTTGCTCATATTCCCTGAATGGGGGATAGAGTAATACCTAATTCAGATATGAATGATCCTAGCAGCACATGAGGGTCTAGCATCTGCTCACGCGGGCATGGCAGCTACAATTTCACTATTGCAGCAATGCTGTTGGTAGCCAGGTCTTTATAAAAAAGCTAAAGACTATGACCTTAAATGAGACATTTGCCAGCAAATAAAAGTATCCACCAAAGCTCGTCCACTACAGACACCTCTATTGATCTCAGACAAGCCTCTGGCATGTGTTTATCTGTACCGATGGGAGCCCTAACACTCTGATGGGTCTTACAAATACATCATGTTAGTAGTGGACTCCTGCTCTTGATTCCTATGGGTATGGCCACAGAGAACGGCTGATGCGCAAACTGTAATAAAGGCCTTGCAAGTCTTTATCGGCACATATCCATTAGCCACATTCCATTCGGACCAGGGTCCTGCATTTGCCTCCAGGGCTAACAGAGACACCATGGGAAAATTGGGTGTGACTGTACAGTACTCCTCCCCCTATCATCCAGAGGGAAATGCAGTAATGAAGAAGAAAAATCATGTCTTAAACCTGTATGGGGTCCAGAGAGTCTTAAACAATCTGCCTAGAAGATCCTTGGGTGGTTGGACTCTCTATGAAGTCCTGTTTGAGTTTAAAAGTTGGGTTCAGGACCTTGACAGGTCCCAGTACAGTGGTGGCAGAAACACCTTTTGATATCAGTGAACATTTGGATGTTTTACAGGACCTAAACAACTACAGAGACGCTGAGAGCAAAGTCCAGCAGAAACCATCCCCCACTGGTAAAGTGAAGGAAGCACCAGCAACTCCTAGCTGGATTCCAAATATTGGGGATCTAGTACGGGAGCAAATAATTGACAAGAAGGAATTCAGGCCATATTTGGGCCTGTGCCTGTCCTGGTTTTTTAAGGTACCAGAACTATGCTTTTACTGCCCCTTGCCGGCAGCAAACACAAGCGATTTGTGTCTATTGATCTCATCAAACAACATCATGTGACCAGTTCTACATAGTAGGCCTCAAGGGCTCCTGGGTAGTTACCTGATTCCTCCCACTGCCATACAGGAAGTCCTGTTACAAGCTTTGACTAACAATGACACTTCTTTTTTCCGCCTGGGGACAGCAAACAGTGAAGTGTCACTGCTTCCAGTTACATCGCCAAATATGACTGCACAGATTTCAACTCTTCAAGCAGACGATGGTGTCTACAATGTACCACCATTGAAGTCAGCTACCAGTACTATACAGCTTCACAAGCATCCCATGTTTGTGCAAACAGCCTCCTGCTTTTTGTCGACTTTGATGACTTCTCTTCGGATTCGTCAGACCCACCTTCACATAAAGGGTCACGTGAACTTTTAATTTGCCTCAAAAAGACAAACCTTATCCCTCCATGGATATAAATTTGGATTACATTTTCGTTACTTTTCCTCTTCATTTAGATTGGGTTTTTTTAATGTCTTTTTCTTGCTTCTGAATGGATACTATCTCCAAGATTGCTCTGCTGTAGGACTGGTAAATGAGGATTTGAAGCCTCATTCTTCATCACAAAAAGTGCGAAGAGACCTTTCCTTGGTGAACATTTCAGCTGTTCCAGTTCCCGGTGAAATTGTTTCAGATAAGGTATCCTATGATATAGTTGGACCGACAGAAACTCTACAAGTCCCATACTATTTTGTATATCCTTAAAGGATGTTATCACTCCTGGTACGATTTCTGATGATTGGGACATTAACACAGTGCATGAAATGCTTGCTGATTTAGAGCATTACATGGTTTTTAATAGAGAAGAAATGTATGATGGTATAAATAATTATGATGAAATGTTCTGTTTTCACTGTTATGGTCACCATCATTTACATAAAGCAAGTACTCCATTTGCAGTATTTAATTACATCCAATAAAAACTGCACAACACCACCACAGGGTAGCAATCTAAATACACCAAACATTCCCACATTTGCAAGTTATGCAAATTGGCAGCAATTCACAAATTACACAGAGAATGGGGGGCATAGCCTGGAAGGCCAAGATGGCAGACGCAGCTTGAGAGAGCTCTGACAGTGCCCCAATACTCCGCAAACATCCTGCTGTGAACCGCGGACTTCGGACTCATTGCTCCCCCCCCTGTGCCTAAAGTGCAGCTGAAATGATCCAGCCGGGCCCCAACGACAACGTTATCTGAGTGTGACGAACAACTCCAATCGAGACAGATATTGGGCCTACCTGTGCTGCCAGGTGTGTGCGGCTCGGACGGCGGCTTTCCAGGGTGAGATTCCCCAGGGGCTGGTTGACAGGTGGCCCGCTGGTGATATGTGAGGGCTCGCCAGAGAGGACAGGGAGCCCGCCTTGCTGGGTCGCTGGGACCGAGGCGGAAGGTGCCCTGCCCGTGGGCATTTCTGGGGACACCCTGGGGGGAGACGGACTGGCTGGGCCTGGCCTAGAGTGGAAGCTCGACCGCTGTGGTGGAGCCCAGCGGGTGCAAATCCCCAGCCAATCCCTGCTATCCTGGGAAGCGGACCCTGCTGATGGGGATTGAACCCCAATCGGAGCCCCCTGGACCAGTGGACAAACAGTGGGGACTGCGGGGGCCAGCTCTGTGTTCCTGAATGCCTGCCCCTGTGGACTTGCGGAGTGAGTCTGCATCTGGCCTCCGATGACACGAGACCAGGCTGTGACCGGCGAGATGCGCGGTGAGTGGAGGGGGTCCTGGGTGCTGACTCCGTGCTCTACTGGGCCTGGGAGAGGAATGCGGGGTCAGTGTTCTAAGAACAGCATGCGGGGGCCCTCTCACAGATCCTTGTAACCAGGAGGGTGGGGGCCTCTTCCCCTCCCCCCTGCATGCACCAGAGGGCCCGCTTTGACTAAGGAGGCCATGGGTGCGGTAGACGGAGAACCAGTGCTGCATCTGGTGGGAGGCCTGTTCCCTTCTGGCCTGGAGTGACTGATCATTGCCTGAGACATCTGGCAGCCCTGGACTCGGGTGGCCACCAGCGGTTGGAATCATTTTGGGCTAGCTGGATGCTGGGTGGCCCGTGGCACACCTGCGGGAGTCTGGCCACAAGAACATTAATTAATTGTGCTTTGAGGGTGTACATTTAAATCCTGCTGATTTACACTCGCTGGGGCTCAGTGAAGTAGACACCTGTGAGTGCCTCTCAACACTATAACCCAGCCAAGCACATTTTCAGCACCCGGTAGCAATAACTGCATACTGACAAATCAAGGATCACCCACATACTTACACTTAAGAGACAAATTGCATAACAGCAAGTTGGAGGTGAGCCCGGCCACCACTAAATAACGGGACCACTATGGGAAAAGACAAGATCTCCAAAACCGCCCAGTCCAACAAAATAGACAATTACACCCACGTGCTCACAACAGTGGGAAAGTCAGGGAGCCACACAGTGAGCCAGCTGAGCGTTCGCCAGACAGTATCCTACCTAAAGAACCCACACTATCTGACCTCATGGCAGCCATCCAAACTACGTGTACCGAATTAGTCGCTAAGATAGATTTGGTAGCCATAGATGTTACCCTACTGCGAGCGGACCTGTGGTGAGTTGCGGACCGAGTGACTACCGCCAAGAAAGTGGTGGTGGACCTACAGTTTGAAATGGTAACCCTCCATGAAACAGTATCTTCACTGCAAAAACTGACCGTCCACTTGGAGGACCGAGTGTAGGACGCAGAGGGACGTTCCTGCTGGAAAAACCTCTGCTTTGTCGGATTCCCTGAAAAATCAGAGGGACAGTCTGCGGAACAGTTCCTTGAAGACTGGATCGGTAAAATCATGCACCCGCAGCCATTATCTAAACTTTTCACGGTGGAACGTGCACATAGGGCTTTGGCACAACCACCGCGCCCCGGAGTACTGCCGAGGGCCATAATTGCATGGATGTTCAAATATAGGGACAGAGACGCAATATTACAACATGTTTGGGTGAAAGGCACGCCTAATTTTGAGGGTCACCCAATCTCTGTGTTCCCAGATTATACACTGAAAGTTCAGGAGCAACGACTGACCTTTCTGGCAGTAAAGGCAAGGCTTTGGGAGTGTAACCTGCGCTATAGCCTGATGTTCCTGGCCAAACTCAGGGTGCTGCATCAGGGCAAGGTGCAGTTCTTCACGTCAGCGGCAGAGACTTCGGACTGGATTGATTCTTTCCCGGAGCCCCCCTCACAGACTTCGGGGAAACTCAAAGCATCATCCACTACAATGACTAAACGTAGATCCTCACAGCAGAGACGCCGAACCCAGAAATCTGCACGCCCGAGCTCACAAACTGCCCGAGGGGCGCATAGAGGTCTGTTCCGATGGGACATTATGCGATGCTGATACTCAACCATTAGTACTAGCTCGTCACTTGAATAGACCAAGCGGCCCTGAATATTCTTTGGATAGCACGGATGATGGCAATACATAGACCTCCCAAGTTGAGTGCAACGGGTCTATATGGGTCGCAGGCTGTATAGATTGGATACATGAATGGGAATTCTTGTGTGCTTGCCAAGCATGATGTTGTTGATAGTGTATATTGATCTTGAAATAACTGCAATCAGACTCTAGCGGCTGCAGGACCGAGAGGGGAGACACCTCCTGCAGCCGAGACTTCTACAACTCAACCCTCTTTCTGATGTTTGCAATGGGAATGCAACTGCTAATGTACAATGAGGGAGGAACAAACCAAAACAATCCTTGAAAGTGTTACAGCATTCTAAGTTAGTATACAGGGAGGTGGAAGTGACTCCTTTTTGCTCCTAATAGCCTTCGGCACCAGTCGTGATGCACTAACCCCGAGTGCGGCATACTAGTTATTATGTTTTCTTGTTTTCGATACAGTTATAAGAACAAAATTGGGTATGGGGTGGGACCAGCAGCTTTTAGTGTCACTTGTTGCAAGGCGGGACGGGTTGGTGGTACTGCCCATTGGGTGCGGGGAGTTGTGGGTACAGGCGGTTACTTGTTTGTTACAACAACACAGACCTCTCGGCGGCATTCGACACGGTGCCCCACGCCCTGCTTCTTGCTCGGCTCTCTGCGATCAGCATTTCTGGCACCGCCTGGGGTTGGCTCAGATCCTTCCTGGAGGGCAGGACGCAGCAGGTCTGGCTGCAGCCGTTCTCATCGGCTCCTCTTCCAGTGACTACGGGTGATCCACAGGGGTCATCCCTTAGCCCACTCCATTTTAACATCTATGCCACCCCTCTGATCCATTTGGCAGAGGGGTTAGGGGCTAGGGTGATGGCCTATGCGGACGACACCCAACTCCTGTTTATTTATTTATTTATTTATAAAGCGCAACATTCATCCCACTGGGATATCACGGCGCTAGTGTATCCGGAGAGTGATGAGTCAGTTTAGTCTAATTGAGGGTGGTAGTGGCAGTATTAAGGAAACAAATAAGTTTTAAGTTTTTTCCTGAACGCCATGTATTCTGCAGTTAGCCGAAGTTCCAGCGGAAGCTCGTTACAATAAAGTGCTGCCAGGTGCGAGAAGGTGCGTCCACCTGTCCTGCTCTTGCTGATTCTTTTTGTCTCCGCTAGTGCTAAAGAACGTGACCTTAAGCACCTGAGCGGGACGTAGAATTTGATTCTATTCTGGAGAATCTTGGGGCCTGTGCGATAAAGTGCCCTATGTGCATGTCCTAAGAGTTTAAATCGTGCTCTTTGGCGCATGGGCAGCCAGTGGAGTTGCTTCAGGCATTTTGTCGCAGAGCTGTATCTGCCCTCCTTGCACACCAGTTTAGCCGCTGCGTTTTGTATCACCTGCAGACGTTTAAAAGGTAGTCTGGCATGCCAACAAAGAGTGCATTTCCGTAATCTAACCTGCTGACAAGCAGGGCTTGTGTGATAGTCCTCCTGCTTTCCAGTGGGATCCAACGGAAAAGACTTTTAGGAGCTTCAGTGTGGCGAGCTTCTACCACACAGGGTCCGCACATGGTCCTGCATCGATAGGGTGTTATCGATGATGATGCCCAAGTTTTTTACGCACTGCTTTGGTGCTGGTGCCGCACCCAAAGAGTGGGGCCACCAGGATATATCCCAGATATGATTGGCTCCGCCGAGAAGCAGAATTTCAGATTTCTCTGCGTTAAGTTTTAAACAGTGCACTGACATCCAGGTTGCCATCTCAGTGAGGCAATTGTTGAGTTTGGCTCTGGTGTCATCATGCCCATTTCCGATGGCTATTGTCAGTTGGGTATCATCCGCATAGGAGCAAATTCCAAAGCCCCATTTCGTGCCAATTTTTGCCAAGGATGAAACATAGGCATTAAATAGTGTGGGGCTCAGGGATGCTCCCTGCGGGACACCACAACTGAGGTTTTTTGGAGTAGATAAAAAGCACCTAGCTGCACAGTTTGAGTTCTGTTACATAAAAATGAGCTGAGCCATTGAAGGGCCTTTGCATGTATCCCTTTTTCTTGCAAATTTTCCAATAAAAGTTGGTGGGAGACAGTGTCGAAGGCCGCCGACAGGTCCAGCAGGATCAGGGCCACTGCCTTTCCCTGGTCCAGCAATGATATTATATTGTCCAGGACAGCCAAGAGGGTTGCCTCCGTACTGTTAGTGGCCCTGAAACCTGTTTGTGAGGGGTCAAGCAACTCATTGGATTCTAGGTAATTAGATAACTGTCTGTTGACAAGTTTCTCCAGTACCTTGGAAAGATAGGGGAGCTGAGAAATTGATCTATAATTGGCTGGGTTGTTTACATCGGATCCTATCTTTTTCAGTAGAGGGGTTACTGTGGCCTGTTTCCAGATCTCTGGAAAGACAGCTGTCTCCAGAGATTGGTTGAGCAGCTGTGTGATGTAAGGGCACAGAGTAGGTATAAGTTGTGAAAAAATGAAATGTGGACATGGGTCGAGAGGGGATCCTGATTTGACTTCCCCCATTGCTTTGGCAACTTCTTTTTCTGTAAAAGGGACGAAGCCGGCTAAATGCACGGGGGTATCAGGATGAGGGTCTGTTCACTTGGGGCAGGGAAGATGCCTCGGTCTCTTCTGTCCAACATTGTTTGTCCTCAGTGTTTCACTGGCTCGCTGTGGCGCAGCTTAAGTGCAACGAGGAAAAATTAGAGATTCTTCTGTATGGCAAATTCCTGGATAACTTTAGAGAGGTGCTGTGGCCATCTGGATTTCCACTACCTACCTCAAAGGGCAACTCTGCTAAGAATCTGGGGGTGTGGTTCGAGGACAACCTACTATTCTCCACCCAGATCAAGAGGCTGGCAGGCACCTGCTTCGCAACACTGGAAATGCTGAGAAAGTTCCTTGCTCTCCTTCCTAGATCTGCGAAGGAAACGGTGGTCCGTGCTTCGGTCCTCTCTCGCCTAGACTACGCCAATGCGCTGTACGTTGGCACTCCAGGCTATCTTCTGAATAAGCTTCAAGTCGTGCAAAATTCGGCCGCCAGGCTTCTGCTGGATCTCACCAGCAGAAGCAGCGTTCGTTCCCACCTGCAAACATTGCACTGGCTTCCTATTGAGGCGCGGGTCAATTTTAAAATTCTCACCATCGCTCACAGTGCCCTCTATGGCCGTGGGCCTATTTATTTACAGAAGAGGTTTTCCTTCTATGTCCCGGATCATCAATTGCGGTCTTCCTCACAACTTTTGGCCCGGACCCCACGGTTCACCCGCCAGAGGCTGGGAGGGAGTTCCCTTGCCCTGAAGGCTGCGCAGGCTTGGAATGCCCTTCCGCTAGCTTTACGCTGTATTCACGATTCTGTGGACTTTAAGAGAAAGTTGAAAACCTTTCTCTTTTAGCTTCAGTTTTTAGAGACTCACAACTCTTTCCTGATCGTGCCGGGACACTCTTCGGAGTAGCTGTGCGCGCTACAAAAGCAAATAACATAATATAACATAACAGTAGGGTGGGGCACACAGGTGGAAGGAAAAAACTTTGGTTGCGAGAAGGCAACAAGTTGAACCTTGTCCAGAAATGGACCAGCCCCAATAGGTACAATCAACAGCATGGATAGGGCATTCAAATTTGTTACATGGAATGTTAGAGGACTAGCGCAGGCCAAAAAAACAGAAGAGTACATGCATACCTTAAAAGATATCATATAGCGGTGGCCTTTCTCCAAGAGACTCATGTCTGGGGGGACTGCCTCACGGCGTTGCGAAAAATATGGAGGGGTCAATTATACCCAATGTTGTTCTTGAGATTCGCACGGGCACACTGATATGGATAGCTCCGGGAGTTCCATTTCGACATGCTAACCATGTGATTGACCCCGAGGGTCATTATGTGATCCTATCGGGAATGTTAGATTTGCGCGAACTCTTTTTAATCTCAGTCTATGCCCCAAACACAGATCACCCACATTTCTTCCCTGAAATAGTTGCAGCAGCGACCCCGCTCCTCACCAATGACATAATGCTTGCTGATGACTGCAACTGCATATTAGACCCTGTCCTAGACCGCAAACCCCCCAAGACACACACAAAACCACATATGATGACATGTCTATAGACATTACTGCAAGTATTTGGCCTCAAAGATGTCTGGAGAGAAAGGCATCCAGATACCAGGGCATTCACCTGCTACACACCGTCAACGGGCACATACAGTAGACTAGACTACTTTTTTATGACCACAAACATTGCTACTCTAGCTTGTGAAGCGATGTATCTGGCTAGATACCTCTCTGACTGCTCCCTCCTATTACTGTCATTGACACAGGACCGACCGCCCCCTGCGGTGCCACAATGGCGTTTACGCGCAGAGGCACTAACAGATCCACCTTTTTGGGCAACGGTTCAACTAGCCCTTGACCACTATTTTAGAGAAAATTGGGGAACCTACACGACTAGAGCTCATGACTGGGAGGCGATGAAGGTGGTTCTCAGGGGAGTGTGTATCAATACATCCTATGGGGTCCGGAAGCAACTACAGCGAGGTCTGGAACGCGATGAGTCCAAACTGCTAGAAATAGAAAAGACGCTCCCAATGCAACCCACCAGGTTGGAGGAGTGGTGCCGATTGATACAGGCTCGAAAAACATACTTATACAGCTCACAGACAACGACTAAATGCGGAGGAGGACAAGACGGGGGCACTGTTGGCCAGACTGGTGAGACAGCAGCAATCACAGGATCCAATACTGGTGTTACGAGACTCAGGGGGCAGACTGTGTACCTCACAGACGGCCATAAACAAATTGATAAGAGTACACCATACCAAGGTATATGCGCTAGATTCAGCAGCATCAGAATCAGTAGTCCAGACATTTTTAGACAAGCTTGAATTACCTTGTTTGACTGCAGAGACCATACTCGAAGCAGATTTGACAGGGGAAGAGATTCTTACTTCAGTGAAACGCCAAAAGACAGCCAAGACCACGGGAGGGGATGGCTTAACAGCTGAATATTATCATACATCTGCAGGTATACTGACAGGTAAACTGTTAGATGTTTATAATGAGGCCTACAGAGTGGGGCGCCTCCCAGACACAATGCAGGAGGCAACCGTGGTGATGATACCCAAACTGGGTAAGCCAGTAAACGAGGTGAAATCCTCTAGACCCCTTTCGATGCTTAATGTTGACACCAAAATATTAAGTGGATTGGTGCCATCTCGACTCCTCTTCTTCCTACCCACACTTATACACAAAGATCAATGCGGGTGTTAGAAATGGGGATCTCTCGTTGTCAATGGCTGGCGCCAATGTCCAAGAAGGGACCCTTCTTCCTAAGTCAGAGTAAGGGGGCTACACCCTTTGATAACCCCTGCTCAATCCTGTGGTAATGTAGCACGAGCAGACCGGCCTATCTCAGAGGCAGTGTGTGAAGCATTCGTGACCATACACAATAACGCAGTGAACACACCACAAAGGGACACCACACCAGTAACTATAGAAAAAGGAGTAGCTTTATATCAGTTTAACACAAGGCTCGAAGACGATCAACAAGCCACAGTGCACGTAAATATAAGTTCACTGAAAAGGCAATAAAGCACTCTAAAGCGGGTGAAACGAACTTAGTTCGAGGCCGGGGTCTACGCGAACCGGTGATGCACAATGTACCTGAGGTTTAAAGGGGCACGGCACGCAGCTTCGGGAGGAAGCCACGATGATGACAGGCGGGCTTGCAGCGGCCGCAGCTCCCAGCTGCAGCGGTCCGCGGCGTGCACTCACGATGATCCTGAGGCGGTGATTAAAGGCGGGCTCTCAGCGGCCACAGCTCCTCAGCTGCAGTGGCCCACAATAGTGATGATTGTCGTAGCACAGACAAATGCGGGCTCTCAGCGGCAACAGCTCCTCAGCTGCAGCCGCCCACAATAGCGATAGCGATGATTCTCGTAGCACAGACAAATGCGGGCTCTCAGCGGCAACAGCTCCTCAGCTGCAGCGGCCCACAATAGCGTTAGCGATGATTCTTGTAGCACAGACAAATGCGGGCTCTCAGCGGCAACAGCTCCTCAGCTGCAGTGGCCCACAATAGCGATAGCGATGATTCTCATAGCACAAACAGATGCGGGCTCTCAGCGGCGACAGCTCCTCAGCTGCGGCGGCCCACAATAGCGATAGCGATGATTCTCGTAGCACAAACAGATGCGGGCTCTCAGCGGCGACAGCTCCTCCGCTGCGGCGGCCCACAATAGCGATAGCGATGATTCTCAGCCCGCGTTCCCTGCAGTAGACCCAGAGGCTCTGGAATTCTCGACAGAGGCCTCACCTGCGTGTAGAAACCCTCTCAATAGGAATTCAGAAGGCTGATGGGTGAAGTCTAATGTCACTGAGACTTCAGCAGGAGGCAAGCTCAAATCAGGCCCTTGGGTAGTTTTTCAGCAAGATAGATGAAAGTTTCAAAGTCCTTTTCCTCTCGTTACATGGACAGAGGTTCGTCTTGACATCCAGAAGTAACACACCCTGTAGGGGTTTCGGCGCCGATCTTTATACCCCACAGGTCTTTGTTCTCAAAAGTCACAAGTCACTGAACCCAGCCAGAACCAGATCGGTGTGGTCCTGGAGCACTTTATTTACGAGGCTCCATGCTGCCTTTGAGGAAGAGGGGGTCTGCCATCAGACACACAGTGGGGGCTGGAGCCATCATTCACCTTGCCAGGCCCAGCCCTGCTCAGATCAAAGGGTCACCCCTCCCCATACTCCAGCTGCAGATCTCGCTATTTAACCCAGGTCGGGCTCAGCCTGCCCTGACCCTCCAAGACAGACATCCAATACACATAACAGCAGAGCACACTGGACGACTTAGGCAAGAAAATACCTACTTCCTAGAAGCTGTATTTTCAAACGCAGAATATAAAAATAATCCTCACTAAAAGATGTATTTTAATATTCTGAGCTCAGGTATACTAAATTCGACTTTCCAAACCTGTTCCTTGGGTCAGCTAGGATTATAAGATGTAATAATCAAAACTGCCCATTCTGGCCTAAGGGAACAGATCGCCTTGCCATAGTGAAAAACGAAATGGAGTGTAATTCACTATCAGGACATGCCACACAGACCAAGGCAGGTCCTACCTTTCACATACAACGCACCCTGCATAGGGATGACTTACATGATGCCAAGGGAAGGTTGAGGGACTGGGAAGTGGGTTCACTTTACAGTCAAAGAATGGCAGTTCTGGACTGCGCACAGACTCTGCGATGGCAGGTCTGAGACACACTTTACGCATTACTTATGTGGGTGGCGAAATCAGCGCTGCAGGCCCACCAGCAGCATTCGGTCTACCAGCCCTGGGCACTCACGGTGCACTATACTAGGGACTAACAGGTAAATCAAATGAGCCAATTATGGGAATACCAATTCATCCAGTCAATTTACAATAGGGAGCATTCGCGCTGTAGCACTGAATGGCAGTGGCACAGCGCCCAGAGCATCTAACACCAGCAAACACAGAGGAGACAAAAAGCGAAAGATAGAAGGGAGACCCACGCCAATGGTGCCAGGTCTAACAGTGGGTTTATTCCTAAACGGAGCACGATGTTAAATCTTTGTAGACTTTTTCATATCCTCCAGGCCCCTGAAATTCGCACTGGTCCATACGCACTCGCATTTCTTGACATCGAACAAGCCTTCAATTCGGTATGGTGGGATTACCTATGGCAGGTCATGAGAAAATTAGGGTTTGGGCCCAAATATATCAGATGGATACAAATCTTATATGCTGCACCGACCGCCCGGGTTCGTAAGGGTAACCATGTCTCAGAGCCCTTTCCATTATGCCGAGGTACGAGCCAAGGATGCCCTCTATCCCAACTGCTGTTCGCAATTGTGATGGAACCGCTAGCGGTGCTACTCCGAAACAGGCTAAGGTGCTGGGGAATCATGGTTGGGGGAACTGCCCACGTCATCTCACTCTACGCCGATGACGCCCTGGTGTACTTATGAGAACCGGACAGGGCACTGCCGATATCACAGACAGTGCTATCTGATTTTGCGGCTACCTCTGGCCTCTTGGGGAATGCCCAAAAGTTACAAATCATGCCGCATGGTACACTGGTGCATTTAGACCCCACATTGCTCCCGCAACTCTTTCTGCCCTGGTGCTTGGAAGGGACCCACTACCTGGATATCAGACTAGCAACAGAATGGCAGAGATTCCTAGATTTGGACATAGGAAGGGTCCTAATGGGGTTACACACCTCAGTTCAATTCTGGAACGATCTTCCACTAACACTAATGGGGAGGTCAGCAATGGTCAAAATGGTGATTCTACCCCTTTGCCTATATGTCATGCAGAGTTCATTGTATGAAATCCCCGACGATATTTTCATGAGATAGATAGTCTCATGGTGGACCTTTTATGGTCCACAAAGTGGAAAAGAATCAGCTTGCAGATGCTGCAACAAACATGGGATAGGGGAGGTTGCTGGGAGGCCCGAATGGCCGTAATGACTTACCAGAACTCCCTATGATGGGAGCACGTGTCCCTGACAGCTACCCGCACCAGATTAGGCTAATGGGCCATATGTGGGAACAAGTGGTCACGACAGTCCTTCACAGAGCCCCATACGTGCATGATATGCCAATATGGATGCTCAAACCCTTCAAAAAACGCAGAGACTACCATGTCAATGAAAAAATGGAAAAACAGGGGTTGCGAAGTCTTGGGAGATCTTTACTCGGGTGGCCAAAATATAACTAAAGAGGATGCTATCGACTCATTTACTCTAGGCACAGGGCAATACCTACAATACAATAAAATGTTAGCCACAGTATGCAAACTTTGGCCAAACTTCTCAAAAGAGCCCGTCCCTTCTCAGACATGAACTAGGCTCTCTAGATATGACGGGGGTTTGAAACGTATTACCAGTCTGTACAGGGCTATACGGGAGGATGCTCCAGGGTTTACTCCAAAGGTGCACTCCAGATGGGAGGAATGTCTTGGGGAGACCATCACTCCACGAGACTGGCAGAACATTCATGAGGAGACACGTACAGTTAGCTCAAACGCCCTATTTAAATTAATTCAATTCAATGTTGTTCATCAACTGTACCTTACCCCCAAAACTCTACATAACATTTACCCTACCAGATCAGAAGAATGCACATGGTGCAGGGCCACTGAGGCAGACTTCTTGCATGTGATATGGGGTTGTGCACGTATAAAACCGTACTGGTAAGAGGTACTTAGACTACTCTAGCAAGCAACCGAATGGAAAATTGAGGGTACTCCTCGCGAGATACTATTGGGCCTACTTCCGACCCTAGCCAATGAAAAACTTAGTTGTAAATTCCTGAGTTTAGGACTAGTATTGGCTAAGCACCGTATTGCCATTAAATGGCTAAACGCAGTCCCACCGAGTCATGGGCAATGGTTACGGGATATGATGGAATGGGCCACTGCTGAAGAAGTTAGAATGAAGCAGGTTAGAAGAGATGAAAAATTAGAAGACTGCCTGAGAGCTTGGAGGCAGTTGTTATTGGAGATAAAAGACCAGGGAAACGCGCCTGTCCAAGAGGATACACCCGATTAAGACAAATTGACACATATATTGTCATTCCATATGACTAAGGAGGGGTCAGGGAAATGTCATAGCTGAAATAAGACAATTGATTGTTGCTGTACCATAATGTACGAGGAATTCATGCTATACGTTCACCTACACTTCAAATCCCTATAAAAATGCTTCTGTTACTTCTCAATCACTGAACTTTCCACACAGGAGGAAGGGGGGAGGGTAAGAAAAAGGGGGAATGTTTTGTTAAGAATTAAACACAAGTGTCAACATAATGATGTAAAAATTATATGGTAAGATTGATTTCTGATGCTAAAATATCAATAAAAATGGTTTTAAAAATAATTACACAGAGAACACTTTTAGCAGCTTGCTTAAAAATGTGACAAACAATTCTTCACATTCCACTCCAGAGGGGTGGTTAATGTGACCGTTGGATACTAACAGCTTTCAGGCACGTTTTCTTGACAACACAAAAGGGTTCAGAATAAATAGACCAGACCCACGTTATGTGCAGACACAACATGCAGGAGTGGTCACAACATACAGCGTTGGAAAATTGTGCCTAGAGTGGCTAAAATATTCAACGTTGTCTGAGGAGAAACAGCACTTGGCTCTTCTTTCTGATGACATGGCCCTACAGGATTTTTTGTTAGTCCTCGAAAGTCACATCAAAAGCGCTTTCTGTGTAAAGTTTCACAGCAGGAAGCTGATGAAAGACTTCGTGAAATTGACAGAGCAAATTTAGAAAAGGCTTTAGCAGTAGTTGACAATGGTATGACTACATTATCCACTAGGATATATTCTGTGGGTAACATTGTGTTGTCTGCTATTGACATCATAGACATGTCCTCTTTGCAACATGGGCAATCAAGGCTAAGGTCTATTATGCTACTAAGTTGGAGACATTATGCTACCAAGTTACAGACACTACGTACTGGTCGCGTTCCATGGAAACACCTGAATGCCACTAGTTTGTTTTTACCAAAGAACTTAACAAAAGAACAGACCATTATGGCTAAGAGACGCAACATGCACTATGCTACACTTAGAAAAGTTAGAAAAATTAGCATTTACTGTTGTGGAGATACCAAGTGCAGATTGGATAATAAACCGATTTATTTATCTACCAATTTTAACTTTTCACTTCAAATACTTCATGCAACATCACCCAGTAGGCAGATATGAAGCACTAGGAGAAGGATTTGTACATGAGGCATGAATTCTACTTTTCACTTATCGTTGTAGGAATGGTGCAACTGAGGTTTTTCTTAGTGGTACAGACTGTGAGAATGCTTTCACTCATTCTCTAGTTTGCAGGGAGGTTACACTCACCAGAGCATGTAATGCGTCCAAAGCGAACTTGTCATGTTCTCTTAAAGGTTCCCCTGCTGCAGTGATTCTTCCGCCGTTCAGATTGCTCTCTAAAGGGAGTTATTTGATGTTGAGTTGTCAAGGTTGCTGTGGGATGTAACCAGGAATACCGTTTCTAGGGGCGGTTTCTGGGGTCGTGACCTGTTGTACGCAAGTACTGTTTCCACCTGCCCATAGAGTTAGGAATGGGACAATTTGGCCTTCAATAAAATTTTGGAATATGAACTTTGATGCTTTAAGCAGACTGAAAAGCCTTATTGTTTCAGAGGGAAGTGGCCTTATCATTTGCACGAGAGATGTTTGATCTTCTAGTTGCAAGGTCTTCCTCTGAGATACAGTCGCTACTTTGCACCAATTTCCCACACCATTTTGGGAGCTAGTGCATCGCATATTTAACATTTCCAATACTGAGAGGATAGTGAACTTTTTAAAAACAATTTGCTCTGGTTTGGTTATTACCTTCCAGACGATCTTCAAAGTTATTCCACTGTTTATACCCTCCAAACTGGGAAGCATTTTTGGAGGCCTACCGCATGTCCTATTCCTAGTTGTTGATACTGATTTTATTCTATTTACTCAGCAATGGGTGTTCTGCTACATGGCCAAATGGGGATGGCGCTACCACATGTGATACTATGTTGTGAGAGAATGATGCAGTATTTTGGTGCACCCTTCCTTCAAGAACTGGACAATAACTGGTTCTTGTCCTTTCAGCCTGTTTGGCTACACTGCGTGCAGCCTGTATTCCACTGTCAGATGTGCACTTTAGAGTGTGCCCTGAATAAGTGCTTGGGAATGCACTCGGTCCCCCAAAGACTCACTTGAAGAGATGCCCTGTTCAATTGCAGCTGCTGTAAAATGCATATTATGTGCTTCCTGGAATACTTCAGCTCCTGGTGACTTGAATCCCGGCTTGACCTCTGTGGATGCACTACTGGCCGTCATTCCTTCAGCTGCTGCTGAGGGGGTTGGATTTGAATATATTTGTTCCCAGAAGCTGGTGTGAGGGGTGCCACTGGAACAATCGTCTGTGGATGCTGGTAACAGCAATGTTTCGTATAGTCCTCGGAACATTTAAACAATCTGGAAGTTTTGAGCAGTGGAGATTTTTTTAATTCGGCTATGTTCTTATTCGCTAAATTGCTTTTAGAATTATGTTTTTACTCGCCTTTTTCTATTGCGTTTTTAAATACAAATTAGTTTTCTTTATGCTTTTATTATTAAAGAAGCACAATGCTTTTATGATTTTAGGTTTTATATTAAATCTATATTTTAGCATACATTTTAGGAAGCTTTTTAGTCACCTCACATGCAAGAAATGGGAATCATGTGGTTTCATTACTCCCAGGGAGAAGCAGCACAATTTTACATGTTCACGTTTAAAGTTGACATCTTTTCTTGAACATTGACATTTGGCACACATTTGCTTGGATGCTTGGATGGATAATGCTCCATGAAATAACTTTGCTTACATATGCACATCTTTGTAGGCATATTATCAGAGCCATGAACATTTTGTATGAAAGCTAAAGATCACTGCGCAAAATGATGTTGTTTATTATTGTTCACTTGGCGACAGCTTTGCCAGCATAGAATCAATAATGACAGCCTGACTGGGTCATCGGAATCTCAACATGGGTGAAGTGTATTATATAAACAACATCACTCCTCGGTGTAGGAAGAGAATCATTTTGCTGACACTGTTGAGGACGCCAGGTCAGCTTAATCCTGTGTACCTCCTGAGAAGGATGGTGCCCAGCTCTACTCCAAGAAATGCTCCCAGATGAAACATACCCACAGGTAACTGAGGAGTTAGATCCCCCTACAGGGATTCTGGCAGATTTGCACACCCTATGCACACTAGTATAGGGATCACTAGGTAGGAACACAAATATAACTGTACTTATATGCAATCATATACTCTATGTAAACAGGACAATGGTTGAATGGTTCATTTTCTTTACCATTCTCGTAATGCTGATTACTCTGTTTTGTTTCCTTCTATTGATTATTGCAGCGCACGTATTTTACACAAGAAACTTAGTGCTTCAATAAATATTGAAATGCCTATTCGAGTATTTCTTGTGTCTCCCTTTGGGCAAGCATGAGTTACCACACAAAAGGGTTCTAGATATGTTTCCACTATTTCCTTGGGGAGTTAGGGTTGTCATGTTCTGGGGTTACACATACCACCTGTTATCTTGCTAGGTTAGGGGTACAGATGGTGCACTGTGAGCTAACCAGGACTAAGGCTGACATATCCTGATGGTGAACGGGGACTCAGTCTTGCACAGTTTTGACGTTTATGTTGTCCAACACACCTACAGTTTTCCTGAGAAAGTATGAACCATACGACAGTTGGAAACGTGAGTGCCATTCCAATCCAAATCGAGTACAGTTTGATGGCCAAGCGACTAATATGAATGTTATGCCAGCTACGAATATGCAAATGCAAAGTCCCCTAATCCTAACATACCCCAATGCCCCTTGATGCAGCATAATCTGAACACTCCAAGATGTAATGCCAATGCAAGTGCTCGTGCTCCACAGAACCCCTTCCGGGGCTCAGATACTTTCCAACAGTTACCGGGCTTCGACACTTTCGAACATCCAGGGTCTGACCAATCACAATGTTGGTGCCTGAGATGCAAGGAAGATTGCGTGATTGGGCAGTCTTGATGTAGATCAGAGTGGCTATATGTAGAAGGAGAGGTGAGTGACCACCCTGTATTCTTTTGAATGGACCCCGATGCTACCCATTCTACTGTTAGGACAGTGGAAGTTCCAAACCTATCCCTTCTGGGAAAACAAGTCCAAGTTGTAGACATTGCAAAGAATCAGACAGTGAATACTCTTTCTGCCAAAGTCCCTGTGAAAATGGGTCCTTCTGAAGAAAACCATCAGTTTGTGATATGTGACTCTAACCCAATAAGTTGGAAAGATATCTTTTATGCAA